>OY755038.1:119093098-119356144 GCA_963576565.1 Aspidapion aeneum | reverse complement strand
CCCCCATTATGTCACATTTTGTCAAATTTCGCCAGGTTTTTTGAAATGTAAAGAATTGCCCCCAATGGGGTCAATTCTTTACATTTCAAAAAATCTGACGAAATTTGGAAAAATGTGACATAATGGGGGCGATTCTTCACAATTTGAAAAAATCTGACACAATTTGACATGCCAGATTTTAACCTTAAATCTTGACAACATTGCATCAATTTTCTAAGGATAAATACGATACAATGCAATGTAGAATTCAAATAAGGCATTGGCATAATTTTAATCTGATTTAAGACAAAACAACTTACGGCGACATGCGTGAATCTCATTAATTTGCTTGAAAAATAATAATCTATTAAAATTATAAACACTATTCGCCCTATTATGATAATTGATAATCCGTCCACCTGCGAAACAAGGCCACCAACGACAAGAGGTTTGATTTGAATAATATAAAAATAACAATAAAATTTTTTTTAAAATATAGATTTTTAAAATGTAAAACCAAGACAAGAAAAAACTTATTTTTGACGAAATATGCAGAGAGCATTAGGGGCCGGTTTCTCAATAGAGGATAACCCCTGACCCGTGGATTATCTTTAATAGCTGTATTTTTTTGGCATGTGGTAAATATGTCAGCCAACTCTTTTTTTAACCCACGGGTCAGGGCTAACCCTCTATTGAGAAACCGGCCCTTAGAGAGTCCACAAACAAGATAAATTGAAGCTACCTAGGTACTATACTGTTACAAAGATACGAACCCTTCAACATCTTCAAAACGATTGTTTGCACATTTTATTCAAAACAAACCAACTAACATTTTTAAATTTAACTAATTTTGTTGGACACTAAACCCTAGATGCACCGTAAGCACATTTCTTGGATTAGTCACTTAATCGCGATTAAGTCCTTGTTGCTCACATAAAACAACAATGATGGATTAGCTAAGCCTTCTTACGGTACATCTAGGGGTAAGCCTTTTGCGCAAAAAAACTATAGTATATAATTTACAACAAAATATTGATTTAAATCATATATCTCTCAGTGCGGATTGTGGGTAATACTTCATTGGCGTCCATAAACTAAGAACTTTTTTAAAAATCACTACAAATATTTTTTGTTTTTTACAATTTTTTGAAATGTATTTAATAATTTATTAGGAAAATTAACTTTGTGTTCCAACAATTGATAATCAAATAGAGACAATTTCACTCTCAATGAGCCAGTGGCATCCATCAATGTGGGCGATTTACAGAAATCCTCGAAAAATCTATTGATTTTTTACATTTTCATTGAATTTTCAACAAAAAAGTCCTTTCAATCAATCTTTTTAATTTTGAAATTTTGCAATTGTCATAAAAACTAAGTGCTGCAAGAAAACACTGATATTACACTTTATTAGGAAGACCAAATTTCTTTTTTAGCAATGTATCATTTATAATTATTTCTAACGGTGTATAAATTTTAATTATACTACGTGATAGACAATAAAATTTTCTTTTAAATGATTAGACCGAAGGTCGTCATAGGTTATACCTTCCCCCTATATGGGATTTCCTGACAGATAGATATATTTTTGTTGCTATGTAGTTTAATGTTTTACTTGTTTGCCACATTGCCAACTACAACCTACATCTAGGGTGGAGAGGGGGACAAAAGTGGTCAAAGTAAGAAACTCATAACGAATAAAGCTTATAGAAAATTACATTTTCTTTCATAAAAATAGGTCGATGATCTTCCGCGTGGTCTTCTAAAGAAAAACCGATTTTTGTGAGTTACATTTTTGGAAAGAAAGCGTTATCTTCTATAAGTTTTATTCTTTGGCCACTTTTTCCTGGGTGGTCTTCCGCCCTTTTAGGTATAACGACGAACATAACTGGAGACAATTTGTAAAAATCGCCAAAAATCAGTATTATTTATAATACATACTGCCGTTCCTAAGAAGAAAATTTTATTTTCTAAATAGTGGCAGACATTATTTTTGCCTAGAGAACTTCATTTTCAAAAAAAATATTCTGCCGTCGCTAAAAAGATTGTCGCATGTAGAAATTCTATGTTTTGAGAAAATCAGGTTATATATAATTTTGAAATAAAAAGCAAAAAATTAAAACCTTGACTTTTATTTTAAAAGAAAATAAAAAAGTATAAAACTAAACCCGTTTTTCTCAAGACGTAAAATTGCTACTAATTTTCTTAAAAATTAAGTAATCTTGTACTCTTTTCGAAAATAAAATTTTCTTTTAAATAATGCACAGATTTATTATGTAAAGATAATTGATGATTCATATGTGAGTGGGTCTTGCAGCCCTTCCACTGCGACCACCAGTGCAGCTGCGGCTCGTGCCGCAGGCGAGGTGAAGCGGTACATTACATATTATTATACAGGTATTATCTCTGAAGAAAATTTATTGCGTCCTCGTCCTCAGTTGAAAGAGATCAAAAACATATTTATGGGCAAAAAGTTTTATTTATATTGTCGTTTTTCTCTTTCAACTGTCGTACCATGCTCCAATAGTTCTAGGACGCAAAGAGTTTTAAAAAGAATAACGTTTGTACCGGTGTTTATAATGTGGCGCTTCACCTCGCCTGCGGCACGAGCCGCCGCTGCACCAGTGTATCTATTCTGACTTGATGCTAATAGGGACCTATTGCAATAAAGCCAGGCACAAATTGTGCCGGGCACTATATTGACAGTTTCGCATTAAAAACTGACAGTTCATCTTTCAAAATTGACATACCAAAGTCGAATTTAGAAATCCAGTCTTATAATACACAATGACCTAATTTTGAAAGAAGACAGCTGTTCTTATAATGCGAAAGTGTCAATATAGTGCCCGGCACAATTTGTGCCTGGCACTATTGCAATAGGTCCCTAATGTTTCATATAGATAAAGATAATTAGTTACATCGAAACTTATAATTAATTTTTACGATTTTTGTAAATAATCTTCATTTATACATGCCACTGTACCATTTATTGAAAATTAAACCCTTTAGTTTTACATCATTGAAAAGAAAATTTTATGCTATTAATAAATGCTATATTTTTTTTCCTAAAAGGCGTTTTAACGAAAGTTTTAAAAAAAATTCATAAAAACTTTTATTTATAAGAAAATTAATCATGCCTGTAAAAATTTTAGACGCCTTGGTAATTCCTATCTGTTCCGTCTCTGCTAGCGCCACCCAGCGGCAACTGTCTAAACTAAGCGAATAAAAAATTGACCGAAGGAATTAACGCCACCCCGCGACGTGGCCTTGTGCGCAGAATGAGCGAATTGAATTATATGCACAGAGCACGAACATCGTTGGCCTCGATTTTAAAGCATCTGGGCCCGGCACATTTGTCAACTGTTAGTTACAGATTCGAAGGCCAAATGCTGCCGCTGTTGCCAATTGATTGTTCCCAAGAGAAAGTAGCAGAGTTTGTTTATTAATTTTTAATTATGTTGGTAAAAGTCAGTGGCGTATATAGAAAACAGTTTCGGGGGCAGTGGCGGATCCAGGGGGTTATGTTGGTAAAATTCAGTGGCGTATATAGAAAACAGTTTCGGGGGCAGTGGCGGATCCAGGGGGGGGGCACTAGGGGCACTTGCCCCCCCCCCCGAGAATTTTTTGAATATACAAAAAATGAGTAAAAAGTAATGTTTTTGCTAATAAAAATTAAAAATTTTTACCTGCGGCGCGGCGCATGAAAGTGTCTATTGTTATTATCATCGAAATTACAACCACTGACTAATTCAATAAAATGCTGCTTAAAAAAATATATTCCATTTTTTACCAACAGAGAATGTCACCTAAAGTGCCCCCCCCGAGAAGCACCTCTGGATCCACCCTTGTTCGGGGGGGGGGCAGAGACAGTTTCAGGGGGGGGGGGCCGAGACTTCATGAGGCCGTATTTTATGCTATTTCATTATTGTATTCATAAAATATATGAAAATATCTAAAAAAATCTTAGCTTCGGGGGGGCCCGCCCCCCCCCCTTATATACGCCACTGGTAAAATTTGATCACGAAAAACTGTTACAACGTGACGTGCAAGCTCGTACCTAAGGGGGATCAATCTCCCCCCGAAATTTTTAGGAATAAAAAATAATCAAACATTTAGTAGTGATAAGTAGTTGAGATATGGATTATTCGCATTGTGAGGGGCGTCCTTTTTAGCTGTCGCCCCCCCCCCCCGCCCCTTCAGGCACACTACGCCGCTGGTCCCCTACGACATTCCAAGAATGTTCTTTAAGCATGTCCAGGGGAGGTTCTCAATTGTCAATTCTCAAGACATTTCCGGACCGGATAGTAGAACCTAATAAGATATTTAAAATTATTTTTTGTATCATGAAATAATACTTAATTTCCTTGTTTTTTAATGATTTTCAACTGGGTTTATACAGACAAAAATAAAAATTAGAATAAAAACATTTTGCTGTTTATTCAGCCAAAAAAAAATTAAAATTATTTTTTAATACTTTTTTTGCAAAAAACAGTGTGAAAGTATTTTTGTATTAAATCACTGGCTTTTTATAGCCCTCGTAGTTTATCATAAAAAACAAATAAAAAATCGTCTAAAGATCATAAATAAACAAAGTTATAACAGTTCTATGTTAAAAACGGAATTATTAATAACCGGACATTATCAAAAACTTCATTCTGCAAAACAAGGCAAGAGCAAAATCGAAGTTCTGTATAGTCTTTTAAATTATCAAAACCGGACAAAATTAAAAAGGACAAAAACATAAAAAGGACTCGGGCCTAGCTTTCGACGTTCACCTAAAGAAGAGCGCAGTGGCGTATATAGAAAAACGTTTCGGGGTGGGCCCGAGGCAGTTTTGGGGGGGGCCCAAGGCCCCATGAGGGCGTATTTTATGCTATTTTATGTTTTTATTCATGAAATATGTCGAAAATATCTAAAAAAATCTTAGCTTCGGGGGGGGGGGGGCGGCCCCCCCATATATACGCCAGTGGAAGAGCGGTTCTGATATAACTATGCAATTAAGGCGTCCTTCACTGCAATTTTTTTTACTACCATGCCTAATAAAAACACCGTCTCTACATAGGGATTGCTATAGCACATAAGGCGTTTTCATTAAGCAAGGGCCATCTTTAAAAAAGGCCAGGTGTTGGACCCTAGGTTAGGATTCATTTGCAATTAATTGACCAACAGGGTCGGTTCGATTCGGTTAACACCAATTTGCCGCCAAACTTTCATGAGACCGATTTGTATGAGAAGAAAATAGACGGAACCAGTATACATGAAAAGATAGGAGACCCCTTTTTATGATTTTGTCCTTTTTGATTTTGTCCGGTTTTGATAAAAGACGATATACTAAACTTCAATTTTGCTGTTGTCTTGTTTTGATGAATGACGTTTTTGATAATGTCCGGTCTTAATACTTCCGTTTTTTTCATTGGACTGTTAGGCCATTTTTATTTGATGATCTTGGATGATTTATTTATGACGGTGGATGGGGATTCGCTTTTAAAAGGTGTATTGCTTAAAATGGTACGAAAAAACAAAAAAATACTCTATCAAAACAACAACAAATGTCACGTGACGCGATGTCGCACATGCGCACATCCAGTTCCAGATAAAAATTAAATAACTTTTATTTTTATTTTTATATGTTTAAACCCAGCAATAACGTCTTTTAGACGAAAATTGGTCGTTTGATAGCAAAAGTACAAAAATAATCACCACTTACAAAATCTGACCAAGTCCCATTTCAGTCAGAATATCTGGCTAATTCTAGGGACAATATTTGACATTATTAGACTTTTCCATAAAAACCCGATAAAAATATAACGGTGGCAACCGCGTGGAGCAAATTCTGTAGCGAGCCTTTCACGCACCTTCCACGACATGAACTTAATGCCTCTTTGTTAATTTTGCCGTGAAAAACAAAGAAGGAAAGTAAACTTAGCTGACCTCATAAAGAAAACGAATAGAAATTACAAATCTGAAAAAATTTGGCGATATTTGAAATGTCAATTTCTAGTGACGGTGTGAATTTATTTCCAATTTTTAAATTAAAAATTTCTAACGACTAACGTATTTTTGCTACAAAAAAATAATTATATCGTGATGCTGCATCCAACAAAAAGTGGGAAATTGCCTTGTAGGTAAGTTTTTAAGTTTAAAAATTGCCTTTTAAACGAGAAATCTTAACCGCCAGATTATGTCACATTTTGTCAAATTTCGCCAGATTTTTTGAAATGTAAAGAATTGACCCCAATCTGGCGGTTAAGATTTCTCGTTTAAAAGGCAATTTTTAAACTTAAAAACTTACCTACAAGGCAATTTCCCACTTTTTGTTGGATGCAGCATCACGATATAATTATTTTTTTTTAGCAAAAATACGTTAGTCGTTAGAAATTTTTAATTTAAAAATTGGAAATAAATTCACACCGTCACTAGAAATTGACATTTCAAATATCGCCAAATTTTTTCAGATTTGTAATTTCTATTCGTTTTCTTTATTAGGTCAGCTAAGTTTACTTTCCTTCTTTGTTTTTCACGGCAAAATTAACAAAGAGGCACTAAGTTCATGTCGTGGAAGGTGCGTGAAAGGCTCGCCATAGAATTTGCTCCACGCGGTTGCCACCGTTATATTTTTATCGGGTTTTTATGGAAAAATCTAATAATGTCAAATATTGTCCCTAGAATTAGCCAGATATTCTGACTGAAATGGGACTTGGTCAGATTTTGTAAGTGGTGATTATTTTTGTACTTTTGCTATCAAACGACCAATTTTCGTCTAAAAGACGTTATTGCTGGGTTTAAACATATAAAAATAAAAATAAAAGTTATTTAATTTTTATCTGGAACTGGATGTGCGCATGTGCGACATCGCGTCACGTGACATTTGTTGTTGTTTTGATAGAGTATTTTTTTGTTTTTTCGTACCATTTTAGGAAATACACCTTTTAAAAGCGAATCCCCATCCATCGTCATAAATAAATCATCCAAGATCATCAAATAAAAATGGCCTAACAGTCCAATGAAAAAAACGGAAGTATTAAGACCGGACATTATCAAAAACGTCATTCATCAAAACAAGACAACAGTTAAATTGAAGTTTAGTATATCGTCTTTTATCAAAACCGGACAAAATCAAAAAGGACAAAATCATAAAAAGGGGTCTCCTATCTTTTCATGTATACTGGTTCCGTCTATCTTCTTCTCATACAAATCGGTCTCATGAAAGTTTGGCGGCAAATTGGTGTTAACCGAATCGAACCGACCCTGTTGGTCAATTAATTGCAAATGAATCCTAACCTAGGGTCCAACACCTGGCCTTTTTTAAAGATGGCTCTTGCTTAATGAAAACGCCTTATGTGCTATAGCAATCCCTATGTAGAGACGGTGTTTTTATTAGGCATGGTAGTAAAAAAAATTGCAGTGAAGGACGCTTTAATTGCATAGTTATATCAGAACCGCTCTTCCACTGGCGTATATATATGGGGGTAGCCCGCCCCCCCCCCCCCCCGAAGCTAAGATTTTTTTAGATATTTTCGACATATTTCATGAATAAAAACATAAAATAGCATAAAATACGCCCTCATGGGGCCTCGGGCCCCCCCCAAAAACTGCCTCGGGCCCACCCCGAAACGTTTTTCTATATACGCCACTGCGCTCTTCTTTAGGTGAACGTCGAAAGCTAGGCCCGAGCCATTTTTATGTTTTTGTCCTTTTTAATTTTGTCCGGTTTTGATAATTTAAAAGACTATACAGAACTTCGATTTTGCTCTTGCCTTGTTTTGCAGAATGAAGTTTTTGATAATGTCTGGTTATTAATAATTCCGTTTTTAACATAGAACTGTTATAACTTTGTTTATTTATGATCTTTAGACGATTTTTTATTTGTTTTTTATGATAAACTACGAGGGCTATAAAAAGCCAGTGATTTAATACAAAAATACTTTCACACTGTTTTTTGCAAAAAAAAGTATTAAAAAATAATTTTAATTTTTTTTTGGCTGAATAAACAGCAAAATGTTTTTATTCTAATTTTTATTTTTGTCTGTATAAACCCAGTAGAAAATCATTAAAAAACAAGGAAATTAAGTATTATTTCATGATACAAAAAATAATTTTAAATATCTTATTAGGTTCTACTATCCGGTCCGGAAATGTCTTGAGAATTGACAATTGAGAACCTCCCCTGGACATGCTTAAAGAACATTATTGGAATGTCGTAGGGGACCAGCGGCGTAGCGTGCCTGAAGGGGTGGGGGGGGGGGGCGACAGCTAAAAAGGACGCCCCTCACAAAAAAAAAAGTCATAATGTCGTTCGTTTCCTTTGCCGCCCTCTCAATTTGCCGTTGGCAGCACTGGGGTACTTAATACAGCATAGGGCGCTTCGGCCACCCATGGGGCGTCAGTACCCTCGGGGCGGGGGAAGAAATGCGAATAATCCATATCTCAACTACTTATCACTACTAAATGTTTGATTATTTTTTATTCCTAAAAATTTCGGGGGGAGATTGATCCCCCTTAGGTACGACCTTGCACGTCACGTTGTAACAGTTTTTCGTAATCAAATTTTACCAGTGGCGTATATAAGGGGGGGGGCGGGCCCCCCGAAGCTAAGATTTTTTTAGATATTTTCATATATTTTATGAATACAATAATGAAATAGCATAAAATACGGTCTCATGAAGTCTCGCCCCCCCCTGAAACTGTCTCTGCCCCCCCCGAACAAGGGCGGATCCAGAGGTGCTTCTCGGGGGGGGGGGCACTTTAGGTGACATTCTCTGTTGGTAAAAAACGGAATATATTTTTTTAAGCAGCATTTTATTGAATTAGTCAGTGGTTGTAATTTCGATGATAATAACAATAGACACTTTCATGCGCCGCGCCGCAGGTAAAAATTTTGAATTTTTATTAGCAAAAACATTACTTTTTACTCATTTTTTGTATATTCAAAAAATTCTCGGGGGGGGGGGAAGTGCCCATAGTGCCCCCCCCCCTGGATCTGCCACTGCCCCCGAAACTTTTTTCTATATACGCCACTGAATTTTACCAACATAATTAAAAATTAATAAACAAACTCTGCTACTTTCTCTTGGGAGCAATCAATTGGCAACAGCGGCAGCATTTGGCCTTCGAATCTGTAACTAACAGTTGACAAATGTGCCGGGCCCAGATGCTTTAAAATCGAGGCTAAAGGAAGCCCTACACGAGTACAGACGTGTCATTTCTAAGTTGAAGAACCTACAGACTGGGTGAATAATATTGTCATTGTCGAAAAGCGGTCTAGGACAACTGGGCGTCGAGCCAACTCGGCGGCGCAAACTGAGCGTCGGGCCAACTCAGCGCTGGACTAAAAAAACTTTTTTCGATAAAATGTGCAGATGAAGAACAAAATAGATATATTATTTATACAAAAATATCTTTAAAAAATCCTTTACGCAATTTTCTTGAAATTTGGTTTTGTTAAGTAAAGTTAAATCCATTAAGTGGAGTGCTGAAATTTGGTAGGTGTAGTGTTTGGTAACCTGGTAACCTAGCAAACATGGATTACAAAAAAAGTACTTTTTAAGTACTGGCTTTCGCTGCACGCCATAACGGCAAAGTACTAAGTAGGAAGTACTTAATTTGTATTGATTTGGAACAACGGCCGGCATTCTTAAGCTTGACATTCTTCAGTGTACCTGTAAAATGTTGACTAGTGTTTGCCATCTAGCGGCCAGGCCAGCAAACACGTTTTTTTGTAAATACTTTATTTTCACAGTAAAATATTTAGTTTTTTTGTACTAAAATAAAGTGCTTTAAAAGCAACAATTTAAAAATGCTTTTGAAATGTTTTTTCACTGTTATATTAATTTTGCAGCAAAACTTTTAAGCTTTTATTAAAAAATTAAATGTACTTTAAGAGTACCTTCTTCAAAATATTATTAAAATATTTTTTGTAAGTATTTTATTTTCACCGTAAAATATTTAGTTTTTTTGTACTAAAATAAAGTGCTCTAAAAGCAACTGCTAAAATATACTTTGAAAATGCTTTTTTGCCATTAACCCTGCCTGCACTTGGTATTTTTCATAAATAAACTATTACTTTTCGTTGTACTAAAAATAAAGTACATGTTGCATTTTTTGCACTTTTAAATAATATGCAAATTACACAATACAAAAATAATAAAAATAATGCACATCGTTGCCGATGCCAGCAGTAGAAGTCAAGTACCAGCAGGTCAATGTTTGCTGGGAACACTTTAATTTAAGTTTTTTATTACAACAATGGCGGATCCAAAATGGCGGATTTCTTTATTTTTAAACCGATTTGTCTCAAACTTAAAAGTTTGCAGTGCCTGAGATCACTTAAAACAGTTTTATCCTCAAATTTAAAAAATTCAAAATGGCGAATCCAAAATGGCGGATTTTCTTATTTACTGACCGATTTGTTTGAAACTTCAAATATTACATTGCTTGAAGTCATTTAACACATATTTTTACTCAAACTTAAAAAAATCAGAATGGCCGATCCAAAATGGCGTACTTTCTTATATATGAACCGATGTGTATCAAATATAGAAATTGGCGGTGTTTCAAGTAGCTGATTATAATTTTGGACCTAAACTTTAAAAAAATTCAAAATGACGAATCCAAAATAGCGGATTTTCTTATTTACCAACCAATTTGTCTCAAACTTCAAATATTACATTGCTTAAGGTCATTTAATACAATTATTTATTCAAACTTACAAAAATCAAAATGCCGAATCCAAAATGATGGGTTTTCTTGATTTGTCTCAAACTTGAAATATTACATTGCTTGAGGTCATTTAACAAAATTTTTTACTTAAACTTACTTATGAACCGATATGTATCAAATATGGAAATTGGTGTTTTAAGTCGCTGATTATGATTTTGACTTAAACTTATAAATAATTCAAAATGGCGAATTTCGATAATTGATACACATCGATTCATAAATTCATTCATAAAAGTTCACCATTTTGGATCGGCCATTTTGATTTTTTTAAGTTTGAGTCAAAAATTTTGTTAAATGACCTCAAGCAATGTAATATTTGAGGTTTGAGACAAATCGGTTAGTAAATAAGAAAATCCGCCATTTTGAATTTTTTATAAGTTTAGGTCAAAAATTATAATCAGCTTTTTGAAACACCGCCAATTTCTATATTTGATACACATCGGTTCATAAATAAGAAAGTCCGCCATTTCGGATCCGCCATTTTGATAAAATCGCTGATATTAAAAAATCACAGTAACAAATATTAGTGTGATTGGAAAATCACGATATCGCTCATCTCTAGAACTTAGACATAAGCTGCCACCAGTGCAAAATAAGCATGAAAATCAAAAGTTAAGTTGCTCAAAGTGCACAAAAAATTGACTTAAATTGTAGATCCGTAAATAATCGCGAAAATGAAAATATTGTGCGATAATAACTTACCGAATAATGATTCTTATACAACACCATCGATACGCGTTGTTAGCCAACTCTTAAGATTTTAGGATGAATTAGTTAATTTTAAGTTTGTTTTTATATTATATTATTATATTATTAACAAAGGAGGTGTACATAAAGTATATAGTGTATGTAATCTGATGTAATCCAAAGCAAAGATCTCTATATATCAATAACATATAATTCAAATCGCTCATTCTGCGTACAAGGCAACGTCGCGGGGTGGCGTTAATTCCTTCGGTCAATTTTTTATTCGCTTAGTTTAGACGGTTGCCGCTGGGTGGCGCTAGCAGAGACGGAACAGATAGGAATTACCAAGGCGTCTAAAATTTTTACAGGCATGATTAATTTTCTTATAAATAAAACTTTTTATGAATTTTTTTTAAAACTTTCGTTAAAACGCCTTTTAGCAAAAAAAATATAGCATTTATTAATAGCATAAAATTTTCTTTTCAATGATGTAAAACTAAAGGGTTTAATTTACAATAAATGGTACAGTGGCATGTATAAATGAAGATTATTTACAAAAATCGTAAAAAATAATTATAAATTTCGATGTAACTAATTATCTTTATCTATATGAAACATTAGGGACCTATTGCAATAGTGCCAGGCACAAATTGTGCCTGGCACTATATTGACACTTTCGCATTATAAGAACAGCTGTCTTCTTTCAAAATTAGGTCATTGTGTATTATAAGAGCCGGAATTATTAGTGACGCCACTATTAATGGAAAATAAACGACTGGATTTCTAAATTCGACTTTGGTATGTCAATTTTGAAAGATCAACTGTCAGTTTTTAATGCGAAACTGTCAATATAGTGCCCGGCACAATTTGTGCCTGGCTTTATTGCAATAGGTACACTGGTGCAGCGGCGGCTCGTGCCGCAGGCGAGGTGAAGCGCCACATTATAAACACCGGTACAAACGTTATTCTCTTTAAAACTCTTTGCGTCCTAGAACTATTGGGGCATGGTAAGACAGTTGAAAGAGAAAAACGACAATATAAATAAAACTTTTTGCCCATAAATATGTTTCTGATCTCTTTCAACTGAGGACGAGGACGCAATAAATTTTCTTCAGAGATAATACCTGTATAATAATATGTTTGTAATGTACCGCTTCACCTCGCCTGCGGCACGAGCCGCAGCTGCACTGGTGGTCGCAGTTGAAGGGCTGCAAGACCCACTCACATATGAATCATCAATTATCTTTACATAATTAATCTGTGCATTATTTAAAAAAAAAATTATTTTCGAAAAGAGTACAAGAGTACTTAATTTTTAAGAAAATTAGTAGCAATTTTACGTCTTGAGAAAAACGGGTTTAGTTTTATACTTTTTTATTTTCTTATAATTTTAAAATAAAAGTGAAGGTTTTAATTTTTTGCTTTTTATTTCAAAATTATATATAACCTGATTTTCTCAAAACATAGAATTTCTACATGCGACAATCTTTTTAGCGACGGCAGAATATTTTTTTTGAAAATGAAGTTCTCTAGGCAAAAATAATTTCTGCCACTATTTAGAAAATAAAATTTTCTTCTTAGGAACGGCAGTATGTATTATAAATAATACTGATTTTTGGCGATTTTTACAAATTGTCTCCAGTTATGTTCGTCGTTATACCTAAAGGGGCGGAAGACCACCCAGGAAAAAGTGGCCAAAGAATAAAACTTATAAAAGATAACGCTTTCTTTCCAAAAATGTAACTTTCACAAAAATCGGTTTTTCTTTAGAAGACCACGCGGAAGATCATCGACCTATTTTTATTAAAGAAAATGTAATTTTCTATAAGCTTTATTCGTTATGAGTTTCTTACTTTGACCACTTTTGTCCCCCTCTCCACCCTAGATGTAGGCTGTAGTTGACAATGTGGCAAACAAGTAAAACATTAAACTACATTACAATAGCAACAAAAATATATCTATCTGTCAGGAAATCCCATATAGGGGGAAGGTATAACCTATGACGACCTTCGGTCTAATCATTTAAAAGAAAATTTTATTGTCTATCACGTAGTATAATTAAAATTTATACACCGTTAGAAATAATTATAAATGATACATTGCTAAAAAAGAAATTTGGTCTTCCTAATAAAGTGTAATATCAGTGTTTTCTTGCAGCACTTAGTTTTTATGACAATTGCAAAATTTCAAAATTAAAAAGATTGATTGAAAGAACTTTTTTGTTGAAAATTCAATGAAAATGTAAAAAATCAATAGATTTTTCGAGGATTTCTGTAAATCGCCCACATTGGTGGATGTTACTGGCTCATTGAGAGTGAAATTGTCTCTATTTGATTATCAATTGTTGGAACACCAAGTTAATTTTCCTAATAAATTATTAAATACATTTAAAAAAATTGTAAAAAACAAAAAATATTTGTAGTGATTTTTAAAAAAGTTCTTAGTTTACGGACGCGAATGAAGTATTACCCACAATCTGCACTGAGAGATATATGATTTAAATCAATATTTTGTTGTAAATTATATACTATAGTTTTTTTGCGCAAAAGGCTTACCCCTAGATGTACCGTAAGAAGGCTTAGCTAATCCATCATTGTTGTTTTATGTGAGCAACAAGGACTTAATCGCGATTAAGTGACTAATCCAAGAAATGTGCTTACGGTGCATCTAGGGTTTAGTGTCCAACAAAATTAGTTAAATTTAAAAATGTTAGTCGGTTTGTTTTGAATAAAATGTGCAAACAATCGTTTTGAAGATGTTGAAGGGTTCGTATCTTTGTAACAGTATAGTACCTAGGTAGCTTCAATATATCTTGTTTGTTGAGTCTCTAAGGGCCGGTTTCTCAATAGAGGGTTAGCGCTGACCCGTGGGTTAAAAAAAGAGTTGGCTGACATATTTACCACATGCCAAAAAAATACAGCTATTAAAGATAATCCACGGGTCAGGGGTAATCCTCTATTGAGAAACCGGCCCCTAATGTTCTCTGCATATTTCGTCAAAAATAAGTTTTTTCTTGTCTTGGTTTTACATTTTAAAAATCTATATTTTAAAAAAAAATTTATTGTTATTATTATATCATTCAAATCAAACCTCTTGTCGTTGGTGGCCTTGTTTCGCAGGTGGACGGATTATCAATTATCATAATAGGGCGAATAGTGTTTATAATTTTAATAGATTATTATCAGCAAATTAATGAGATTCACGCATGTCGCCGTAAGTTGTTTTGTCTTAAATCAGATTAAAATTATGCCAATGCCTTATTTGAATTCTACATTGCATTGTATCGTATTTATCCTTAGAAAATTGATGCAATGTTGTCAAGATTTAAGGTTAAAATCTGGCATGTCAAATTGTGTCAGATTTTTTCAAATTGTGAAGAATCGCCCCCAATATACCAAAATATTTTGCTTTAAAAGTCCAGATTTTTTGTAAAAAATTTTAATTTTTTTTTAAATTTCAGTTTTTTTGGTACTAAAAAATGCATTGCTTTAAAAGTATATGCTATATATTTTGTGCTAAAAACTATGTCTGCTGGCCTGATAAAGGCCGATATGCCACCGCGGTGCTACTAAATCACTTGTAACAATGGACAATAAAACAAAATCCGGCATTTTTGATTCGCCATTTTAATTTTTTTAAACTCAAGTGAAAAATAATAATCAACGACCTAAAACACCCAAAATTTCCGAGTTTGATGTATATCGGTTCATAAGTGCTCATGTTTTTAAATTTGAGTCAAAAATTGTATTGAGTTACCTTAGGCGCCGCGACGTTTCAAGTTTGAGGCAAATCGGTTTATAAATAGGAAGGTGCACAATTGTGGATCCGCCATTTTGATTTTTTTAAAGTTTAAGTTAGAAATCATAATCAGCAACCTGAACACCCTAAAGTTCCGAATTTGAAGCACATTGGTTTATAAATGGGAGAGTCCATCATTTTTGATCCGCCATTTTGATTTTTTTAGTTTAGGTTAAAAATAATAATTAGCGACCTGGATGATCGCAAAGTTCGGACTTTGACTCAAATCGGTTCATAAATGGGAAAATCTGCCATTTTTTATCCGCCATTTTTATTTTTTTTTAAGTTGAGGTTAGAAATCATAATAAGCGACCTGAAACACCCTAAAGTTCCAAATTTGATGCATATTGGTTCAGAAATGTGAAAATCCGCCATTTTTGATCCGCCATTTTGATTTTTTTAGTTTAAGTTAAAAATAATAATCAGCGACCTAAAACATCGCAAAGTTCCGAATTTGATACATATTGGTTCATAAATGGGAAGATCCGCCATTTTGGGATCCGCGAGTTTATTTATTTTTCTAATAAAAAAATGTTGAATTGTATACTAACCACCAAATACCTATTTGGAAAAGTTTCAAAAAAGTTATTATCTAACAAATAAAGAAATATTTTATGAAGTCAAAAAATTGTATTTAATTTTGATAAAACATACATATAAACATAAAATACAACATTTAACTTAACCAGATTTCGTACAAATGATATTTAAAGTAAATATTCAACTGCATTAAAACATTAATTTGGCTTTTTCATGACACTGAAAAGGCTTTCTATATAAATTTCTTGATCATGAAATTCATTTTCTTTCAGGCCTTTGTTGTCCCCTGTTTTTTTCAAGTAGGCAATTCCATCCATTATATACGTCACTGGCTTTTTTAATCCATTTTGTGTTCAATTGAATCCAATCTGGCGGAACGCTGGTAGCAGTCATTTTTCATTAATGGTTTTAATACGCTCTAGCCATACAGATATATTTAAGATGTACGTGCACCGAGATGACAGCAGATGAAAATACCAGTACTTAGTCCAGCAAGTGTCAGTCAAATCACTTTTACGTCATTTTAATAAATTTAAAAATTTATTTTTCAGTTTAATTTTGTTTGGGCAAGTTATATAATAACAATTACGAAATTAGAACACTCCGACAACGTCAAGTTTGAGAAGTAAGTGTAAATTGAAAAATGTAAGTAATTCACTTAAATATCGCTGCATTTTCACTTAAACCTCGTTCCCTACAAACTTAAACCTATAGTTTAAACCATTTCTTTTCCGTTTTTTCAATTTTTTTTTTCGAAATCCTTGTAGATTCTTATTTAAACCGGTTTTTTTTCCATTGCGATATAAGCTATGTAGTTATAATTAGTCTAAAATTCCATTAACTTTTATTAAGTTTAAAAGAAATTCAGTTAAAACGTTTCACAAAAGATAAACTAAAAGTTAAACTTAAACCTTAAACCATCTTAGTAAATACCGCTGTAAAATTTTTTACTGATTAATTAAATTAAACTTTTAAAAAAGATTTATTTTTATTTTACCACGTTTTTTCAAATTAAAACAGCTTACTTATCCAAATGCTGGAAATGTCCACCATTTTGTTGCAAGCAGAGGTGCGCCCTTTTCGTTATTTTATTTTAGATTTTGCTTAGAATCCTAGGGTTGATTTGATTACAGGCTTGCCTTATTTAATATGAAGTAGGTCCTCCAAATCTCGAGGACCAGTTTTATAAACCTTACCTTTGATCAGACGCCATATGGAAAAATCCAGAGGAGTAATGTCCGGTGACCTGGATCCACTGATTTGGTTTGAAATTATTCAAAAATCTGGTATAACGACGACCTCTGTGGCCGGATGCACCATCCTGCTAGTAGTACTCAAAATTCGCTCGAACATCTAAAGGCAGATCATCCGAAAAATCTTGTAATGTATCTGTCAGAAAATTGTAATTGGTTAATCCATTTCTTGAGAGTTTCTTGGAAGAAAAAACATTTATCCCGAACCTTTTTTAAAATGCCGTTTCTCTTTGAAAATGCTCATTTTCTTGTGTCTACCGATAATGCCAGTTCCTGTTATACCATCCATTATTTCAAAAACGGCTTTCATCGGACCATACATTTTTTTGCAAATATCAATACCACGCCTCCGGCGTCTTAATAACCAAACTAAATTTAACAGATGTCTTACGCATCATAGGTTTTTATAAGCAATTTTTTTTTTGCTGTCCAAGCCACCTATGATAAAACGGTAAAAGTGCCAAAAAATTAAATGCCATTTTTTTAGCATTAAAATACAAATAAATATGGATATGTGATATATCGTTTAAATCATAAAAAAAAGTTCTTCTAAAAAATGGAATAAAAAATACAGGTCTGTATCTAAAAACAGTAACTTAATGGTAATATCTCAAAAACTAGAAAATCTTTTACGATTTTTTTGTAAAAACTATACTTTTTGAGATATTTAATAAAATAGATTTAAGCAATTTTTCAAAAAAACCCCGTAGCTCGGGATATAATAGTTTGTTTTTAATGTGAAACCAGATTTTTAATGTCCCCCAAAAACTGCTCATTTTATCTAATTTGAACAACAAAGTTCTTAAAGTTACCGAGATAGCAATAGTGACCCATGGCAATTAAGACACCCTGTATACAGTGCTCGACTTAGCCTTTATGAAACGCATATAAAAAAGGATGAACTTTTGGAAAGCAAGAAGTCAGTGAGGGACAAAAGATGCGCATATTCAGGAGCGTTTGCCGCTGTGACTCAAAATTCATTAATAATTTTTTTATTACTACACAGGAGCAAGCACAGTAAGATTTCCAGTTTTAAAAGACGAAGAAATAGTCATTATTATTTATTTCGTTATTTTAGCTTAAATTGAGAAAATTTCAATTTTTTAATAATTTTTTTAACCTTGCTCTTTTATTAAAGTCGCGCTTCGCACCGTTCGATATTCTCGCTGCGGCTTACGAAGTCAAGTTGCTAAAATAGTTCAGGCCCTACGGGGTCCAATACTGCGTTTAATGATAGAAGCAACACACTTGGTATGGGCATAAGACTCGCCCGAACATTTTACGAAAGGGAACCACCCCCCACCCCTGGCAGGGGGTGGTTCCCCCCCTTAAACTGTAACGTGTCATTTTTACGTTTTGGAATTTCGTGGTTATGTGACGTTTACGAAATCAATAATCAGCTGTTTTAGTGACCGCGTACGTTCAATAAATAGACGAAATGAGAAAAGTATTCTAATCCAATCTACCCGGTATAATTCTAGGGAATGGCGGGTTGCCATATCACAAACCACTCATGATGTTTTAAGGACAGTTTGAAACATTTAGATACACATTTAATTTATTTTGGATGTTCGATTAGCTGTATTTTCTAGCATATTAGGAAAGTGATTTCTCTTCCGAATCTTTTCTTCTTCACGGATTAGCTAGTTTTGTAGCACGAAAACATATTTAGGTCCACGGGTTGACCAGGAACAACCGAGGCTCCGCCCACTTTGATATCTTTATTACTTTGATAAGGAGAAGATAAAATAAATACAAGTTATGCACTTTTGTAAATTGGAGATAAACAAGGGATAAAAACCGGGACTAAAAGAATAAACAAAATCGTATTTATATATGGGAGTTGGTTGAGTGTTCGAATATTCCTGGGTTTGATGCATGCTCTGATCTTCAGTAAGTGATTTTACAGTTGATGGTTTCAATGCTAAGCTTCTTATAGTCTAACTGGTTATTTTCCTCCTACTTGCTATGTTGGCAAGGGTCCGCTTGACATTTGTTCGGTCTATGTATGGTGTCTTGAAATCCTTTTTTTATAAAAATTCCAATCCGTAGAAATAGATCTGACAACACCTCAATGTGCGTTTTACGTATTTTCGATATCCCCTTGGTTGATGCTGCCCCCTATAGACCGGTACGGAAGTATTAGTGTATTTCATCATTGGTTAGTTTGAAAACCGCGGTATTTTTTTTCCCGGCTCGCAAACAGGGGCTGGGGATTTTTTTGGCGAGAGCGCTTTTTTATAAATGAGTTTGCATCCTTATTTGAATTTAACTGGGAAAATTAGGTTGGTACTGTCCCCACCAAATTAAAGAACTATATCCGGCATCTTCACCTTTTTTTTGTGTTCCCTGACAAAATGTCATTTTCTTTCGTTCCAAAAAGAATCGGCGTTGGATCGACATGTCTCTGGGATCGCCATTGTTTTTTGGTTACTGGCACTGCAGGTTCTGTCCCAGAGACTGTAAAAGTGAGTCCGTCATGTTGGGCGAATTCCAAGTGACGGCTCACATCCTCTGAGTTTCAAGAACTGCGCCATTTCTACGGAAAGAAGCGTGGTAAGTTCGATTTTTTTAATATTTTTTTTGGACTTCTTCAAGACAATATGCCTTCCAAATTGTAACAGTGTTCGTGTGAAATGTAATTGTTCGACAAAAGAAGTGGGGAATTTTTGGAATTTTTTTAATTTTTTTAAAAACCACGTTTTGGATAACAACTATATATTGTTTTTCTCCTTTGTCTACAGCCCTGTCCAATCCATCAACGGGACGGTTGTGCTAGTTACTGGTGGGAAGCCGGTGGTAGCACTGATACAACCCTGGGAAAGGTATGTTAGGGTTATTTTAGTTCATCTGTTGAAATCTGCTTTATTTTATTGAGTCGACATGGGGTTCTTGATTTAAGTTACTCGGTGTAGGGGATCCTCGTGCAAAACCGACGAAGGAAACTGAAATATTTCATTTTCCACAGGGTTTTCACGCTCGGGCAAGATTCCACAACACTTTTTCGACCATGTGCTGCCCTAGCGTCATGTGCTAGATAATCAGCATGGGAGACGCGGGCAGAACTGGGACCGATGTAGCAGCGAGGAACTATACAACACTCTAGGGAACCCATCAACCGTAACTATAAAAGAAATAATTAAAGGACCAAGGTAGGAGCAAACAACATTTAGATATAATCTTTCATATAATAATAATAATCTTTAATATAATTTTAACACTTCTGGTGAACGCAAGATAAAGGTATGACGTCATAGCCCCAATTTTGCGGTATATTTAAGATAATTTTTCTGTGAAATTTAAAGTGCTTTGCTATTTTGGCCCTTGTTTACATCCATTCCATTTATTTATTTTTTTTTATGTTTCCGGTATTTTTATCTGATTTTACCATTGATTTATACAAGATGAACTAAATCTTTGTGTTATTTGTACAACCCAATGACCAACTTTGCAGAGACAATAGAGAGATGAGGTTATATTTTTTAGCGGTTTCCTTACATTGTTTTACCTCATGGGGTAGATCTCGGACTGGGTTGCTGCCTGTCTCATTCTACCCAACGTAGAATGATGACAGCAGATATTTGGTCCAGATATCCCCTATGACGGAATAATTTTGGAAGTATATTTTTTTTACAATCATTTATATAACTGAGTCTCACACTACTGACTGAGATGTAGGTACACTATGACCTGTTAAAGGAGTCCATCTACCTGTAGCGTGTCACTAGTTTTGTCATCTTAATTCAATCTTTTAAAATTTTATTTTGTCAATGAGTCAATTTCTTTTTGGTTTTCCTTAATTACACAAATTCTCTGGAAGCCTCGAAAGTAGGTAGAATTTCATTGTTTGGCTACAACGTTTGAGTTGAACTGTATTTTAATTAAAATCTTCTTTGTAAAACATTGGTATTAAAACACTGTGGCGCACTTAAAATTTTCTTATTTCTGAACCCCCCCTTCTCCACTGTATAATAGTTACCGGGCATATCAGTGTTTTACCTAGCTGAAAAATACAGTTCTGCTTCCAGATATTTGTTAATTACTCAGTAATTTTTTTTAGTGTCACAAATTGGCACAGTGGTATCGTTTTATTTACAGTGTCACAAAATGGCGGCAACGTCTTTTAGTTTGCCACAAATGGCGCCCAACGTGAGTTTTTAGCTAGTTTTTTTAACATCTGATGTAATTTTTTTGTTTTTTGAAGTTGAAGTAAAAAAGAAAAAATTTTTTTGAATTTTTTTCAATCAAAAGAAATTTTTTTTTTGTGGTACAGCCAAAGCCAGGTTAAAGGCTTTCAGTGGCTGTCGGTGTTTTTAACACTTTATTTTTTTTAAATAAAAAAACAACAAATAACATTTTTTATATTTTTTTGGTAATATTGAAGCGTAGTTTTGAAATTCATTATGTTGACAACTTAAAGAAAAATAAACACATTAATGTAAATTTACTTAAATTTTTTTTTTGATTTATAGATGGATGGACCTCCAGACATGGTCTTTTTGTGTTTTAAATATATGACATAGGTAGTGTGTTTTTCTAACAATTTTTTTCAACAGGTTGCCAACTACTATTATTTTATTATTTCCTGCTTGTACTAAGATAGAAATGGTTTCACCGATTATTTTTTAGTGCAGTCAATTTATTTAGGTCAACAAGTTTTATTTTTTTGGTGATTTTAATTTTTTGTGGGATATCACCACTTGGAAGTTGGAATATTTTTACAGGGTTTCACACAAATTTTTCTTGGCTGGGTTGTTTTAAAGTAAATATAGCCTAACAGCGGGTAATTTTATTTAGTTGAAAGTATAAATTAATGAAAATGAAAGAAAAGGAAAATGAGTTTATTTTGCTTTGTCATTTTCTTTTCTTGTTTTTTGGTGGTAACTGTTGATGACAATTAAGATCTTACGTCACTCAGTTACATCGGGTCAGAGGAGGGTATTACTATTTAGTCTCAGCTCGGGAGGTTCTAAAACACAAGGCTAAAATCCCTAGAGCAACACATTGGCTGAACATCAATGCCAAAAGTCCAGTTAGCATTTTTTTTTGGGGCAGTTTTTTAGTTCTTTGGTTGTCTAGTTGTGTTTTCGTGACTGGTCAAATTTTTTTGGTAGAAAATACAGCGTTGGGCTTTGGAGTGCATTTTTTTTTTAAATTACCCACGGGTACTTCTATCAATTAAAGTTTTTCTGGCTCACAATTATTTTTTCCATATTTTTTTTCTGCGTTCAGGTCATAGCTTTGTCATGGCCAATGGAGGGCAAACATTTATGTTTGAGACTTAAGAAGTTTTGCCTGCTCCGGATTGAATACAGAGAAAATGAATTTGAAGCCCAACTAGATATAATACCACAAAAGAAATGTTTAACTGAGACAGATATAGATATAAGTTTTTTGAGTTTTTTAAGTTCATTTGTAAAGTTCAGTAATTTTTTTAAGTAATGTCATTTTGAGGCCTTGAAATTGGTCAGTAAATTTGAGAGAAACTTTCAACTAGATATAAATGCTAGGCGGTGGTAATTGGAAGAAATAAAAAAATTTTTTTTTGTTTTTTTAAATAATTTAATTTTTTTAAAAAAGATTATCGGTTTTCTGTAAACATAATAGCTCGAATTCTTGTTTTGGTCAGAACGGTTGGTATAGTGGTTGAAGGGTGACCAGACAGGTTATATTTTTTAGGGGACCAAACGGGAACTTCTTGAGTTACAAAAAGGGATTTTTTTTTGTCTTAGTTGATCAGGCAGGAACAAATAAATCTTTTACTTCCAAATCATAGTTTTAAATAACAAGATTTATTGGTTAGGTGTTTGGGTCTTATAATAAAAAAACGTTTTGTTTTTGAGGATACTGGTGTAGTATGAATTATTTTATTACATGCTAAAATTTGTTTGACGGCAGCTAGGCTAGTCTTCAGATTTTTTTTTTGATAGTTTACATTTCAGGATAGTGGCGTGTACTTAAAGGGGCCTGTCATCTGCGCCCATTGTAAAGCAACTCCCAACTTACTTGCTTAGCTTTTTTACTTCTTCTTCATTTTGTTGCTTCTGAAATTAAAGCGTTATGTTAAATAACGATGGATGGTGTTAGACTAAGAAAGTACCTATTTAGGGCTGAAAACGTGGAAGTTGTGGACAATTGGGAAATAATTTTTTATTATTTCATTTTTTTAATTTTAAAATAATTTCATACTGGTGACCTCAAATAATGAAGCAAATTTTTAAATTACAATACACTGTTGTGGAATAAATGGGAAAGCGTTCAGGTTAAACAATAAATTTAAGATCATTGGTTTTTATATTGCAATAATTAGGGTTTTTCCTCCCGCGAGCTGGGTGGAAATGGAAGAAATGTTTGGTTCGGAGTGTAGAAATCGTTGAAGGGCTTCCTACTAATCTTTTTAGGATTTCGCAACTTCGGTTTTCGCTAAATACAATACATCCAAATTTGGCCTACAGGCTGAATCTCACATTTTCCAGGACCTTGCAGATTTGCGGAGAAAGACAAATTTTGTGATCTGTTTAGTGCATGCATGCACATGAGGGAACTAGATATATTTAGGTTAAAAATGAGTAAGAACACTGATCTGAACCATTTTCCATAATAGTGTCCTATTTTCACAGGGTGCTTCAAAATATCATCACCCTTTCTTTAAAATAAGATATTGTTTTGCCTTTGACCGTTTAAAAAATATATAGGGTCCAGATGGGATTGGAATGGAAATCACAAGTTTTTGAGTTTATTGACATTATACTTAGGAAATAGGGGAAATGTCTAATAAAAAGTTTTTTTTTGTTTTAGGCCGAGTTTTGTTGAGTATAACAAAAGTTTATTTGGGGCCGGGAGTTGATTATGCTCTTTTAAAATTAATGTAATAGTTTTTGGCTTCTTGATTCTTGTTGTCTGGTTTTTACGCAGTATTATTCCCAACTGTTTTATTTCAAAATGTCATTTGATAGGGTCTCATTAGCCCTTGGACATTTGGTAATTTTTGTTTTGACTAATAGTTGTGGGAAGGGCCCAACTTAATTTTATATCTCGTGAACACCAGGAATAAGGATCTGAGAATGCATTAAGCAGTAAATTTTTTTTATTGGATGTTGTGTGTATATAAACTCGAGTAGACAAAGTTAGTTTTATAACGGTCTTATAGTTGGACCTTGGAATTGTTTTCATATTTGTTTTTCTGAAAGTGCATACAAGATAATTCTTTACTGAGTTGAGTGCAAAGTTTAAAACTTAGGCTCACATTAGTATAGTACTAACGTTGCTTATTTCCTTAAGTAATAATTTTAAAACAAATATAATAACATCGTTTGTTTTTTTTAAACATATCTATTTTCTCTTTTCCTAAACTGATTGTTTTTTTTTTGCAATTACGATTTTTTTTATACCTTATGATTCTTAAGTAAATTTAATTTTCAATCATTTTTGTTGTATAGTAAATTAATTTTTCTAGCTCATTCACTTTTCACATTCACACAGTTTTTGGAGAGGAAAGGGAATCTACTGTTTTTTAAAGGAAAAGAACAAAAACTGTTGCCTGACATAACTCGAATAAGATTTTTCTGGTGTTGATTTTATAATTTTTTTTTATTAAGGTTCGCTACTAGGAGCTGCGGCCCTGCTTAATCATTTTCTAATTTTTTTGAACTTTTTTTTAAGTAATTTTTTTTAAAAAGAGAAACTTGATTTTCTTGTTGAAAATTTTTTCTGGTGCATAGTAGTACCTTGCTATACAATGGTTTTACCAGTTTATTTAAATATTTTTTTTCTGAATTAAAATATAATTGCATTTCGAACCCTCGCGTTTTAACAACCTATCATCATTTGGTTAAATTTTTTTTCTCCCTACTCCAAACCACCTGTCGGGGTAGAGTAATATTTTAAAAATTTTAACGAGCCATTAATTAATTTTTTTTATTGGGCTACTGTGGTCGACACCAAAAAAAAAATAAAAAAAATTTTTAGAATTTTTTTTTGGACACCTTCCTGTACGATCCTAGAGTCTTTTTGACCATGGTGGGCATCAATTTAGTTTAAATTTTGGGAATTTCATTTTAACAATTATTAGAGAGTTGCAGTCCTACCAAGACGTTATTTGTAAATTTTTTTAGTACCATGGGTAATTAAAAAAAAAAAAAATATTACACACAACATCCTTACTAGTCTAATTCGACGCAATTTTGGCGAGCGGATTTTTTTATATTTTTTTTTGATTGAGCATATTTTACGATTTCTATAACATGAACATCTGTTCCGGTGTTTATTGCGTTCACTTATATATTAAGGGATGATGTTGCCTTAAGCAATGCATGATTCGTGTAATCTCAGAATAGGTAGGCAGGTTAAAGTGGGTTTTGATTTATTCTTTTGAGAAAAATCATTGTATACGGCGATTTGGGTTTTTTTTGATGAGTTTATTTGTGGAGCCGTTCTACAATAGCAGGAGTATACCGTAGCGTTAACTGTGTACAACAGCTTTGGGATTTTTGTTATAGGTAGTCTGTTGTACGTTCCATTTAGGGATAAATTTACCTATTCGGTTGATGAGGTAAACAAACATCACTTAACTTTAATTTTAATCCAGTTTAGCTAGGATAAGCGCAATTACTTTTTTTTGTTTTACTCACGCGGAAGTGGAACATAAGACCTAAACACTGCCACAGCCTTCTCATTTAGGATTTAAGTAGTTATTTCTCTCTGCAAGGTTGGACGTCATAGTTGGTTGTACAAATAATTAATATAAACTATGATTACATTTTTAAATGCAAATAAATTTTATTTTCTTACTGCACCGGTGTTTTTCGGTTTTGTTGGCGTCTGCCCGTATTTAAGTTTTATATTTTCTACATTTGTGAGAAAATTCATAGTTATTTTCACTAGTGACTTTAAAGTGAACTTTGTGGTTGTTGTTTTAAATTTTAAAGTTTTAATATAAAAGACACCATGGCTATTTCTTTGAGTCGGTTGTCTGACATAAGGTACTTAGTCAAGGACTAGATCGGTGGAAGAGATGAAGCAACAGCTCATACTGATTAGGCAGAGAGAAAGGACTGATGGAAGTATGAGATACCCTCCGTATTCCTTTAAATTTGGCCAGGATGCTTTTAGCTGCATGAAAAAGCTAGATAGTCTGGTACCGCTGGTAGAGAAAGAAGTTCTCTGGTACGAGTAAAGGGGGAGAGTTTAGAAAAATCGCTGTAAGGTTGGAACATGTATTAGCCAGGATTAACAACATGAATCCGTCTAACTTTGATGAAAGTCAAACCAAGGGCATACTGGTTGCGGAGACCTTGAGTTTGATTGGGAGATTGCAGAGCCAAGCAACAGATCTATTAAGAGTTTGCGTGACCTCAGATGATGATGAAGCATCTGAAACCCAATCAGCGAGACGAAGCTCAGACCACTCGACAAATGCTAACAACACACCTAACCAGTCTCATTTCCCGCAACCACAGCTCTCGAGCACACAACGAACAGCTCAACAGCCTACAAACCAACCGTTGGTCATTGCTCCAGTGCAAATGCAATTACTAACGAACCCAAGTCAAGCATCAGTACAAGCACCACTCCCTATGCCGATTGAGAATTACGGTACAACAGCTTTTCATTATCAACAACCCTCTACCATTCCATTGAGTTTAGCTGCCCTCCAAAGTAGCATTGCACCAGTTGCTCAGTCCCGAACTTTTTCATGTTCGTCGCCAGTACCATTGTCAAGTGATCATATCACGTTGCACCTGTACCTCCGCATAAGTGGAACTTAAAGTTTACAGGCGAGAGGGGTACAATCTCCGTCACCGCATCTTTTAAGAGAGTGGACGAGTTGAGTCAGGCTAGAGGAGTTAGCAAAAAGGTTTTACTGAACTCAGGCATTGATCTTTTTGAAAAGTCAGCTTATAATTTTTACAAAGACGTACGTAGAGAAGTCCACACATGGGAACAGCTGGAACAAAGGTTTATGGCAGAATATCTTCCTTCTTCATATGGCGGGAAGCTATTGAAGAAAATCCAAAAACGTAAACAAGGCCCTGGAGAGCCTATAGGGACCTATATTGCTGCCATGAACACGTATTTCCAAAGACTTGGCTGTCCTGTTTATGAAGAGGCGAAATTAGCTATCGTCTTCAGAAATATAGCGGACATCTATAAGAATGGGTTAATTGCTACTGAGGTCAATAGCCTATCACATCTAAAAGATTTGTGTCGTAGAATAGACTAGAGATATGGTTTAGAGGAAGAGAATTTAACACCTAGGAAAAATCAATCAATCAAACCTGACTTGGCCTACGTTGACGTAGAGAGCGACAATGACGATTTTCCAACAGGGATCGATGCAATTCAAATATCAGGCACCGGGACATCGAACCAACAGAATTTAAATCATCCTGTTAATAGATTCGACAGAGATAGGCGACAGCCAACAAGCAGTTCCTCTACTAGAGCTAATAGAGAGAGGCAACAACCAGCTAGTGGTCAGTCTAGTGCAAATGACAGAGATGTACAACCACCACAGGGTGTTAGGTCTGGTAGGGCGAATAGGGACGTTGTTTGTTATAAATGCAACCCAACAGGGCCATGGCGATCGGGTGTGCATTACCTAGAGGTAAGCAGAGTAATTCGTGTGGACAAGCAGGGGTAACAGTAAGAGAATGTCGTAATTGTAATCGTCAGGGAAACGGACCCAGGCGCTCGTAGGCGGTCGACCTTCGAGTCAGCCTGAACAATCATCGACCGATAGGCTAACGAACGTCTAAGATTATGTGATAAGTCATGCTCGTAAAGATGAGAGACCTTATTTAGAAGTGGATGTGCTCGGAAATAAGTTACTAGGTTTGTTGGATTCCGGGGCTTCACGTACCTTTTTAGGGAATCATGGTTGGTCAATCATCGAGAGGTTTGGTTTTTCACTTGATACCACGAAGAAGACGAGTTGTATTGTGGCAAATGGTCAAAGCGCGATTAGTATTGGGACAGTGCAGCTTCCTATGCGAGTTCAGGATAAATTTAGGTTAATAGAGGTCGTCGTCGTTCCTGAGTTGCCGCACACTTTTATTTTGGGATTAGATTTTTGGATTTCGATGGGTAAAGTACCGAACTTAAGTACTAATAAGTGGCACTTTGCTGATAATAAAGATATGATTTGTTCTTTAGAAACATCAGACCAACAAACTATACTTACGTCTTATGAATCAGAACGACTAGAGGAATTGGTCGATAAGTATAAGACTATTATGGGTGACTCACTGGGATGTACAGACAGAGTAGAACATAAGATTACAACAGATGCAGCACCGATAAGACAACGTTCATATAAGGTCTCACCGATCATTCAAAAACTTATTGATGACGAAATCGACGAAATGCTGAAACTTGATGTTATAGAACGTAGTAGTAGTTCATGGGCTTCACCAGTGGTAATGGTACAAAAGAAAAACACAAAGAAATATCGGTTCTGCGTAGACTACCGCAAATTGAACTCAGTGACGGCGCGTGATAGTTATCCTTTACCACTCGTATCCGAGACACTTGACAAGTTGAAAGATGCTAAATACTTGTCAACTTTAGATATCAAAAGCGCTTATTGGCAAGTACCGATGGAAGAATCATCGAAGCCACTAACAGCATTCATCTGTCGACGAGGTCTATTCCAATTTAAGCGGTTACCTTTTGGACTTTAGAATGTACCTGCAACTTGGCAGAGACTCATACATAGAAAACGATTTAGACCCCTACGTGTACGTATATCTTGATAACCTCGTAATTATCACACAGAGCTTTTCTGAACATCTTAGAATTCTTGAGGAAGTCCTACGGAGATTGCAGAATGCAAAGATAACGGTAAGTTGGGAGAAATGCCAACTGTGTAGGCCTAATAAAATTAAAACCTCTATAAACTTAGCATTACCACTTAAGAATTGGATATTCGCAATATATGCATTAATTGTCGTGAATTTGTCGTAAATTTGTCGTGAAAGAAAAAAATTTGTCGCGCAACTCGTTTTCCTGAAAAGGGTATGTAATGCTAAGTTGAGTCTCAACTTAGCACTACCACCCCAGAAAAAATTAAAATTTTCAAAAAAAAATAAATGCATTAATTGTCGTAAATTTGTCGTAAATTTGTCGTGAAAGAAAAACAAGTTTTCCCGAAAACGGGCAGTGAGCAATTTTGAGATTTCCCAGCTAAATCTTAGTGATCTTTAAGCTTTTTCACAATACGTGTTAGCTCCCGCTAAATTTCGCGGTTATTTATATATTTTTAAAACCACACAATTGTATGAAGGACAGAGTGCATTTCGCGCATTTGGACATGCGCACCAACAACCAGAGAGATCCTTGTCGACTGCCTCGAGAAAATGGCGTGTTAATTTCGTTCTCCAACTATTTCAAATATCTACACCTGAAAGTGCTCGATTTTGGTGTACTGAAGCAAAGAAAAGAAACTTCAGCCCTTCAGCTACGTGGTGACATCATT
Organism: Aspidapion aeneum; assembly: GCA_963576565.1. Lineage (NCBI taxonomy): Eukaryota > Metazoa > Arthropoda > Insecta > Coleoptera > Brentidae > Aspidapion > Aspidapion aeneum. Next base: position 119,326,693 of record OY755038.1, on the reverse strand, counting down.
AGATCCAATCAGGGGCCCCTTAGAACGTGGAGAAATTGGCTGCAAACTGGTGAGTGCCTTTGTTTCTGATTGCCGTTATGTGGCACAACAATTAACCTATGGACCTTTTCATTATTTCGTAAATTCATATCAATATATTTATGTTTGTTCGCGCTTCATTTAACTAAAATATTGACAGTCCATTGCAGTTATCGTTTTTCTTACTGCGGGCATAACATAAGTGGTCCTTCGAGCCGGATTATTTTAAATTAAATCCCTACGACCGTATTAATAATCAGCCATTATTTTCACGCCGAAAACAAGGCGGCCTTGAATTTTTCGCATCGTATTGAAACGAAAGAAAGGTGTCGGCGCAGTACCTGTTTTCGCGCACCGCGTGGTATAAACAAAAACGAGAAGGAATCAAAACAAACAAAACAAACGTTCAGTGTGTTAGGTGTGTTTCATATCATTTCGATATTTAAAACAATTTTCATTAATTGCGATAAATTAGTGCATATTTTCGACAATTCGTCATTTTTCTATTTCAGAAGCATTAATTGTATATTTACCGACAATTTCGTCATTTCAAAGGTAAAATCATGTCTGTCAAAAAAGCCGTGCAAAAACGCAAGGGTTTTTTATCTGCGATAACTGAGTGTTATGTGTTTTCACAAACCGCGGCATCGGATGAAAGAGCGAGAAACGAGTTTCAAGTGAGGTATTCCGATTTGGATGAAACCTTCGATAAATGCATGCATGCACATAATGACGTCATTATGTTGATAGACGACGCGGACGACGAGGAGTTTAAAACGCAGGATGCGATCCTTTCAGAAGCTCGTAAATATTTTTATGCGTGTAAGGGGGTTTACTCTAAAATATTTCCGGTTGAGGCCCCAACCTTTTCGGGATCATATGTTCGACAAAACGAAACCCCAAAACTCAAAGAGTTAGGTATTCCCATATTTCGAGGTGATAAAAAATTTTGGCCAAGCTTTTTCGATCTTTTTAATAACATTATAGATCAAAATCAAAGTCTAAGTAACGTTCGAAAACTTCAATATTTATTTTCATATCTCGAGGATGAGCCTTTAAAATTGATATCAGGGATTAGCTTATCTGATCAAAATTATAAAATTGCTTACGACAAATTAGTCAATAGATATCAAAACAAGCGAGACCTCGCAAATGATGCTTTAAGCTCAATTATGAACTCCACCTTAAAAAACGAGTCAGCTAAAGAATTGCGTAATTTAATTGACACCTTTTCTGAATCCCTAGAAATTTTAAAATCACTTAGCTTTGACGTTGACAGTTGGGACTTTATTATTTTTTTCATTTTATTAGAAAAATTGGATATTCCGACGCGTTCAAATTTCGAAATGAGTCACGCCAATACTAATACCGAAATTCCCACTTTTCAGTCACTTTTTCAATTTTTAGAAAAAAGATGTAAAGTTTTGGAATCACTTCCTCAATCAACAGCACCCAAAAAGGTGCCTATCTATCAAAAATCAAGTTCTATGCAAAATCAGTCTAGGCAAAAGCCTACCTATCAAAATTCAAATTCTATGCGAAATCAGTTTGGGCAAAAGCCTACCTATAAATCATCAAATTCGCCTTTTATAGGACTGGCTGGCACCTCAACTAGTTCAAGTACGGGAATAAAATGTTTCCGGTGTAATCAAGGTCACGTGCTTTCGAAATGTCAAACATTTCTTGATCTCTCACCTATCGATCGCCTATCTTTCGTCAAGCAGAAAAAATTATGTCTAGCGTGTTTTCATCCCTTGCATGGGGTAGATACGTGCAAATCAAAATATTCATGCAGGACTTGCAATAGTAAAAGGCACCACACTTTAACTCATATCTTAGAAACTAATCAAGAGCCTGGAAGCCAAGATACTAGTCCTGTCATTCACACACCACCTGTCAATAATCTTCATGTGTCATTAAATACCTCAGGACCTTCAGGTACCTTTCTTTTATGCACCGCCATAATAGATGTTATGGACGGTTGCGGAAAATTTCAACCTGTAAGGGCACTGCTTGATTCTGGATCACAGACAGGATTCATCAGTGAAAAGTGTATTCAGCGTCTTAATCTTCCTGGGCGAAGTTACAGTTTACTTAATTTCGAAGCAATTGTTGTTCTACAACTATGTTCCAATATGCCTACATTCACTTTGAACGATAATCAGTGGAAACACTTGGAAAACCTTAAACTTGCCGACCCATCTTATTTCAAATCTATACCTGTGGACCTAGTTATTAGTTGCGAGCTATTCGCACAGATATTCAATGAGGGCAGGGTTCTTGGACAAATAGGGCAACCTTCAGCCCTTGAAACTATCTTTGGCTGGGTCGTCATGGGAAAAGTTGACGAAGTAGGTAGTCTTACGGAACGAAGCAGTTGTTTTTTAACGAGTCATTCACCTCCTTTAGAGGTCATTCTCCCTAGGTTTTGGGAAATCGAACATTTGCCTAAAAAACAAGGGAGAATTACCTCTAAAGGAGGTGAATGACTCGTTAAAAAACAACTGGTTCGTTCCGTAAGACTACCTACTTCGTCAACCTTTCCCATGACGACCCAGCCAAAGATAGTTTCAAAAACAAACAAATCTTATCAAAGGAAGAAAAACAAGCAGAATCAATTTTTACTGCTAGTGTAGTACGGCAACCGCGCGGTAGATTCATGGTAGATCTTCCGTTTAAAGATAAAATAAACCCTGACCTAGGAAATACTTATCCACAAGCTTATCGTAGATTTTTACTTCTAGAAAATAGATTAATCAAAAATCCTGATCTGTAGACTGCCTATTCAAGTTTCATGCAAGACTATATCGATTCTAATCATATGAGTTTAATTTTATCTAGTCAACCAAAGGTCGACGTATCGTATTTTTTGGCACATCATTGCGTATTAAAGCCGGAAAGCTTAAGTACAAAATTAAGGGTAGTCTGGGATTGTTCGGCAGTCACCCCAAAAAATATTAGTCTCAATGACACATTGTTATCTGGACCGAAACTTCAAAAGGATATTGCTTCTTTATTCCTTACGTTTCGTCTTAATCCTATTGCCTACATTGCTGATATCAAACAGATGTTCCGTCAAGTCCTTATCAATCCTTATCACCGTCCTTATCAAAGGATATTGTGGAGGTTTTCTCCACATGACCCACTTTCAGTGTGGGAACTTTCTACTGTCACATTTGGCATGACATGCTCACCTTTTCTAGCCATGCGTACCTTAAATGAGTTGGCAGAGAGAGAAAAGGAACGTTTCCTATGGCGAGTACTGTTCTAAAAACGTCAATCTATATCGACGATATCTTGGGAAGTAGCCCTTCGCATTCTGAAGCTCTTTCCCTTTAAACGGAACTCAATGATTTGTTGAAGTCGGGAGGATTTGAACTTAAAAAATGGGCAAGCAATTGTCCCGAGTTATTGGCAACATTGCCAGAGTCCGATCGTCAAATGCCTCTCTCTTTCGATAAGGAGGAACCCCACTTTATCAAAGTTTTAGGACTTCAATGGCATCCAAAAAACGACATTTTTTCTTATCAATGCCGAATGAAGGACAAACCCCCAACCAAACGTTCTATTTTATCTATCATAGGAACAATCTTCGATCCCTTAGGTTTTCTTTGTCCCTTGTTGCTACAAGCAAAATTTATTTTGCAACAGTTGTGGATATCGAAAATAGGCTGGGACGAAGAACCAGATTCTTCTATCATCGACTCTTGGAACAAACATCGTTCTGAATTCCCGCTTCTTTCCAATTTTCAATTACCCCGACAAATCAAACTGTCAAAAACCAATACCTGTCAAATCATCGGCTTCTGTGACGCTTCAATTCGAGGCTACGCAGGCGTCGTATATTTTCGTGTAGAAGAGGAAAATAATATATCTGTTTCTCTCATATCTGCAAAATCTAGGGTCGCGCCTATAAAGTCACAAACTTTGGCTAGGCTAGAACTCCTAGGCGCATTTCTTTTAAGCGAATTAATTGACTTCGTTTTATCTAGCTATGAAGGAAAAATAACTTTTACAAATATCGTTACTAGCAAACGAATGGCCCGATTTTCATAAATCAAAAATGCCGATTGATTTCGGAGATATTAATATGGAGGAAAAGCCAAAGGTCTGTTGCAATGCGATAATTGATGTAAACTTCTTAGATCAGCTTCTTATCAAATATTCATCTATATAAAAAATTCAACGTATCATTTGTTATGTCCTTCGAATAGTTAACCTTTTTCAAAACCATTCCTATCAAAAGCCCACTAAGCCGCCGGACCAGAAAGTTATTTTTGAGAATATTGTTTTTCCTACCACCGGTGAGATGCAAAGTGCGTTATACCTTCTTATCAAACGCGTTCAAGGTTCTTGTTTTTCTGAGCTTTTTTCCGCGTTATCTAAGGATAAACCAATACCGAAACCTTTACGAAAACTTTCACCTTTTCTTGATGAAAATAATATCATTAGAGTCGGTGGCAGATTACAAAAATCTGACCTTTTGTCTTATTCTGCAAAACACCCCGTCTTACTTTCGAGTAACCATCGTTTAAATACTCTTCTTATCGAGTCCGCTCATCGACAATACCTTCATCCTGGGTTTAAAACATTACATAATCTGCTTTTACAGCAATTTTGGATATTATCTGCCAGACGGGCAATTCAAAGAACCATATCCAAGTGCTTGCAATATTTTAGAATCAACTCTAAACCCTATAGACCGCCCATAATGAGTTCACTTCCCGCTCATCGAATCAATCAACTTAAACCTTTTTCGAGTGTAGCTATCGACTTTTGTGGACCTTTCTTTGTGATTCCTCATCGTTACCGTGGTTGTAAAGCTTTCAAATCGTATGTCTGTGTGTTTGTCTGTACGGCCACACATTGCGTGCATTTGGAATTAACCATGGAACTGTCCACCGAAGGGTTCGTAGGTGCATTCCATCGATTCATTTCCAGACGCGGAAGCGTGACGCAATGCTGGTCAGATCAAGGCAGTCATTTTATAGGGTTTCGTAACCAATTACTTGAATACGCAAGAAGTGCTGCCACCAGACTTTCTATTCGTTGGCATCTGGGACTTCCTCTCAGTCCACATTTCAATGGCCTGGCAGAAGCTGGCGTCAAAAGTTTTAAAACTCACTTTGTTCGAGTTGTCGGCGACCAGAAGTTGTCTATCATGGAAATGTCCACCCTTACCTGTCGCATAGAAGCCGTACTTAATAGTCGCCCTTTATCTCCTGCCTCTTCAGACCCACACGATCTTCAACCTATTACCCCTGGGCATTTTTTGACACTTGAACCCCTTAATTCAGAAATTCCGGATTTAGATTTGTCCGAGGTTCCCCTAAATCGGCTCTCGAGATGGCAACTAATCCAAAAACTACATAATGATTTTTGGAAACGGTATTCTATAGAGTATTTGCATACGCTACAACAGCGACACAAGTAGGCTGATTCGTCCCCAAATATCAAATTAAATGATTTGGTTATCATAACAAGTCATCACATTCAATCACCTTTGAAATGGCCGGTCGGTCGGGTCATCGAACTGCATCCCGGCGGGGACGGTCAGGTGCGTGTTGCGACGGTACAAACGGTTACCGGTGTTTATAAGCGGCCAGTTGTAAAACTGTGCCTCTTGCCAAATTAAAAGTAATTTTAATTTTTCTACCTATTACCGGGTATTACAATAGGTTTTTCTTTATTTTTATTCTTTTTTTTTTGAATTTTTTGTTTGTTCGTTTTGCCTTTTTCGGGATTTCGTTATCTCTAAATAAACTTACGAAACTTATCTGTTTTCATTCATTTATATTTATCGGTCGATCTTTTTTCTTATATCTATATCTGTCCGGTTGAGATTCTAAAATTGTGTGTTTTGGAGGGCAGTTATGTTAGCTCCCGCTAAATTTCGCGGTTGTTTATATATTTTTAAAACCACACAATTGTATGAAGGACAGAGTGCATTTCGCGCATTTGGACATGCGTACCAACAACCAGAGAGATCCTTGTCGACCGCCTCGAGAAAATGGCGTATTAATTTCGTTCACCAACTATTTCAAATATCTACACCTGAAAGTGCTTGATTTTGGTGTACTGAAGCATAGAAAAGAAACTTCAGCTCTTCAGCTACTTGGTGACATCATTAGATCCAATCAGGGGCCCCTTAGAACGTGGATAAATTGGCTGCAAACTGGTGAGTGCCTTTGTTTCTGATTGCCGTTGTGTGGCACAATAATTAACCTATGGACCTTTTCATTATTTCGTAATTTCATATCAATATATTTATGTTTGTTCGCGCTTCATTTAACTAAAATATTGACAGTCCATTGCAGTTATCGTTTTTCTTACTGCGGGCATAACAATACGAAGATGTAGTATATTTAACCTTGTCGCGCAATTGTAAATTTTTGGTGAAACAATCATTATATTCCGTTCCGCTTTTACTTTTCAATATAACCTTTTGTGGTGTTTGTGTAAATATTCATTGATCGCCAGGATTTTGCGTTGTTTTAGAAATTATGAAAAAAAGTGAACTTCTCACGAAACATTTATATGCATTAATTGTCTTAAATTTGTCGTAAATTTATCGTGAAAGAAAAATATTGTCGCGCCACCCGTTTTCCTGAAAAGGGTATGTAATGCTAAGTTGAGTCTCAACTTAGCACTACCATCCCAGAAAAAATTAAAATTTTAAAAAACTAATCTGTGGAATAATTGTCGTAAATTTGTCGTGAAAAGAAAAATTTTCTCGCGCCACCCGTTTTCCTGAAAAGGGGGTGTAATGCTAAGTTGAGTCTTAACTTAGCACTACCACCCCAGAAAAAATTAAAATTTTTAAAAACTGATATATGCATTAATTGTCGTGAATTTGTCGTAAATTTTTCGTAAAAGAAAAACAATTGTCACGTCATCCATTTTCCCGGAAACGGGCAGTGAGCAACTTTGAGATCTAAATCTAAATCTCCGTGATCTTTAAGCTTTTTCACAATACGAAGTTGTAGTATATTTAACCTTGTCGCGCGATTGTAAATTTTTGGTGAAACAATCGTTATATTACGTGCTGTTTTTACTTTTACCCTTACCCTTCCTAAACGCATTTCACTAACCAGTCTCACATTAAATTTAAAGGTTATAAAGTGTATCATACAACTCACCCTAGCAATACTGCACATGGGGGAAGTGCTGTAATAATTAAAGAAAATATATCACACTATGAGGAGATGGGATATAAAACCATAGAGATTCAAGCTACATTAGTAAGTGTAAAAACCAAAACATATACATTAGTTGTAAGTGCTGTCTATATACCACCAAGGCACTTACTAAAGAAAAATCAATATCTTAATTTTCTCAGAAAATTAGGAAACCGTTTTATAATTGGAGGTGACTTTAATGCAAAAAATACCTACTGGGGATCTAGACTGACGAATTCTAAAGGAAAAGAACTTTTGCAAGCTATTAGTGAATATCAATGTGAGCCGATATCAACTGGTAAGCCCACATACTATCCAACAGATCCAGGAAAAATTCCAGATCTAATTGATTTTTTTATAGTAAAAAATATATCTTTAAGTTTTGTAGATATAGAAGAAAGTTTTGATTTACACTCAGATCATTCACCTATTATTCTAACTCTTAGTAAAAATATAATAAAGAAAGAAGCAAATATCTCACTAGTTAATAAACTGACTGACTGGATTAGTTTTAAACAAAGACTGTCAGAAAAAATAAACCTATCAGTACCATTGCAAACGCCAGAACAAATCGATAAAGAAGTTGATTATTTTGTTACAAATATTCAACAAGCAGCTTGGGAAAACAGTCCAAAACCAAAGAGAATTTTTAGGGGAAAAAACTATCCAAAGGAAATTAGAGACCTTATATTGGAAAAAAGGAAACTAAGAAGAAAGTGGCAACAAAGCCGTGATCCTCGGGACAAAACAAATCTCAACCACATGACGCAGCGCATTAGGCGAGAAATTCTAGTAATAAAAAATGAATCTATTAACCATTTTCTTAATGAACTTACAGATGATAAAAATACCGACTATTCCCTTTGGAAAGCAACCAAAGATTTTAAAAGACCAATTATCCAAATTCCACCCAAACGAAAATCTAACAACCAGTGGGCAAGGAGTAACGAAGAAAAAGCAGATATTTTTGCAAGTCATTTAGAAAAAACATTTCAGCCCCACGAAGCACCAGATGAACACTTTCATTTAAATGAACCCCATCAAATCGACGACCATATTAAGCTTACATCACCAAAACAAATATTAACAGAAATCAAAAATATTAATTCGAAAAAAGCCCCAGGGTATGATCTTATTAACGGGGTAGTCATAAAACAACTCCCCAGAAAAGCTATCGTAAAACTATGCAACCTAATTAATGCGTCTTTTAGGCTTAGGTATGTACCTAAACTGTGGAAAGTTGCAGAAGTTATCATGATTCCAAAACCGGGAAAACCACTCCATGACATGTCATCTTACAGGCCAATATCTTTGCTGCCAATTATATCCAAGCTCTATGAAAAATTATTGCTTAAAAGAATAAAACCCATCATAGAAAGACAAGAAATTATTCCATCTCATCAATTTGGTTTTCGAGACAAGCATTCCACGATAGATCAAGTACACAGAATTACTAATATAATAGAAAAAGCACTAGAAGAGGGAAAAGTTTGTTCTGCAGTTTTTCTAGATGTAGCACAAGCATTTGACAAAGTGTGGCATGAAGGCCTTAATTTTAAACTAAAAAGGTTTCTGCCAAAACAATATTCGGATATTTTGGAATCATACATATCTGATAGACATTTTAGAGTAAAACAGGAAGACTCATACTCAAATTTAAGAGAAATTCAAGCAGGCGTGCCCCAGGGTAGCGTACTAGGCCCTTATCTATACTTATTATTCACTTGTGATATCCCAAAGCCAGAAAATTGTCACTTAGCAACATTTGCCGATGATACTGGTTTATTGACGATAGAAAAATCTATTGAAAAATGCATAGAAAAACTTCAGGATGCAGTCACCCAAATTCATAGTTGGACCACAAAGTGGCGAATAAAATTAAATGAAACCAAATCAATTCATGTTGATTTTACAAACAAAAATATAAATCACATATAAATAACAATTAACAACATTCCAGTACCATATTCGAATCAAGCAAAATATTTAGGTATGACACTTGATGCCAAATTGCGCTGGAAAGCACATGTTAAGAAAAAAAAAGAAGAACTTGAGATAAGGTATAGAAAAATGAACTGGCTAATTGGAAGGAAGTCCAATTTAACAATTCATAATAAGTTACTGCTTTATAGACAAATACTGAAACCAGTATGGACATATGGTATTCAACTATTATCTTTTTCACCGTGAAATAAATCCGCGGCAGTTTTGTGGCGTTTCTAGCCTTACTCTTGGTTGTCAGTTTTGTTTTGGCAACACAATTAAAAGAGACTTACTGGAAGTGAAATACGGTCTAGAAGTAATATATTCGTCCGGATTTTTCCGGTTCGGTTCAGGAGTGGAAAACAAACCTGGTCCAGAATTTAGCTGGCCGTACAAGAATAGTAGGCCAAGCAAGCAGTCACATATTAAGCATTGAGCATTGTCGGGCATGGAACTTCGTCGGCCGTGGGACCATAACAGTGCGCAGTTTTGGTGGAAGTATTTATGTGAATCCAGTATTCTGTGGTTAAATTCGAAAAGCTAAAGTATAAACTTTTTGCCTCTATCCGCCACCCGGGGACGCGTCCAATTGGAGATCCCCCTCCCCAGTCTAACACCACTAAACAAAATAAACTAAATCGATGGTTGAAAGGTAAAAGGTCATAAGCGACATTTTTCAAACTTTACAGCAGGGCCACTTAAAGTATTATTTGAAACGGAGTAAAAAAAACCAGGATCCATTCTTTTTTCATTTGACTTAAGCCCCAAAAATATCATCGTAGAAGCCTGAATAATAGCTCATAGGAGCCTTAGTTTCTGAGATATATACAAATAACTCTTCTCTTGAAGTGTGGTAATAGGCTAGCTGGGAAGGTATCAGATCCGTCACGTATCAATTTATTTATAATCATGCACACTGCACACCTTTAATACAGTACCACACGTACAAGTAATAACTTTACCAGAACTCTAATTTTTGTAATATACCCCCATTTTTTCATCCACCGAACATGGGTGAATTTTAATCATTTTTAAATGGGACCATCTGTACCAAATTTCATTAAAATCGGGCAAGTAGCTTTTTCAGACATATAGACAGAAATAGACATCAGTCTTTGTTTACTTGAATAAAAACCTTTCTTAAAATTAAACCATGAATTGCCGAAACTAATTTTCTTAACTTTAGAATTTCGCTATGCCATTTTTTAAACCGCACACAGTAGGTTTAGTAGCAAAAAGTTTATACTTTAGCTTTTCGCATTTAACCACAGAATACTGGATTCACATAAATACTTCCACCAAAACTGCGCACTGTTATGCTCCCAGGCCGACGAAGTTCCATGCCCGACAATGCTCAATGCTTAATATGTGACTGCTTGCTTGGCCTACTATTCTTGTACGGCCAGCTAAATTCTGGACCAGGTTTGTTTTTCCACTCCTGAACCGAACCGGAAAAATCCGGACGAATATATTACTGCTAGACCGTATTTCACTTCCAGTAAGTCTCTTTTAATTGTGTTGCCAAAACAAAACTGACAACCAAGAGTAAGGCTAGAAACGCCACAAAACTGCCGCGGATTTATTTCACGGTGAAAAAGACAAAGGTGAAAATTTCGCTCACTTCAAGAACCTTCAAGAATAGGCATCCAGAGCTGTGTTGCCAAGTCGACATATCACGTTTACACACGTGTCCGAAAAGTTTTTTCCCAACCATTGCCTATGCTATGCTTGATCTTTATTTTATTAGGGGTCGCCTATTAATTACGTAACAGGATTTGGAGGGCTTCCTAAAAGTTTGGCAAAGTGTAACAAGGGGTAGGGAGGGCTTCTCGACTTTGTTAGGTAAAAATTTTCGCCTACAATAAAATAAATAAAGCTATACAACTAGTAGGTATACAACTAGTATACAACTAGTAGGTACCTAGTGTTACTAGAAGATGGTGTTTTGTTAGTATATTTATATCCGTTCTTTGTAGCAAAATGCCTATGATTGTTAAAAGGACAACATAATATTTCTTGAGAAGTTCGCTTTTTTTCGTTAATTCTAAAACAACGCAAAATCCTGGCGTTAGGTTGATTATTGAATACAGCGAGCAATGAATATTTATATTAACACCACAGAGGATAAGAGTAAAACAGCACGTAATATAACGATTGTTTCACCAAAAATTTACAATCGCGCGACATGGTTAAATATACTACAACTTCGTATTGTGAAAAAGCTTAAAGATCACGGAAATTTAGATTTAGATCTCAAAGTTGCTCACTGCCCGTTTCCGGGAAAACGGATGACGCGACAATTGTTTTTCTTTTACGAAAAATTTACGACAAATTCACGACAATTAATGCATTTATTAGTTTTTGAAAATTTTAATTTTTCTGGGGTGGTAATGCTAAGTTGAGACTCAACTTAGCATTACACCCCTTTTCAGGAAAACGGGTGGCGCGAGAAAATTTTTCTTTTCACGACAAATTTACGACAAATTTACGACAATTATTCCATAGATTAGTTTTTGAAAATTTTAATTTTTTCTGGGGTGGTAGTGCTAAGTTGAGACTCAACTTAGCATTACATACCCTTTTCAGGAAAACAGGTGTCGCGACAAATTTTTTTCTTTCACGACAATTTACGACAAATTCACGACAATTAATACATTTATTAGTTTTTGAAAATTTAAATTTTTTCTGGGGTGGTAGTGCTAAGTTGAGACTCAACTTAGCATTACATACCCTTTTCAGGAAAACGGGTGGCGCGCCAATTTTTTTTCTTTCACGACAAATTTACGACAAATTTAAGACAATTAATGCATATAAATGTTTCGTGAGAAGTTCACTTTTTTTCATAATTTCTAAAACAACGCAATATCCTGGCGATCAATGAATATTTACACAAACACCACAAAAGGTTATATTAAAAAGTAAAAGCGGAACGGAATATAATGATTGTTTCACCAAAAATTTACAATTGCGCGACAAGGTTAAATATACTACATCTTCGTATTGTGAAAAAGTTTAAAGATCACTAAGATTTAGCTGGGAAATCTCAAAATTGCTCACTGCCCGTTTTCGGGAAAACGGTTGACGCGTCAATTGTTTTTCTTTTACGACAAATTTACGACAAATTCACGACAATTAATGCATTTATTAGTTTTTAAAAATTTTAATTTTTTCTGGGGTGGTAGTGCTAAGTTGAGACTCAACTTAGCATTACATACCCTTTTCAGGAAAACGGGTGGCGCGACGAATTTTTTTCTTTCACGACAAATTTACGACAAATTTACGACAATTATTCCATAGATTAGTTTTTAAAAATTTAATTTTTTTCTGGGGTGGTAATGCTAAGTTGAGACTCAACTTAGCATTACATACCCTTTTCAGGAAAACGGGTGGCGCGACAAATTTTTTTCTTTCACGACAAATTTACGACAAATTCACGACAATTAATGCATATATTGCGAATATCCAATTCTTAAGTGGTAATGCTAAGTTTATAGAGGTAAAATTAAAGCAATGTTAGAGCTCCAGAGGCCAAGAACTGTCAGAGAAGTTCATAGAGTTGTAGGTACAATATCCTGGTATAGACGTTTCATAGAGAATTTTTTAGCGATAATAGCTCAAATTACAGCTCTAACTAAGAAAAATCAAAAGTTCCATTGGACGTCAGACTGCGAAAAAGCATTTATTAAGATTAAGGAACTTTTAGTGACTGCACCGATTCCTACATGTCCAGATTATACCAAAGAATTTGTCAGTCAAACAGACGCATTAAGATATGGAATAGGAGCATGTTTAACGCAACCTTATCCTGAAGGAGACAAAGTCATATGCTATTTGAGTCGATCTTTGACTAAGCAAGAACGTGTTTACATGACCACCGAGCGAGAATGTTTGGCATTGGTTTCAGCGATAGAGAAGCTCCGGCCATATATTGAGGGTTTTAAGGTCATAACAGATCATTTTAGCTTAAAATGGCTTCATAGCTTGAAAGAGCCCAGTGAAAGATTTGCTCGTTGGTCTGTAAAACTGCAGCAATATGACTTTGAAGTAATCCATCGGAAAGGGAAAGATTTAGTTGTCCCGGATATGTTGTCTCGCGCAGTACCTATGATTGATACAATTTCGCAACCCAGAGACGTTTAAACAGCAATTAAAGATCGATGGTACCAAAAGATGGTAAAGAGGGTCGTAGAATCACCGTTAAAATTTATGAATTGGAGATACACTGATAATAAGTTGTATAAATATGTCAAATAAGAATACCCTCAACTTTCACCATCTAACGAATATTGGAAGGAGGTAGTCTCCAAAGATCATAGGCGTAGAATTATTGGAAAAGCTCACGATCCTCCTACCGCAGGACATATGGGTGTGTATAAAATCTTCCACAGACTGGCAGAAAAATATTATTGGATAAAAATGCGCCAGGACGTGGCAAATTTTGTAAAGAAATGCTTTGTCTGTGCAGCTCATAAAGGTGATACACAAGGTGTATCTGATCAGATGATATCTCACCCAAAACCAACTCGTCCTTGGGAAATTATCTCAACAGATTTATGTGGACCTCTACCTCGTTCGACAAAGGGTAATTGCTGGATTCTCGTCGTTACGGACTATTTGAGTAAGTTTTCCTTAGTTTTTCCAATGCGAACAGCCCCTACTCAAGCTGTTGTCAAGCATCGTGAGAAGCAAGTATTCATGGTCTTCGGAGTACCCCGTTTGATACTTTGTGATAATGGCCCTCAGTACAAAAGTAACGAGTTTAAGCGTTTTGCTGAGAGTTATCAGGTTAAAATTCAGTATAATCCGTATTATCACCCCAGAGCGAATCCAACAGAAAGGACGAATCGTACGTTAAAAGCTATGTTATGTTGTTATGTAAAAGACAACCACAGGAAGTGGGACGAACAAATACATAAACTTGCCTGCGCGATTCGTACTGCAACCCATAAGACAAACAGGATCTCTCCTTTCTTTGTTAATTTCGGTAGGAATATGTGTTTGTCAGGAAAAGATTACTCCAACCCAGTTTTGTTATCTGAAGAGAATGGTGTACAATCTGCAGCTCAAAGTAAGAACGAAGGTTTCCGGAAGCTCTATGCTGATGTTAAGAGAAGGCTAGAGGTGGCGGGAGAGAAAAACGTAGTTCAGTATAATTTGCGTACAAGGGTACCCAACTTTGTTGTGGGTCAGCCTGTTTGGAAGAAGAATTACGTGTTGTCAGATGCTGCGAAGTTTTTCTCGAAGAAGTTAGCACCGAAATTCGTTGGTCCTTATGTAATTAGGAATAAAATTTCTCCATGGATATTTGAGCTTCAGGAACCATCGGGTAAAGTACTACCAGGGAGTTGGCATGCCAAAGACCTTAAGTCGGCAGCGGACTTCTCCGATTAACCTTTTTAGGTTAATCGTCTTGAAGTTGGGGGGGATTAGGTAACGTGTCATTTTTACGTTTAAGGCAAACGTTACATATTTGTTTTATTTATGTAAATAACCAAAACTATTCGATTCATTTTTCTGTACACATATTAAGGGTAATTTATAGAGCTAGGTTTTGAGGTTATATATTGTCCAGACATTTACCTTATAGAGGAGGTATTCCATCATCTTGTTGTAACCACTGCACACGTCGCATTATTTAGGCATCGTAATTGGAATTTGAGATCACAGGTTCGGGAGAAATCACATAAAAACTTTTTATTGTTTTGTTTATCTAGAATTTCGTGGTTATGTGACGTTTACCAAATCAATAATCAGCTGTTTTAGCGACCGCGTAAGTTCATTAAATAGACGAAATGAGAAAAGTATTCTAATCCAATCTACCCGGTATAATTCTAGGGAATGGCGGGTTGCCATATCACAAACCACTCACGATGTTTTAAGGACAGTTTGAAACATTTAGATATCCATTTAATTTATTTTGGATGTTCGATTATCTGTATTCTCTAGGATATTAGGACAGTGATTTTGCTTCCGAATCTTTTCTTCTTATTAGCTAGTTTTATAGCACGAAAACATATTTAGGTCCACGGGTTGACTAGGAACAACCGAGGCTCCGCCCACTTTGATATCTTTATTAATTTGATAAGGACAAGATAAAATAAATACAAGTTATGCACTTATGTAAATTGGAGATAAACGAGGTATAAAAACCAGGACTAAAAGAATAAACAAAATCGTATTTTTATATTATATAAATTTATATATAATCATAGTTAAATAAAGTTAATAGCTAACTCAGTCGGATTGAAAGGTTGTGTAGGGCTAGCTAGTGGTGAGCAAACTTAACATCTGAACACTCTTATGCCGGGTTTAAGCAGTAGTTCAATGTGTATTTTAAGTTCAAGTTCAGAAACAAGTTTATTAATTTAAAAATGTTTTACAAAGATGGCGTCAAACCATGTGAATCTTAGAGAAAACATATTTAAAGAGCAAAGGAAATTTTTGACTAAAACTATAACTAAAATACAACTAAATTCTACATTTAGTATGGCTTTACTCATATGGGAGTTGGTTGATTTTACAGTTGATGGTTTCAATGCTAAGCTTCTTATAGTCTAACTGGTTATTTCCCTTCTACTTGCTATGTTGGCAAGGGTCCGGTTGACATTTGTTCGGTCTATGTGTGGTGTCTTGAAATCCTTGTTTATAAAAATTCCAATCCGTAGAAATAGATCTGACAACACCTCAATGTGCGTTTTACGTATTTTCGATATCCCCTTGGTTGATGCTGCCCCCTATAGACCGGTACGGAAGTATTAGTGTATTTCATCATTGGTTAGTTTGAAAACCGCGGTATATTTTTTCCAGGCTCTTTTTTTTTTGTTTTTTTTTACGGTTAAGCGCACTCGCAAGGAGATCCCTATCACGCTCGAGAAGCTGCCAGTGCGCGAAAATGTTGGTGTGTGTTGGTTTTGAAACGGTTCAGGTTGTAACCTGCAGGGAAAACTGTCGCAGGGAGTTTATTCCACAGCGATGCTGTTCTCCAGAGATATGAATTCTGATATAATGATGTTCTTGGTGCCTCTATTTTGACAGTAAATTGATGGTTACCGTCTGTTTGACGTGTTCGCCTAGTAGGTGCTACTCCCGGAGGGATCATACGTGCCAACTCTTCAGAGCATTTTCCGTGATAATACCTGTAGAAGAGAGATAGATCGCCCACAGTTCTTCGATGTTCGAGACTATCCAAACTACGGGTAAGTGCGGGGTCATTGATCAGCTTGATAGCTCGTTTTTGCACGGTGTTCAAAAGCATTAAGGTATGTTTGGGTGCCGCACTCCATATATGTGAGCAGTACTCCATAGTTGGTCGAATCTGGGCTTTGTAGAGTGTCAGCAGTTGGCTTGGTGTATACAGATGTCTTGTACGAAATAGCACCCCAAGCTTTTGGGGCGCCCTTTTAGCTATATCTGCCACGTGACTGTGCCAAGACATGTTGGTCTCTGCAGTGACTCCTAAGATGTTCAACTGGCTCTGCAATGTGACAGCACTTCCAGATAGCATGATGTTTGGCTCACCGGTGCTGGTCTTTTTTGAAAACAGGGCTGCTTGGGTTTTCTGCGCGTTGAACTGTACAAGGTTTTTGTTGCCCCAGTCCTCTATTATCTCCAGGTCGTTATTTATCTGCGATATTTGAGTTTGTCTAAGATGATGGAATTCACGTGCGGATAGACACTGAGTGGGTGGTATGACTGAGGAGACTACATTGCCATCATCTGCAAAGTAATAAAGTGGATTTACTGTTTTATCTATGAGGTCATTTATGTAAATCAGAAAAAGTGTTGGCGAAAGGATTGCTCCCTGTGGCACACCAGCATTTATTTGGTAAGAGTTGGAGTTCCGGCCATCCAGTGCAACATAAATGGATCTATCCTTAAGGTAACTTTCAAACCAAGTGCAAAGTTTCGGCGACATTCCCATTGCTTTAAGCTTGTTGAGCAGATTTTCATGCCAGACTTTATCGAATGCTTTTGATATATCTAAGGCAATTGTTCTTGTTTCGCCCCGTAACTCAATCGTTTTTTGCCATAAATGAGTGACGTATGTAAGTAAATCGCCAGTTGACCTATATTTTCGAAATCCGTATTGCTTGTCGTTGATAAGTTTGTACTTTTCCAAGTACTTGGTTAGGTGATTGTTCACAACTCTTTCCATTACTTTTGATATCACCGGAAGTAGAGCAATTGGTCTATAGTTTAACGGATCTGTCTTTTTTCCTTTCTTTGGAATAGGTTGTACTGCGGGAGACTTCCATGATGATGGATATACTCCTTGCCTGTAAGATAAATTGAATAATTTAGCGAAAGTTGGGGTGAGTTCGTTAGCACAATTTTTGAGTACTATCGCGGGAATGCCATATTGGCCCATTGCTTTGTTTGTATCCAACTTTTTAAGGGATTTTCGTATTTCTCTGTGACAAAAGGGTACCTCTGGTATACTGTGGGAAACCCTTTCAATGAACGGTGGAGTTTTTCCATTTGGCACTGTTAGGTTTGAGTTGGAGGAAAAGATTTTGGCCAGCATATTGGCTTTTTCCTCTGATGTTGTGGCTGAGTGAGTATTTTTATCTGTAAGTGGTGGTATGGATGACTTGGTGAAGTTTGATCCAACGGCTTTTGCAAGAGACCAAAAGGACCTAGTACTACTTGGACAATTCAGCAACCTGTTTTTTATTCTTTGATTGTATGTTTCTTTGGCGGCGTCAATAATAATTTTGCAACTATTTCTGGCTTCTATAAATTCTGTGTGGTTTTGAGCGGTTTGTTGTCGTTTCCAAAGGTTATATGCTCTGTGTTTTTTCTGTACAGCCGTTTGACACTGGCCGTTGAACCAAGGTTTTGCATTAGCTCTGCGTTTTATTGTATGTGGGATATATGCATCCATTCCAGATAAGATTACTTTTGTTATTTCATTACAGCAAATAGTGGGATCAGCTGTTTTAAAGCAAACTTCTTGCCATGGAAAATCCAGGTAAAACTGTTTAAGGTCATTCCATTTTGCCGATTTATAGTGCCACATTTTACGAGGAAGTGATTGTTGGCTTGGCGGTATGAACATTTCGCACTTTGTTCTTATAAGTTTATGATCGGATGAACTAAGTGGGGGATCTACTTGAATTGTGTACAAGTCAGGATTTGTAGTTAGGAACAAGTCTAAAAGCGCTGCAAATTCACCCCTTTCTGAGATACGGGTAGGTTCATCGACAAGCTGCGTTAGACCACAACTTATGACAAAAGCTTCTGCTTACCTGCCTTCATTATCTGTTTTGTTGTGGTGTTTTAGCCAGGGTATATTGTGGACGTTGAAATCGCCTAAAAAAGCAATTTCCGCATGTGGATAGTTAGACTGTATATTATCACAGTTTTCGGATAATGTCGCAAAAAAGTTTTGATACTCGGTGTTACTTGGCGGTCGGTAGAGGCAGCAAATGACCTTGGTCGATGACTTTGAGGTGAATTTTAGCCATATGATATCGAGGTTCGCTGGTTCTAGCTTCTCCTCCCGATGACATGAAAGGTCATTTTTAATGTACACACAGATCCCAAAATTATGTCGAAATCGGTGGTGTAGGTCATAGCCGGGATAAAGATAGTTCACAATAGGTGTTGCAGAACTGATTTTAGTTTCAGTGAGAACAAGGATGTCAGGTCTTTGTTCTTCAAGATGTTGGTGAACTGAATTCATGTTGGTACTTAATCCTCTTATATTGCTAAAATCAATTCTGAGTTGAGTTTTTGGTCTTCTTTTAATATTTTTGCATGAAGGACCCCCAGGATCACCCGACGCCCGGAGATCCGAGTGGTCGGGTATTTTACCTCCGGAATATTTTGATCCTGGAAGCGCCATCATACTATCTATTACTCATTGTTGGAACCGGACTGCCAGCGCAGTAGCGGAACGTGGTGATACCACTTAGCGCTACTCACTTCTGGCATGGTGGTATCTCACCGGTCGACGCCCAATGAGTAAAAAGCGTCTACCACCTACCAAAGGCTCGCAAACCGGGGCTAGGGATTTTTTTGGCGAGAGCGCTTTTTTATAAATGGGTTTGCATCCTTATTTGAATTTAACCGGGAAGATTAGGTTGGTACTGTCCCCACCAAATTAAACAACTATATCCGGCATCTTCACCTTTTTTTTGTGTTCCCTGACAAAGTGTCATTTTCTTTTTTTCCAAAAAGAATCGGCGTTGGATCAACAAGTCTTTGGGATCGCCATTGTTTTTTGGTTACTGGCACTGTAGTGGATGCAGGTTCTGTCCCAGAGACTGTGAAAGTGAGTCCGTCGTGTTGGGCGAATTCCAAGTGACGGCTCATATCCTCTGAGTGAGGGATTCAAGACCTGCGCCATTTCTACGGGAAGAAGCGTGGTAAGTTCGATTTTTTAAATATTTTTTTCGGACTGCTTCAAGACAATATTTGCCTTCCAAATAGTAACTGTGTTTGTGTGAAATGTAATTGTTCGACAAAAGACGTGGGGAATTTTTGAAGTTTTTTTTATTTTTTTAACTATATATTGTTTTTCTCCTTTGTCTACAGCCCTGTCCAATCCATCAACGGGGCAGCTGTGCTAGTTACTGGTGGGAAGCCGGTGGTAGCACTGATACAACCCTGGGAAAGGTATGTTAGGGTTATTTTAGTTCATCTGTTGAAATCTGTTTTATTTTATTGAGTCGACATGGGGTTCTTGATTTAATTTACTCGGTGTAAGGGAACCTCGTGCAAACCGACGAAGGAAACTGAAATATTTAATTTTCCACAGGGTTTTCACGCTCGGGCAAGATCCCACAACATTTTTTCGACCATGTGCTGCCCTAGCGTCATGTGCTAGATAATCAGCAGGGGAGACGCGGGCAGAACTGGGACCGATGTAGCAGCGAAGAACTATACAACACTCTAGGGAACCCATCTACCGTAACTATAAAATAAATAATTAAAGGGCCACGGTAGGAGCAAGCAACATTTAGATATAATCTTCCATATAAATTTTTAAATATAATTTTAACACTTCTTGTGAACGCAAGATAAAGGTATGACGTCATAGTCCTAATTTTGCGGTATATTTAAGATAATTTTTCTGTGAAATTTAAAGTGCTTTGCTATTTTGGCCCTTGTTTACATCCATTTCATTTATTTATTCTTTTTATGTTTCCGGTATTTTTATCTGATTTTACCATTGAATTATACAAGATGAACTAAATCTTTGTGTTATTTGTACAACCCAATGACCAACTTTGCAGAGACAAAAGAGAGATGAGGTTATGTTTTTCAGCGGTTTCCTTACATTGTTTTACCTCATGGGGTAGATCTCGGGCTGGGTTGCTGTCTGTCTCATTCTACCCAATGTAGAATGATGACAGCAGATATTTGGACCAGATCTCCCCTATGACGGGATAATTTTGGAAGTATATTTTTTTTTACAATCATTTATATAACTGAGTCTCACACTACTGACTCAGATGTAGGTACACTATGACCTGTAAAAGGAGTCCATCTACCTGTAACGTGCCTCTAGTTTTGTCATCTTAATTCAATCTTTTAAAATTTTATTTTGTCAATGAGTCAATTTCTTTTTGGTTTTTCTTAATTACACAAATACTCTGGAAGCCTCGAAAGTAGGGTAGAATTTCATTGTTTGGCTAAAACGTTTGAGTTGAACTGTATTTTAATTAAGATCTTCTTTGTAAAACATTGGTATTAAAACACTGGGGCGCACTTAAAATTTTCTTATTTCTGAACCCCCCTTTCTCAACTGTATAAAAGTTACCGGGCATATCAGTGTTTTACCTAGCTGAAAAACACAGTTCTGCTTCCAGATATACAAATATCTGGAAGCAGAACTGTATTTTTTTTTTAATTACTCAGTAATTTTTTTTAGTGTCACAAATTGGCACAGTGGTATCGTATTTACAATGTCACAAAATGGCGGCAACGTCTTTTAGTTTGCCACAAAACGTGCTATTTGATAGTTTTTTGCTAATTACTCGAAAACAATCACCTTTTTCAAAAATCTTCTTGAGATCATTGTTCAAGCGGATACAATTTCCTTTACAACCATGTTCAGTAGTACCCTCTGACGGCAGTGGTGCACATTCCATTAGCGTACGAAAAAGGGATTTTTTTTTATCTAACTTTGTTATCTAAGGTAGTTTTTATCCTTAACACTATTTTCTTTTAAAAAAAATATTTTTGTTTAAAAGCCCATTGTATACAGTTAAATACTTATTAAGGTAGGCATGTCTTTTTTTAAATCCGCCTTGAAATAAAAATAAATGTGTTTGTAGAAATCCTTAAATCAAACAAAAATTTTGATCATTCATTTTTGTAACTGAGTAAATAAAAATGAGGGTGAGTAAAAAATTATTTTTTGTTAGTAATAACTTAAAACTGACTTTTTTTAGTTAACCTTTTATAAAGTGGGGATCTCCCCTCTCACCCCCTTAGAAGTTCTCTCTTACGGTATTTTCCCAATTATTTGCAAACTTTTTACTTGGAAAAAACAACTAAGTAATAACTGTTAAGGCTGATGAAAAGTCCTCTCTAACGATGTATAACACACCCTGGGCATTTAAATAAATTAGAGGTGTGGAAAAAAACTTAAGGCAGCAATAGTTCTAGCATAGACGCACCAAAAATGGTGAAATTTGCTATACACTTGAATCTTCATTTAAGACAACCTTTTTGGAACAATATTAATACCCCCAATAATATAACGAAGGGGATCCACCGGCCTGCTCTTAGCGGGGAAGGGAGGTGGGTTGGTCCCCCCCTTAAACATTTTTTTAACATTTTTTCTAATAAACCGAAAAAAGTCAGTTTTAAGTTATTACTACCCAAAATAATTTTACTATTTTACTTTAAATTTTATTTACTCAGTTACAAAATGATCAAAATTTTTGTTTGATTTAAGGATTTCTACAAACACATTTATTTTTATTTCAAGGCGGCTTTTATAAAAAAAAAAACATGCCTACCTTAACAAGTATTTAACTGTATACAATGGGCTTTTAAACAAAAATATTTTTTTGAAAAGAAAATAGTGTTAAGGATAAAAACTACCACCAAAGTTAGATAAAAAAAAAATTCCCTTTTTCGTACGCTAATGGAATGTGCACCACTGCCGTCAGAGGGTACTACTGTACATGTTTGGAAAGGAAATTGTATCCGCTTGAACAATGGTCTCAGAAGATTTTTGAAAAAGTTGATTATTTTCGAGTAATTAGCAAAAAACTATCAAGAAGAACGTTTAAGGGGGGGAACCACCCCCTGCCAGGGGTGGGGGGTGGTTCCCTTTCGTAAAATGTTCAGGCGAGTCTTATGCCCATACCAAGTGTGTTGCTTCTATCATTAAACGCAGTATTGGACCCCGTAGGGCCTGAACTATTTTAGCAACTTGACTTTGTAAGCCGCAGCGAGAATATCGAACGGTACGAAGCGCGACTTTAATAAAAGAGCAGTGTTAAAAAAATTATTAAAAAATTGAAATTTTCTCGATTTAAGCTAAAATAACGAAATAAATAATAATGACTATATCTTCGTCTTTTAAAAGTGGAAATCTTACTGTGCTTGCTCCTGTGTTGTAATAAAAAAATTATTAATGAATTTTGAGTCACAGCGGCAAACGCTCCTGAATATGCGCGTCTTTTGTCCCTCACTGACTTCTTGCTTTCCAAAAGTTCATCCTTTTTTATATGCGTTTCATAAAGGCTAAGTCGAGCACTGTATACTGGGTGTCTTAATTGCCATGGGTCACTATTGCTATCTCGGTAACTTTAAGAACTTTGTTATTCAAATTAGATAAAATGAGCAGTTTTTGAGGGACATTAAAAATCTTGTTTCACATTAAAAACAAACTATATATATATATATATATATATATATATTTTTTTTTTTTTTGAAAAATTGCTTAAATCTATTTTATTAAATATCTCAAAAAGTATAGTTTTTACAAAAAAATCGTAAAAGATTTTTTTTGCATTTTTGACGTTATTTAATATGGTATTTTTTAAGAAAATTTACCAAGTCTAGTTTTCGAGATATTACCATTAAGTTACTGTTTTTAGATACAGACCTGTATTTTTTTATTCCATTTTTTAGAAGAATTGTTTTTTATGATTTTAACGATATATCACATATCCATATTTATTTGTATTTTAATGCTAAAAAAATGGCATTTAATTTTTTGGCACTTTTACCGTTTTATCATAGGTGGCTTGGACAGCAAAAAAAATTGCTTATAAAAACCTATAATGCGTAAGACATCTGTTAAATTTAGTTTGGTTACTAAGACGCCGGAGGCGTGGTATTGATATTTGCAAAAAAATGTATGGTCCGATGAAAGCTGTTTTTGAAATAATGGATGGTAGGAACTGGCATTATCGGTGGACACAAGAAAATGAGCACATTCAAAGAGAAACGGCATTTCAAAAAAGGTTCGGGATAAAAGTTTTTTCTTCCAAGAAACTCTCAAGAAATGGATTAACCAATTACAATTTTCTGACAGATACATTACAAGATTTTTCGGATGATCTGCCTTTAGATGTTCGAGCGAATTTTGAGTACTACTAGCAGGATGGTGCACCCGGCCACAGAGATCGTCGTTGTACCAGGTTTTTAATAATTTCAAACCAAATCAGTGGATCCAGGTCACCGGACATTACTCCTCTGGATTTTTCCATATTGCGTCTTATCAAAGATAAGGTTTATAAAACTGGTCCTCGAGATTTGGAGGACCTACTTCATATTAAATAAGGCAAGCCTGTAATCAAATCAACCCTAGGATTCTAGGCAAAATCTAAAATAAAATAACGAAAAGGGCGCACCTCTGCTTGCAACAAAATGGTGGACATTTCCAGCATTTGGATAAGTAAGCTGTTTTAATTTAAAAAAACGAACGAAAAATAATTTTTAGAATATTTTTGAAAAAGTTGACTGTTTTCGAGTTTTGTGAAACCAACAGAAACAACTACTCCGAGGGATTGGCATGGATCACTTGTTCCTGATTGTCTATCCATGCCAAGTGTGTTGCTTCTATCATTAAACGCAGCAAATGACTGGAATCTCGGATGTAGTGCCTGAACTAAAAGCAGAAATACGGATTCGCAGTATTGATTATTAGTCATACAGTTCAAATGATATCTAAGAGATGGCGCAACAGCAATTAAAATCAAGGTGTTTTTGGATTTTATTAATGACCGTCTTCGGCCTACTCAGCCGGTAAGAGTAACGTCATTAGATCGCGAAAAGAAAACCATTTTCTTGAACTACTAACTGGCAAACAGCGCTAAACTACTTATCTCTCTTAGTGCCATTTATTTAAATAGCGATCTTACTTCAATTTACATATGTTCAATGGCCAGACGATCGCTGACGAACCCTGTATATATATATATATATATATATATATATATATTTATATATATATACAGGGTGTCCCAAAGCTCTGAGTCCACTTAAATATCTTCTGAACTATTGAAGAAAACTGAACCATATTTGGCAGTCATCGATAACATCAAGAGATATATTTTATGAAGGGGCGGTTGTGCCACCCCTGCATTAGGGGGCGGCATAGAGGCTATCAACTTAAAATGTTTAATTATAAATTCTCATCGATTAATACGTCGTTTTAAAGGTATTTGAAAATTAAATATTTTGATATAGCCGTTAATTGTTAACACTAATTTTTTCAGTTTTTCTTAAAATTCACAAGTTTGTTGTTTTAAACAAAAACCCTATTGAGAGATATCTTGTTTGAAAGGTCTTTGAAAAACCATGTACGCCAACTGACCCTTGCCTATGACATAAAACGTGTCAGAATCTATCGACTGTCAAACTTATTCTTTTACCATTTTTAAAAAATTTTTAACCATAGCTATACCCGCCATGTTTCATACGTGGGAATTTTTGACACATACTTTTTTGTTGGTATTGCCATGTAGTTTAAGGTGTTGGTTGTTTGCCGCTGGTCAATTACATCATACCCGGGAAAAACATGGAAATATGGATAAAATTACTTATACAGTCTGTGTCTATGAAAGGTCAGTACAACAGCATAGGATATATTTCTGAGGTCAAAATAAGACAACTAAAAGCCACTTACTTTAGTCCGACATTTCTCCGTTTTCGAAATACAGGGTGTTAGATTTAGAAAATAAAAATCGAATAAATAGCTAAAATAAAAGTATAACTTTTTTATTAGTGAATTTTAAAATTTTTTTTGTTAATGTGTGCTTAAAATAAATATCTTGATGACATCGATCACTGCCAAATATGGTTTATTTAATAGTTCAGCAGATATTTGGGTGGACCCGGATTTTTGGGATACCCTGTATAAATTTTTACAAATTTAAAAACATGCCAGTGGTGATTAATTTTGATCAGACTCTAGCTCAAACCATTAAGAAGTTGCCAAAATCACGTGACCACCCGTCAATTTAACAGAACAGTATCAAATATTTCTTTTGTAAGATTTTTGACGCTAAGTTTAAATATGTAACTGCGAATTCGCTTATCTGTGCATAAATTGTTTTTTTTTTTCTTAATGGACTCATGCAACAAAACGTGTACTATCCTTTTTTAAGATGAATAAATTAGCTGGGGTACATTTTGACCCCGTAGGGATTCGTTGTACATAAAAAAATTACCCTCAAAAATAAAATTGTAAATTACGCTTAGGCCATGTTTAAGCCGCCATATCTACCTCAGTTTCTGTTTGAAACTAACAGCCGTTTCTTATTTAGCGTGACATCCTTTTTCGATCTGTATAGTTTTTTAGTAACTCTCATGACTTTGGTGAAAACATGAAAATTTTGTACCCGGGTGTAGGTACAGGCCAATTTAGTGGTTTTTTTAGTGTAACTCGAGAACAGCTTGATCAACAGCAAATGTTAGACCCGCCGTGAATACATCTTAACAGTCTGCATATTTTTCATTTCCTATGTTTTTTTTTTGAGAAGCCAGCAGTTTTCTTTAAAAAATGAAAAAACCTAAAAAAAAACATCGTATTTGAGGAACTTACAGAATTTAGAGTATAGAGACAAATAATAAACAAAGAATTGATAGTGTTTTGGAGAGGCAATTACAGTAGAAGCTAATCACAATTTGTTTGAGTAAAATCGATGTCATAATAAAAAAGTTACGTACATTTGATTCAAACTTCTTTTCAACATGTTTAACCAAAGATGGCGGGTTGTTTATGCAGGATTTTCGCAGGTATCTCCATTTTTTTACATGGCCTTATGACGAATCGACTAAAATATATGAGTATCGATTTGCAATTCAAGCTCAAAATCCTACTGGGCTCTTATACTATAACAAAACTGCTAGTTTTTTATTTTTTGTGTACTATGGGCCAACCAAAACAAATTTAAATATAAATACTATTAATTGTGATACGTCATTTAGAGGAAATTTTACGCTGAAAAAAAGAAGGTCATTCCGTAAAAAAGTTATGTTTTTGTTATCTTTCATAATTTTGAGCACCTAATTGAATACTTTTTTATCTCCTCTAGAAGAAAAAATCGAAAATGGGCCGCCATGTACAAAGATAGATTGTTTTTAAAATATTCTCACAAGCCAATATCACCGGATATCCGTAATTACTATTTTTTCACTGATGAAGTTTTTCTGAAAACTTTAAAACTATATTTTGCTTATGTTTAATTATCACAAAATCTTTTTTTCTAATATTGGCCATAGATCAGGCTAATTAGCCCATTGTCCATCAGACACAGGTAAAGAAAAATGTAAATCTGTTATTCCATTACAAAGTGATTATTACAACCCGATTAAAAAATGGAGCTGGTAGGGAGTAGGTATACCTCTTTTTTTCTAAAGTGTTCTTTGTCTTACACATAGGGTTGACTAACTTTCATCTCCATCATAATCTTCATCAAACAACGCTTAACAGTAAGGATATTTTATTGACCAGACTTAACAAAAAGGGATGTTTTACCACCCTTATAGAAACAAAAAATTGAGTGGTTGGACAATGCATTTGCAAAGCATAAAGTGGCAAATTCTTTTAGTCGTGCTCGTTGTTATAAGAGGTGGTCGAAAAAACTTAAATTCAACAGGCATGCGCGCGAGCCTAAAAACATTGAATTTTGCTATATAGACCAGACACTTACACGGTGGGAGATTTATTACTAAATTGGCGCAATATACCATGTGCCTGAAGTTATCGACATCCACATCGTTACATCGTCATTTTTTACAGCGGATCAAACAAATAGTGGTTGTGGCAAATGAAAATCTCACTAGGGCTATTTTTAAGAGGCTCTGATGTTTGTAAATTACTAAAGCAGTTCCACCGAATCGAGAAGGGTGGAAATCAAGTAAAATTAGGATAATTTTCCAGCGTTTTTCATTATAAGACCAATAAAATTAGATCAAAATAATGGGTTGACAAAAGGTTTAAAATTGTGGTGCTGAAGTGATAACATTGTTTAAATATTGGTTTAAGGCCTAATATGTATTAACAATTAACACTACCAAGAAACAAAACCATCATTTGACAGTTGGTTTTAATAGGCCGGTAAAATAAGACAAAAAAAAGAATTATATTTGACATGAAATTTAAAGTTGTAGCGCTTACCTTAGCGGCAGTTTAATGGAACCTTTCAATGCTTTTTAGAAACAAAAGTGTCATTTGTCACGTTACCTTAATAGGGCGGTAAAATAAGAACAAATAAAAAAAACAATATTCATTTGACATGAAATTCGCGCTTGTAGCGCTTGGTTAATAGTGGCAGTTTAATGGTACTTTTCAATGCTTTCTAGAAACAAAAGTCTCATTTGTCACTTTACCTTAATAGGCCGGTAAAATAAGACCAAATAAAAGAAAACAATATTGATTTTTATATGAAATGCGCGCTTGCAGCGCTTGGATACTAGTGGCAGTTTAATGGTACCTTTAAATGCTTTCTAGAAACAGAAGTGTCATTTGTCACTTTACCTTAATAGGCCGGTAAAATAAGAACAAATAAATAAAGAACAATATTCATTTGACATGAAATTCGCGCTTGTAGCGCTTGGTTAATAGTGGCAGTTTAATGGTACCTTCCAATGCTTTCTAGCAACAGATGTGTCGTTGGTCAATTTACCTTAACAGGCCGGTAAAATAAGACCAAATAAAAGAAACCAATATTGATTTTGCATGAAATGCGCGATTCTAGCGCTTGGATAATAGTGGCAGTTTAGTGGTACCTTCCTGTGCTTTCTAGAAACAAAAGTCTGATTTGTCACTTTACCTTAATTGGACGGTAAAATAAGAACAAATAAAAAAAGACAATATTTATTTGACATAAAATGCGCGCTTGTAGCGCTTGGATAATAGTGGCACTTTATTGATACCTTCCAATGCTTTCTAGAAACAAATCTGTCATTTGTCAATTTATTTTAATAGGCCGGTAAAATAAGACCAAATAAAAGAAAACAATATTGATTTGACATGCTTGGATAATACTGGCAGTTTAATGGTACCTTCCAATGCTTTCTAGAAACAAAAGTGTCATTTGTCAATTTACCTTAATAGGCCGGTAAAATAAGACCAAATTAAAGAAAACAATATTGATTTTTATATGAAATGCGCGCTTGTAGCGCTTGTATACTAGTGGCAATTCAATGGTACCTTTCAATGCTTTCTAGAAACAAAAGTGTCGTTTGTCACTTTACCTTAATAAGCCGGTAAAATAAGAACAAATAAAAAAAGAGCAATATTCATTTGACATGATATTCGCGCTTGTAGCTTAATGATACCTTCCAATGCTTTCTAGAAACAAAAGTGTCGTTTGTCAATTTATCTTAATACCCAACTAACATTTATAGTAGCGGCTACATGTTCTAAAGGCTTTGCTACTTTCTTATAGTAGAAATGTGGTGATCCCAACCAAAATTTGTTACTTTTTAGTTCTAACAACTATTTAGTATCAGGAAATAGTAGATGTTTCGTAAAAACGACCTTCTAAACTACTTCATAGGATTGTTTCTTGATAGTCGATTCTGATAGTCTTCTCTACCACAATAGGACGTTGCTAAAGTTTTACTTTCTTTTTAGTCGTTATTTCGTAGTCGCCCTGACTTTTATATCCTACTTAATTACCACTAGAAAGTTAAGCTTCATTGGAGTCCCAAACAAGTGTATCCGACAACTACATTATAACTTTAATTTTTACCACAAAAGTTTGTGTCATCATAGTAACATCTGATGTAACAATGTAGACAAAATAACTTTTTGGATCAACTTTAAAGCCGCAACTACTTTCAAGTAACCTTTTCGACTATCAGGGAATATAGTTTGGGACGCCATGTTTTTATGTAAGAAAGAAAATTTAATATTTTTGTTGTCGTTTTATGAGCTCATATTAAAGAGCCATACTATTTTATAAACAAATTAGTTGAAGCTTACCAAAAATGCTCTTCTTAAGCACCATTTGTTGGAGTTAACTGTCGATTATGAAAACATAACCTCCAAAATCACAACACAAAAATTCCATCAGCTACCAGAAAACGGCTCAATTTTACGGGCGCACCGGTTTTTTGCAATATATATAATGCATGTTATACAAAAAACTTTGCGTCGCACTCGAATTTTGATCCTCTGCTCGTAAATTCTCACACTTTTGGATAAAATAGTTCATATTATAACCATAACCAAACAAAAAAACTAAGCGAGTCTGTTTACTGTTGTGTCCACCATATTGTGTAACAATTCTACCAAAAAGAAACGATTATATTATTTGCAACTACATCGCAACTTTTATGCCATTACGGAAAAAAAACAGCCTCTACGACGTAGTAGATACCTGGCTACGACGTAGTAGTGTAGTTGTTACTACAGTGACTTTAAACACTTGGCCAAGTAGTTATAACCAGAAATTGGTTCCCCACTTAGGGAATTATAACGTCGCTGTATGGTATACTGAGACGTAGCGGGAGTACGTTGCGGTTACTTTTAAGAAATTCTTTCTAGTTGGGGCTTCGTCGTTACAACTTTAATTGTTTGTTGGGTAGGCCGGTAAAATAAGACCAAATAAAAGAAAACAATATTGATTTTTCATGAAATGCGCGCTTGCAGCGTGGTAGTTTAGTGGTACCTTCCTGTGCTTTCTAGAAACAAATCAATTTACCTTAATAGGCCGGTAAAATAAGAACAAATAAAAAAAACAATATTGATTTGACATGAAATGCGCGCCTGTAGCGCTTGGATGATAGTGGTACCTTCCATTGCTTTCTAGAAACAAACGTGTCATTTGTCAATTTGCCTTAATAGGCCAGTAAAGTAAGACCAAATAAAAGAAAACAATAAATATTTTACATGAAATGCGCGCTTATAGCGAGCGCATGGATATTAGTGGCAGTTTAATGGTACCTTTCAATGCTTTTCAGAAACAAAAGTGTTATTTGTCAATTTACCTTAATAGGCCGGTAAAATAAGACCAAAAAAAGAAAACAATATTGATTTTTATATGAAATGCGCGCTTGTAGCGCTTGGATACTAGTGGCAGTTTAATAGTACCTTTCAATGCTTTCTAGAAACAAAAGTGCCATTTATCACTTTACCTTAATAGGCCGGTAAAATAAGAACAAATAAAAAAAGGACAATATTCATTTGACTTGAAATTCGCGCTTGTAGCGCTTTGATAATAATGGCAGTTTAATGATACCTTCCAATGATTTCTAGAAACAAAATCGTCGTTTGTGAATTTACCTTAATAGGCCGGTAAAATAAGACCAAATAAAAGAAAACCATATTGATTTTTATATGAAATGCGCGCTTGTAGCGCTTGGAAACTAGCGGCAGTTTAATGGTACCTTTCAATGCTTTCTAGAAACAAAAGTGCCATTTGTCACTTTACCTTAATAGGCCGGTAAAATAAGAACAAATAAAAAAAGAACAATATTCATTACATGAAATGCGCGCTTGCAGCGCTTGGATATTAGTGGCAGTTTAATGGTACCTTTCAGTGCTTTCTAGAAACAAAAGTGTCATTTGTCAATTTACCTTAATAGGCGGTATAATAAGACTAAATAAAAGAAAACAATATTGATTTTCATATAAAATGGGCGCTTGTAGCGCTTGGATACTAGCGGCAGTTTAATGGTACCTTTCAATGCTTTCTAGAAACAAAAGTGCCATTTGTCAATTTACCTTAATAGGCCGGTAAAATAAGACCAAATAAAAGAAAACAATATTGATTTCACATGAAACGCGCGCTTGTAGCGCTTGGATAATAGTCGCAGTTAAATGGGACCTTTAAATGCTTTCTAGAAACAAAAGTGTCATTTGCCAATTTACCTTAATTGGCCGGTAAAATAAGACCAAATAAAAGAAAACAATATTGATTTGACATGCTTGAATAATAGTGGCAGTTTAATGGTATTTTCCAATGCTTTCTAGAAACAAAAGTGTCATTTGTCACTTTACCTTAATAGGCCGGTAAAATAAGAACAAATAAAAAAACAATATTTATCTGACATGAAATGCCCGCTTATAGCGCTTGGATAATAGTGGCACTTTTATGGTACCTTCCAATGCTTGCTAGAAACAGGCGTGTTATTTGTGAATTTACCTTAATAGGCCGGTAAAATAAGAACAAATAAAAGAAAACAGTATTGATTTTATATGAAATGCGCGCTTGTAGCGCTTGGATAATAGTGGCAGTGTATTGGTACATTCCAATGCTTTCTAGAAACAAAAGTGTCATTTGTCACTTTACCTTAATAGGCCGGTAAAATAGGAACAAATAAAAGAAAACAATATTGATTTGACATGCTTGGATAATAGTGGCAGTTTAATAGTACCTTCCAATGCTTTCTAGAAACAAAAGTGTCATTTGTCAATAAACCTGAATAGGCCGGTAAAATAAGACCAAATATAAAAATCACAAATTTAATTTCACTTATAATTCGAACTTGTAGCGCAAAAGTAATTGTGGCAGTTTAATGTTATCTTTCAAGCATTTCTAAAATGATAGATGTTATATGACACTTTCCTTAATAGGCTGATAGAATAAGACTAAATATAAAAACCACAAATTCGATTTCACATGAAATTCAAACTTGTCGCGCTAAACTAATATTGGCAGTTTAGTGCATCTTTCAACGCTTTTTAAAAACAAAATTATCATTTGTCACTTGAGTTGATGATGAGGATTCGAACTTTTAGCGGTTTTAGTTAATAGGGGCATAAAAGCATAAGTATCATTTGCCAGTTTACCTCAATGGAACACTAAAATAAGTTTGTAGCGCTTGGAATATAGAAACTACGAAATATAATTCTATAACTCCCCATATAGCACAAATCAAAACAACGTTAAAAACACACACTTTTTTTAGTTTAATAGGTCGCTTTTTAACGTTATTTTCAAAACCACGTTATGTCGGTAAGATATTAATGTGGTTTTAAAAATAACGTTAAAAAGCGACCTTGTGGCCAATTAAAATGCGTTGGGTGACATTTGTGGCAACCTAAAAGACGTTGCCGCCATTTTGTGACACTGTAAATAGAACAATAATGCTGTGCCAATTTGTGACACTAAAATCAAATTACTGAGTAAGTAAACAAATATCTGGAAGCAGAACTGTATTTCCCAGCTACGTAAAACATTGATATGCCCGGTAACTTTTATATAGTGGAGAAGGGGGGGTTCAGAAATAGAAAAAATTTAAGCGCCACAGTGTTTTAATATCAATGTTTTACAAGGAAGATCTTAAATAAAATACAGTTCAACCCAAACGTTGTAGCCAAACAATGAAACTCTACCTACTTCCGAGGCTTCCAGAGTATTTGTGTAATTAAAAAACCAAAAAAAATTGACTAATAAACAAAATAAGATTTCAAAAGATTCCTAAATGAATCAAAATGACACAAATAGAAAGTACTTTATAGGTAGATGCACATTTCCAACAGGTCACAGTGTACCTACATTTGAGTCAGTAGTGTAAGACTCACTTATCTAAATGATTGTTAAAACATACTCCGAAATTATTCCGTCATAGGGGAGATTTGGACCAAATATCTGCTGTCATCATTCTACGTTGGGTAGAATGAGACAGACAGCAACCCAGTCCGAGATCTACCCCATGAGGTAAAACAATGTAAGGAAACCGCTAAAAACATATCCTCATCTCTCTTTTGTCTCTGCAAAGTTGGTTAACTGGATTGTACAAATAACACAAAGATTTATTCATCTTGTTTATTTTAAATCCTGATAAAAATACCAGCAACATGAAATAGGAAAAAAAATGAAATGGTTGGAAATAAAACAGGGCCAAAATAGCAAGGCACTTTAAATGTCACAGGAAAATTACCTTAAATATAGCGCAAAATTGGGGCTATGACGTCATACCTTTTTGCGATTACAAGCAATATTGAAATTATACAAAGAAAATTATTATTAAACTAAAAAGAAATTAAATCTAAAGCTCGCTCCTACCTTGGTCCTTGATTACTGTATGAGTAAATGTGTGTTTTATTTTGCAAACCTGGTGTTGTCCAGACATCTCCTCACTGCTACATTGGTCACAGTTCTGCCCGCGCCTCCCCTGCTGATTATCTAGCACATGACGCTAGGGCAGTACATGGTCAGAAGAATGCTGTTGAATTCTTGCCCGAGCGTAAAAACCCTGTGGAAAATGAAATGTTTCAGTTTCCTGGAATTCGTCTATTTTGCACGAAGTTCCCCTACACCGAGTAACTTAAATCGAGAACCCCATGTCGACTCAATAAAATAAAGTAGATTTAAACAGATGAACTAAAATAATCCTAACGTACCTTTCCCAGGGTTACAACTGGCTCGAACCTCGTTCCACCAGCAAAACTGTCCCGTCGATGGAATGGACGGGCTGTAACCAAAAGAAAAAACAATATATAGTTTTTATCCAAAACGTGGTTAAAAAAAATATTAAAAAAAACTCCAAGAATTCCACACGTCTGCTGTAGTAAAATTACATTTCACACGAAAAACAATTACAATTTGGGAAGCAAATATTGTCTTGAAGAATTCAAAAAAAAAAATAATAAAAAAAAATCGAACTTACCGTTCTTATTTCCCGTAGAAATGGCGTAGGCCGCCTTAAATCCCTCTCAGAGGGTGTGAGCGTCACTTAGATTCGCCTAAACAACGACGGCTCACAGTAAACCGTCTTTGGTATAATCCGCAACTACTGCAGTGCCAATAACCACAAAAACAATGGCGACACCAATAGACGGCCACCAGTCCAGCCAAAATTCGTTAGGAAAGAGACAAGGCACTTTGTCGAGAACACAAAAAAAATGAAGTTGCCGGAAATCGTTTAGTAAATCTGGTGGGGACAGTACTAACCTAATTTTCCCGGTTAAATTCAAAAAGGATGCAAACCTATTTATAAAAAAAAAACGCTCTCACCGAAAAATAACTAACTCCGGTTTGCGAGACTGGAGGAAAAAAACCCGCGGTTTTCATACTAACCAATGAGGAAATACATTAATACTTCCGTACCGGTCTACAGGGGACAGCATCGACCAAGGGGATATTGAAAATACGTAAAACGCACATTGAGGTGTTGTCGGATCTATTTCCACGGTTGAAATTTTTATAACAAGGACATCGAGACACCCTCCATACAAAGACCGAACATTTGCCTACCGGACCCCTGAAGACATAGCAAGTAGGAGGAAAATAACCAGCAGGACTGTAAGAAGCTCAGCATTGAAACCATCAACTGTAAAATCAATTACTGGAGATCAGAGCATGCATCAAACCCAGGAATATTCGAACACTCAACCAATTCCCATATGAGTAAAGCTATACTAAGTGTAGAATTTAGTTGTATTTTAGTTACAGTTTTAGTCAAAAGTTTCCTTTGCTCTTTATATATGTTTTCTCTAAGATTCATATGGTTTGACGCCATTTTTGTAAGACATTTCTACATTAATAAAGTTGTTTCTGAACTTGAACCTAAAATACACATTGAACCACTGCTCAAACCCGGCCTAAGAGTGTTCAGATGTTAAGTTTGCTCCCCACTAGCTAGCCCTACACAACCCTTCAATCCGAGTTAGTTATTAAATTTATTTAACTATGATTATATATAAATTTATATAATATAAAAATACGATTTTGTTTATTCTTTTAGTCCTGGTTTTTATTCCTCGCTTATCTCCCATTTACAAAAGTGCATAACTCGTATTTATTTTATCTTCTCCTTATCAAATTAATAAAGATATCAAAGTGGGCCAATATCCTCCAAAATAGACATAAGCGAATGGAATGTTCATCTAAATGTTTTCTTCCTGTTACTGAAATCATTTGTGATTCGGCAACGCCGCCATTCCCCAGCAGAACAGCTGTTTATTTTCATGAACGTCAAAGAAAATTATGAAATTTTACAGATAAACAAAACAATCAAAAGTTTTAATGTGATTTTTCCCGAAACCTGTGATCTCAAATTCCGATTAGAATACCCAAATAGCACGATGTGCAGTGTCCAGAGTAATTCGATGGAATGCCTCCTTTAACTTTCAGGTAACTTTCTGGACACTATATAACTTCCAAACCTAGCTCTATAAAATACCCTTAATTTGTGTACAGAAAGACGAGTCGAAGAGCCTTGATTATTTATCTAAATAAGCAAATATGTAACGTTGCCGTAAACGTAAAAATGACACGTTACATAATCCCCCCCAATCTTCAAGACGATTAACCTAAAAAGGTTAATCGGAGAGATCCGCTGCCGACTTAAGGTCTTTGGCTTGCCAGCTCCCTGGTAGTACTTTACCCGATGGTTCCTGAAGCTCAAATATCCATGGAGAAATTTTATTCCTAATCACATAAGGACCAACGAATTTCGGTGCTAACTTCTTCGAGAAAAACTTCGCAGCATCTGACAACACATAATTCGTCTTCCAAACACGCTGACCCACAACAAAGTTAGGTACCCTTGTACGCAAATTATACTGAACTAAGTTTTACTCTCCTGCCACCTCTAACCTTCTCTTAACATCAGCATAGAGCTTCCGGAAACCTTCGTTCTTACTTTCAGCTGCAGTTTGTACACCATTCTCTTCAGATAACAAAACTGGGTTGGAGTAATCTTTTCCTGACAGACACATATTCCTACCAAAATTAACAAAGAAAGGAGACATCCTGGTTGTTTCATGGGTTGCAGTACGAAACGCGCAGGCAAGTTTATGTATTTGTTCGTCCCACTTCCTGTGGATTATACTGAATTTTAACCTGATAACTCTCAGCGAAACGTTTAAACTCATTACTTTTATACTGAGGTCCATTATCACAAAGTATCAAACGAGGTACTCCGAGAACCATAAATACTTGCTCCTCAAGATGCTTGACAACTGCTTGAGTAGGGGCTGTTCGCATTGGAAAAACTAAGGAAAACTTACTCAAATAGTCCGTAACGACGAGAATCCAGCAATTGCCCTTTGTCGAACGACGTAGAGGTCCACATAAATATGTTGAAATAATTTCCCAAGGACGAGTTCGTTTTGGGTGAGATATCATCTGATCAGATACACCTTGTGTATCACCTTTATGAGCTGCACAGACAAAGCATTTCTTTACAAAAGTTGCCACGTCCTGGCGCATTTTTGGCCAATAATATTTTTCTGCCAGTCTGTGGAAGGTTTTATACACACCCATATGTCCTGCGGTAGGAGGATCGTGAGCTTCTCCAATAATTCTACGCCTATGATCTTTGGGGACTACCTCTTTCCAATTTTCGTTAGATGGTGAAAGTTGAGGGTATTCTTGTTTGACATATTTATACAACTTATTATCAGTGTATCTCCAATTCGTAAATTTTAACGGTGATTCTACGACCCTCTTTACCATCTTTTGGTACCATCGATCTTTAATTGCTGTTGAAACGTCTCTGGGCTGTGAAATCGTATCAATCATAGGTACTGCGCGAGACAACATGTCCGGGACAACTAAATCTTTCCCTTTCCGATGGATTACTTCAAAGTCATATTGCTGCAGTTTTACAGACCAACGAGCAAGTCTTCCACTGGGCTCTTTCAAGCTATGAAGCCATTTTAAGCTAAAATGATCTGTTATGACCTTAAATGAGATCCCCCTCAATATAAGGCCGGAGCTCCTCTATCGCCCAAACCAATGCCAAACATTCTCGCTCGGTGGTCGTGTAAACACATTCTTGCTTAGTCAAAGATCGACTCAAATAGCAAATGACTTTGTCTCCTTCAGGATAAGGTTGCGTTAAACATGCTCCTATTCCATATCCTGATGCGTCTGTTTGAATGACAAATTCTTTGGTATAATCTGGACATGTAAGAATCGGTGCAGTCACTAAAAGTTCCTTAATCTTAATAAATGCCTTTTCGCAGTCTGGAGTCCAATCGAACTTTTGATTTTTCTTAGTTAGAGCTGTAATTGGAGCTATTATCGCTGAAAAATTCTCTATGAAACGTCTATACCAGGAAATTGTACCTACAACTCTACGAACTTCTCTGACA
The DNA here is from genome assembly GCA_963576565.1 of Aspidapion aeneum. Lineage (NCBI taxonomy): Eukaryota > Metazoa > Arthropoda > Insecta > Coleoptera > Brentidae > Aspidapion > Aspidapion aeneum. The sequence continues at coordinate 119,289,040 of OY755038.1, read as the reverse complement.
GTTCTTGGCCTCTGGAGCTCTAACATGGCTTTAATTTTATTAGGGTCAACTCGGATGCCTCGAAGGTGCACTACGAATCCTAAATAAGTCATTTCTGGCCTACACAGTTGGCATTTCTCCCAACTTACCGTTATGTTTGCATTCTGCAATCTTCGTAGGACTTTCTCAAGAATTCTAAGATGTTCAGAAAAGGTCTGTGTGACAATTACGAGGTCATCGAGATATACGTACACATAGGGGTCTAAATCGTTTCCTATGATGCTATCTATGAGTCTCTGCGAAGTTGCAGGTGCATTATGAAGACCAAAAGGTAAACGGTTAAATTGGAAGAGACCTCGTCGACAGATGAATGCTGTTAGTGGCTTCGATGATTCTTCCATTGGTACTTGCCAATAAGCGCTTTTGATATCTAAAGTTGACAAGTATTTAGCATCTTTCAACTTGTCAAGAGTCTCGGATACGAGTGGTAAAGGATAACTATCACGCGCCGTCACTGAGTTCAATTTGCGGTAGTCTACGCAGAACCGATATTTCTTTGTGTTTTTTTTTTGTACCATTACCACTGGTGAAGCCCATGAACTACTAATACGTTCTATTACATCAATTTTCAGCATTTCGTCGATCTCGTCATCAATAAGTTTTTGAATGACCGGTGAGACCTTATATGAACGCTGTCTTATCGGTGCTGCATCTGTTGTAATCATATGCTCTACTCTGTCTGTACATCCCAGTGAGTCACCCATAATAGTCTTATATTTAACGACCAATTCCTCTAGTCGTTCTGATTCATAAGGCGTAAGAGTAGTTTGTTGGTCTGATGTTTTTAAAGAACAAATCACATCTTTATTATCGGCAAAGTGCCACTCATTAGTCCTTAAGTTCGGTACTATACCCATCGAAATCCAAAAATCTTATCCCAAAATCAAAGTGTGCGGCAACTCAGGAACGACGACGACCTCTATTAACCTAAATTTATCTTGAACTCGCATAGGAAGCTGCACTGTCCCAATACTACTCGTGCTTTGACCATTTGCCACAATACAACTCGTCTTCTTCGTCGTATCAAGTGAAAAACCAAACCTCTTGATGATTGACCAACCATGATTCCCTAAAAAGGTACGTGAAGCCCCGGAATCCAACAAACCTAGTAACTTATTTCCGAGCACATCCACTTCTAAATAAGGTCTCTCATCTTTACGAGCATGACTTATCACATAATCTAAAACGTACGTTAGCCTATCGGTCGATGCTTGTTCAGGCTTACTCGAAGGTCGACCGCCTAAGAGCGCCTGGGTCCGTTTCCCTGACGATTAAAATTACGACATTCTCTGACAGTTAACCCTGCCTGACCACACGAATAACACTGCTTACCTCTAGGTAATGCGCACCCGATTGCCATGTGCCCTGTTTGGTTGCATCTATAACAAACAACGTCCCTGTTCGCCCTACCAGACCTAGCACCTTGTGGTGGTTGTACATCCCTGTCACTTACGCTAGACTGACCACTAGGTGGTTGTTGTCTCTCTCTATCAGCTCTAGCAGCGAAATTGCTTGCTGGCTGTTGCCTTTCTCTGTCAAATCTATCAGCATGATGATTTGAATTCCGTTGGTTAGATGTCGCGGTACTTGATATTTGAATTGCACTGACTTCTGTTGGAAAATCGTCACTGTCGCTCTCTACGTCAACGTAGGCCAAGTCAGGTTCGATTGATTGGTTTTTCCTAGAAGTAAAATTCTCCTCCTCTAACCCATATCTCTGGTCTATTCTACGACACAAATCTTTTAGATGTGATAGGCTATTAACCTCAGTAGCAATCAACCCATTCTTATAGATGTCTGCTATATTTCTGAAGACGATAGCTAATTTTGCCTCTTCAGAAACAGGACAGCCAAGTCTTTGGAAGTATGTGTTCATGACTGCAATATAGGTCCCTATAGACTCTCCACGGCCTTGTTTACGTTTTTGGATTTCCTTCAACAGCTTATCGCCATATGAAGAAGGAAGATATTCTGCCATGAACCTCTGTTCCAGCTGTTCCCATGTATGGACTTCTCTTCGAACATCTTTATAAAAAGTATAGGCTGACTTTTCAAAAAGATCAATGCCTGAGTTCAGTAGAACCTTTTTGCTAATTCCTCTAGCCTGACTTAACTCGTCCACTCTCTCAAAAAATGCGGTGACGGAGATTGTACCCCTCTCGCCTGTAAACTTTAAGTTCCACTTATGCGGAGGTACAGGTGCAACATGATATGAAGTACCAGGATCACTTGACATTGGTAGTGGCGACGAACATGAAAATGGTCGTGACTGAGCAATTGGTGCTATGCTACTTTGGAGGGCAGCTAAACTCAAAGGAACGGTGTACGGTTGTTGATAATGAAAAGCTGATGTACCTGAATTAGCATTGGGGGTGGTGCCTGTATTGGTGCTTGAGTTGGGTTCGTTAGCACTTGCATTTGCACTGGAGCAATGACCGACGGTTGGTTCGTAGGCTGTTGAGCTTTTCTTTGTGTGCTCGAGTGCTGTGGTTGCGGGAGTTGAGACTGGCTGGGAATGTTGCCAACAATTGTCGAGTGATCTGAGCTTCGACTCGTTGATTGGGTTTCAGATGCTTCATCATCATCTGAGGCAACGCCAACTCTCAATAAATATGTTGCTTGGCTCTGGAACCTCCCAATCAAACTCATGGTTTCCGCAACCAGTACGCCTTTTGTTTGACTTTCTTCAAAGTGGGACGGATTCATGTTGTTAATCCTGGCTAACACGTGTTCCAACCTTACAGCGATTTTCCTAAACTCTCCCCCTTTACTCGTACCAGAGAACTTCTCTACCAGCGGTACCAGACAATCAAGCTTCTTCATGCAGCTAAAAGCATCTTGGCCAAATTTAAAGGGATACGGAGGGTATCTCATACTTGCATCAGTCTTTTCTCTTTGTTTGATCAGTATAAGCTGTTGTTTCATCTCTTTCACCGATCCAGTAGCTATGCCTCTCCATGTTAACTCATAGATTATTTCGTCATTGACTAAGTACCTTATGTCAGACAACCGACTTACAGAAACAGCCATGGTGCATTTTATATATATTAAAACTTTAAATTTTAAAACTCTTAATTATACCTCCCAATTAAAAAATTAAACCACGTAATAACAAACACAAAGTTCACTTTAAATTCACTAGTGAAAATAACTACAAATGTAGAAAATATAAAACTTAAATACGGGCAGACGCGAACAAAAACACCGGAGCAGTCAGAAAATAAAATTTATTTGCATTTAAAAATGTACGCATAGTTTATATTAAGTATTTGTACAACCAACTATGACGTCCAACCTTGCAGAGAGAAATAACTACTTAAATCCTAAATTAGAATTAACAAGTAGCCATAAAAAATAAAAAATAAAAATTTAAAAATAAAAGAGAGACAAGAGTTTTGGCAGTGTTTAGGTCTTATGTTTCACTCCTGCGTGAATAAAACCAAAAAAAAAAATTGCGCTTATCCTAGCTGAACTGGATTAAAATTAAAGTTAAGTGATGTTTGTTTACCTCAGCAACCGAATAGGTAAATTTATCTCTAAATGGAACGTACAACAGACTACCTATAACAAAAAATCCCAAAGCTGTTGTACACAGTTAACGCTAGGGTATACTCCTGCTATTGCAGAACGGCTCCACAAATAAACTCCAAAAAAAACCCAAATCGCCGTATACAATGATTTTTCTCAAAAGAATAAATCAAAACCCACTTTAACCTGCTTACCTATCCTGAGGTTACACGAACCATGCATTGCTTAAGGCAACATCATCCCTTAATATATAAGTGAACGCAATAAACATCGGAACAGATGTTCATGTTATAGAAATCGTAAATCGCTCACTTAAAAAAAATCCGCTCGCTAAAATTGCGTCAAATTAGACTAGTAAGGATGTTGTGTGTAATTTAAAAAAAAAATTAAAAAAATTTACCGATGGTATTAAAAAAATTTATACAAATAACGTCTTGGTAGGACTGCAACTCTCTAATAATCGTTAAAATGAAATTCCCAAAATTTTAACTAAATTGATGCAAACCATGGTCAAGAAGACCCTAGGATCGTACCGGAAGGTGTCAAAAAAAAAATTTTTTTGGTGTCGACTTGGTGTCGACCACCGTAGCCCAATAATCAAAAAAAATTAATTAGTGGCTCACTAAAATTTTCAAAATATTACTCTACCCTGGTTTGGAGTAGGGAGAAAAAAAATTAAAACAAATGATGATAGGTTGTTAAAACGCGAGGGTTCGGAATGAAATTATATTTTATTTCGGGAAAAAAAAATATTTAAATAAACTGGTAAAACCATTGTAGGGCAAGGTACTACTTTGCAACAAAAAGAAAATTTTCCAACAAGAAAATCAAGTTTCCTTCCTTAAAAAAATATTTAAAAAAAAATATTTAAAAAATATTCTCAAAAAAGAATTTTAAATGTTTAAGTGGAATTGCAGCTCCTATTAACGATTTTAAAAATAATTAAAATAAAATTAACACTAGAAAAATCTTAATCTTATGTTATGCAATAGTCTTTGTTATTTTCCTTTGATTTCCCTTTCCTCTCCCAAAACTGTGTGAGTGTGAAAAGTGAATGAGCTAGAAAAATTAATTTATTATCCGGAAGAAAAAATTGTTGGAAATTAAATTTACTTAAAAATCATAAGGTATAAAAAATCGTAATTGCAAAAAAACAATCAGTTTGGGAAAAGAAAAAAATATTTATGTTCCAAAAAAACAAACGATGTTAGTATATTTGTTTAAAATTATTACTTAAGGAAATTAGCAACGTTAGTACTTATTTACTGTACCACTATAATAATGTGAACCTAAGTTTTAAACTTTGCACTCAACCCCGTAAAGAATTATCTTGTGTGCACTTTCAGAAAAACAACTATGAATTCCAAGGTTCACCTATAAGAACGTTGTAAAACTAATTCTGCCTACTCAAGTGTCTTTACACACAACATCTAATCAAAAAAAAATTTACTGCTTAATGCATTCTCAGATCCTTATTCCTGGTGTTCACGAGATATAAAATTAAGTTGGGCCCTTTCCACAACTATTAGCAAAAATTACCGAATGTCCAAGGGCTAATGAGACCCTTGGACACCTACAAATGATATTTTGAAATGAAACAGTTGGGAATAATCCTGCGTAAACACCAGACAACAAAAATCAAGAAGCCAAAACTATTACATTAATTTTAAAAAAGCATATTAACATCCCGGCCCCAAATAAACTTTTGTTATATCAACAAAACTTGGCCTAAAACCAAAAAAACTTTTTATTAGACATTTCCCCTATTCCCTAAGTATAATGTCAATAAAACCCAAAAACTTGTGATTTCCATTCCAATCCCGTCTGGACCCTATATATTTTTCAAACGGTTAAACGCCCACAGGCGAAACAATATCTTATTTCAAAGAAAAGGTAAAGATATTTTGAAGCACCCTGTAAAAATAGGACGCTATTATGGAAAATTGTTCAGATCAGTGTTAACTTACTAATTCCAAACATAGATATATCTAGTTCCCTTATGTTACTATTTCAATTCCTATCATAACTAAACCGATCACAAAACTTGTCTTTCTCCGCGAATCTGCAAGGTCCTGGAAAATGTGAAATTCAGCCTGTAGGCCAAATTTTGATGTATTATAATTTAGCGAAAACCGAAGTTGCGAAATCCTAAAAAGATTAGCAGGAAGTCCTCGTTCCTCGATTTCTACACTCCGAACCAAACATTCCTTCCATTTCCACCCAGCTCGCGGGAGGAAAACCCCTAATTATTGCAATACAAAAGGTACTACTATCTAATTATGCATAACAAAAAAAAATATATGCCCTTATCATTGTTTAGTCGCATCAAAGAAAACTTGTTGTTTTTAAATTTATTCTTAGGTTAAAATCTTTTTTTTTTAAATCAATGATCCAAATTTATTGTTTAGCCTGAACACTTTCCCATTTATTCCACAACAGTGTATTGTAATTTAAAAATTTGCTTCATTATTTGAGGTCACCAGTATGAAATTATTTAAAAAAAAAATGAAATAAAAAAATTATTTCCCAATTGTCCACAACTTCCAAATCTTCATCCCTAAATAGGTACTTTCTTAGTCTAACACCATCCATCTTTATCCAACATAACGCTTTAATTTCAGAAGCAACAAAACGAAGATGAAGTGAAAAAGCTAAGCAAGTACGTTGTAAGTTGCTTTACAATGGGCGCAGATGACAGGCCCCCTTAAGTACACGCCACTGTCCTGAAATGTAGACTATCAAAAAAAAAATCTGAAGACTAGTCTAGCTGCCGTCAAACAAATTTTAGCATGTAATAAAATAATTCATATTACACCAGTAACCTCAAAAACAAAACGTTTTTCATTATAAGACCCAAACACCTAACCAATAAATCTTGTTATTTAAAATTATGATTTGGAAGTAAAAGATTTATTTATTCCTGCCTGATCAACTAAGACAAAAAAAGTTCCCCTTTTGTAACTCAAGAAGTTCCCGTTTGGTCCCCTAAAAAAATATTACCTGTCTGGTCACCCTTTAAAACTACGACCATTATACAAACCGTTTTGACCAAAACAAGAATTCGAGAAGTTATGTTTACAGAAAAAAAAAATCTTTTTAAGAAAGATTAAATTATTTAAAAAAAAGTAAAATTTTGAAATATTTTTACCAATTACCACCGCCTAGCATTTATATCTAGTTGAAAGTCTCTCTTAAATTCACTGACCAATTTTACGGCCTCAAAATGACACTATTTAAAAAAATTACTGAACTTTACAAATGAACTAAAAAAAAATCAAATAACTTATATCTATATCTGTCTCAGTTAAACATTTCTTTTGTGGTATTATATCTAGTTGGGCTTCAAATTCATTTTCTCTGTATTCAATCCGGAGCAGGCAAAACTTATCAAGGCTCAAACATAAATGTTTGCTCTCCATTGGCCATGACCAAGCTATGACCTGAACGCAGAAAAAAATACAGAAAAAAATAATTGTGAACCAGAAAAACTTTAATTGATAGAAATACCCGTAGGACATTTTTAAAAAAAAATGCACTCCAGGGCCCAACGCTGTATTTTCTACCAAAAAAATTTGACCAGTCACGAAACCACAACTAGACTCGATAACCAAAGACCCAAAAACTGTCCTTCAAAAAAAAATACCCCAAAACAAATGCTAACTGGACTTTTGGCATTGATGTTCAGCCAATGTGTTGCTCTAGGGATTTTAGCCTTGTGTTTCCTAACGTCCCGAGCTGACACTAAATAGTAGTAGTAGTAGTACCCTCCTCTGACCCGATGTAACTGAGTGACGTAAGATCTTAGTTGTCATCAACAGTTACCACCAAAAAAACCAGAAAGAAAATTGCAAAGCAAAATAAACTCATTTTCCTTTTCTTTCATTACTAATTAATACTTTCAACTAAACAAAGCTACCAGCTGTTAAGCTATATTTACTTTAAAACAACCCAGCCAAGAAAAATTTGTGTGAAACCATGTAAAAATATTCCAATTTCCAAGTGGTGATATCCCACAAAAAATTAAAATCACCAAAAAAAATAACTTGTTGACCTAAATATATTGACTGCACTAAAAAATAATCGGTGAAATAATTTCTATCTTATCACAAGCAGGAAATAATAACATATAAATAAATGAACCTGCAAAAAAAAAATTGTTAGAAAAAACACACTACCTATGTCATATATTTAAAACATAAAAAGACCATGTCTGGAGGTCCATCCACCTATAAATCAACAAAAAAATTGAAGTAAATTTACATTACTTTTATTTTTATTAAAAAAAATTTAAAAAAATTAAAACATGTTTTTCCTACAAAAAACTTTAAAGAATTAAGAACATGATTTGGACGCTGTTGAATAAAAACTCCCATGCCTTCTATCCACTTATTCTTCCTTAATAAATAAAAATGAATCTTTTATTTTCCAAGTAAAAACTTGTGAAGATAAGTTAATAAAAAACTATGAGAACTACTAAAATAACAAAACGCATTCCAAATCAATGCTCAAATATTACCAAAAAAATATTTAAAAAGTGTTATTTTCCAAAATCCAATGATGATGGAAAATCCTGTTTTATAGTAAAAAAATAATTGGGTGTCAAAGCCACTGAAAGCCTTTACCTGGCTTTGGCTGTACCACAAAAAAATTTTCTCTAAAAAAAAAATTTTTAAAAAATTTAAAAATAATTGTTTCATTTTTTTTCAAATTCAAAAAAAAGATTACATTAGATATTAAAAAAACTAGCCAAAAACTCACGTAGGGCGCCAATTGTGGCCAATTAAAATGCGTTGGGTGACATTTGTGTCAACCTAAAAGACGTTGCCGCCATTTTGTGACACTGTAAATAGAACAATAATGCTGTGCCAATTTGTGACATTAAAATCAAATTACTGAGTAAGTAAACAAATGTCTGGAAGCAGAACTGTATTTCCGAGCTACGTAAAACATTGATATGCACGGTAACTTTTATACAGTGGAGAAGGGAGGGTTCAGAAATAAGAAAATTTTAAGCGCCACAGTGTTTTAATATCAATGTTTTACAAGGAAGATCTTAAATAAAATACAGCTCAACCCAAACGTTGTAGCCAAACAATGAAACTCTACCTACTTCCGAGGCTTCCAGAGTATTTGTGTAATTAAAAAACCAAAAAAAATTGACTAATAAACAAAATAAGATTTCAAAAGATTCCTAAATGAATCAAAATGACACAAATAGAAAGTACTTTATAGGTAGATGCACATTTCCAACAGGTCACAGTGTACCTACATTTGAGTCAGTAGTGTAAGACTCACTTATCTAAATGATTGTTAAAAAAAAACATACTTCCAAAATTATTCCGTGATAGGGGAGATCTGGATTAAATATCAGCTGTCATCATTCTACGTTGCGTAGAATGAGACAGACAGCAACCCAGTCCGAGATCTACCCCATGAGGTAAAATAAAAATACCAGAAACATGAAATAGGAAAAAAAAATGAAATGGTTGAAAATAAAACAGGGCCAAAATAGCAAGGCACTTTAAATGTTACAGGAAAATTATCTTAAATATACCGCAAAATTGAGGCTATGACGTCATACCTTTTTGCGTTTACAAGCAATATTGAAATTATACAAAGAAAATTATTATTAAAAAAAAAGAAATTAAATCTAAAGCTCGCTCCTACCTTGGTCCTTGATTATTGTATGAGTAAATGTGTGTTTTATTTTGTAAACCTGGTGTTGTCCAGACATCTCCTCACTGCTACATCGGTCCCAGTTCTGCCCGCGCCTCCCCTGCTGATTATCTAGAACATGACGCTAGGGCAGTACATGGTCAGAAGAATGCTGTTGGATTCTTGCCCGAGCGTAAAAACCCTTTGGAAAATGAAATGTTTCAGTTTCCTGGAATTCGTCTATTTTGCACGAAGTTCCCCTACACCGAGTAACTTAAATCGAGAACCCCATGTCGACTCAATAAAATAAAGTAGATTTAAACAGATAAACTAAAATAATCCTAACGTACCTTTCCCAGGGTTACAACTGACTCGAACCTCGTTCCACCGGCAAAACTGTCCCGTCGATGGAATGGACGGGCTGTAACCAAAGGAAAAAACAATATATAGTTTTTATCCAAAACGTGGTTAAAAAAAATATAAAAAAAAACTCCAAAAATTCCACACGTCTGCTGTAGTAAAATTACATTTCACACGAAAAACAATTACAACTTGGGAGGGAAATACTGTCTTGAAGAATTCAAAAATTTTTTTTTTTTTAAATGGAACTTACCGCTCTTATTTTCCGTAGAAATGGCGTAGGCCGCCTTAGATCCCTCTCAGAGGGTGTGAGCGTCACTTAGATTCGCCTAAACAACGACGGCTCACAGTAAACCGTCTTTGGTATAATCCGCAACTACTGCAGTGCCAATAAGTGCCAATAACCACAAAAACAATGGCGACACCAATAGACGGCCACCAGCCCAGCCAAAATTCGTTAGGAAAGAGATAAGGCACTTTGTCGAGAACACAAAAAAAATGAAGTAGCTGGAAATCGTTTCGTAAATCTGTTGGGGACAGTACCAACCTAATTTTCCCGGTTAAATTCAAATAAGGATGCAAACCTATTTATAAAAAAAACGCTCTCACCGAAAAATCACTAACTCCGGTTTGCGAGACTGGAAGAAAAAAACCCGCGGTTTTCAAACTAACCAATGAGGAAATACATTAATACTTCCGTACCGGTCTACAGGGGGCAGCATCGACCAAGGGGATATTGAAAATACGTAAAACGCACATTGAGGTGTTGTCGGATCTATTTCCACGGTTGAAATTTTTATAACAAGGACATCGAGACACCCTCCATACATAGACCGAACATTTGCCTACCGGACCCCTGCCGACATAGCAAGTAGGAGGAAAATAACCAGCAGGACTGTAAGAAGCTCAGCAATGAAACCATCAACTGTAAAATCAATTACTGAAGATCAGAGCATGCATCAAACCCAGGAATATTCGAACACTCAACCAATTCCCATATGAGTAAAGCTATACTAAGTGTAGAATTTAGTTGTATTTTAGTTACAGTTTTAGTCAAAAGTTTCCTTTGCTCTTTATATATGTTTTCTCTAAGATTCATATGGTTTGACGCCATTTTTGTAAGACATTTCTACATTAATAAAGTTGTTTCTGAACTTGAACTTAAAATTGCTCAAACCCGGCCTAAGAGTGTTCAGATGTTAAGTTTGCTCCCCACTAGCTAGCCCTACACAACCCTTCAATCCGACTGAGTTAGTTATTAACTTTATTTAACTATGATTATATATAAATTTATATAATATAAAAATACGATTTTGTTTATTCTTTTCGTCCTGGTTTTTATTCCTCGTTTATCTCCCATTTACAAAAGTGCATAACTCGTATTTATTTTATCTTCTCCTCATCAAATTAATAAAGATATCAAAGTGGGCCAATATCCTCCAAAATAAACATAAGCGAATGGAATGTTCATCTAAATGTTTTCTTCCTGTTACTGAAATCATTTGTGATGCGGCAACGCCGCCATTCCCCAACAGAACAGCTGTTTATTTTCATGAACGTCAAAGAAAATTATGAAATTTTACAGATAAACAAAACAATCAAAAGTTTTAATGTGGTTTTTCCCGAAACCTGTGATCTCAAATTCCGATTAGAATGCCCAAATAGTACGATGTGCAGTGTCCACAGTAATTCGATGGAATGCCTCCTTAAACTTTCAGGTAACTTTCTGGACACTATATAACCTCCAAACCTAGCTCTATAAAATACCCTTAATTTGTGTACAGAAAGACGAGTCGAAGAGCCTTGATTATTTACCTAAATAAGCAAATATGTAACGTGGCCTTAAACGTAAAAATGACACGTTACAACCTATTAAACTTAAAAGGGTGTGTGCTTTTAACGTTGTTTTGATTTGTGACTGGTAATAAAATATAAGGCTACAAATAAGTTTGACAGTTTACTGCCAGCCCTTAAACCTTAAAGAAATAAATATTATTTTTAGTAGACCGGTAAAATAAGACAAATTTTATTAATTTAAGATCAAATAAACCGTTACTAAAAACAAATAGACGAAGGAGCAAGTAGGTATTAAAAACAAAAAGTGTACTATTTTACCGGCCTATTAAGGTAAATTGACAAATGACACTTTTGTTTCTTGAAAGCATTGAAAGGTACCATTAAACTATCGTTATTATCCAAGCGCTACAAGCGCGCATTTCATCTCAAATGAATATTGTTTTTTTTTATATTTTCTTATTTTACCGGCCTATTAAGGTCAAGTGAAAAATGTCACATTCGTTTCTAGAAAGCACAGGAAGGTACCACTAAACTACCACTATTATCCAAGCACTACAAGCGCGCATTTCATGCAAAATCAATATTGTTTTCTTTTATTTGGTCTTATTTTACCGGCCTATTAAGGTAAATTGACAAATGACACGTTTTTTTCTAGAATGCACTGGAAGGTACCATTAAACTATCACTATTATTCAAGCGCTACAAGCGCGCATTTCATCTCAAATGAATATTGTTTTTTTTATATTTTCTTATTTTACCGGCCTATTAGGGTAAAGTGACAAATGTCACGTTCGTTTCTAGAAAGCACAGGAGGGTACCACTAAACTACCACTATAATCCAAAATCAATATTGTTTTCTTTTATTTGGTCTTATTTTACCGGCCTATTAAGGTAAATTGACAAACGACACTTTTGTTTCTAGAAAGCAGTGGAACCTATTATTAAACTGCCATTATTATCCAAGCGCTACAAGCGCGAATTTGATGTCAAATGAATATTGTTCTTTTTTTCTTTGTTCTTATTTTACCGGCCTATTAAGGTAAAATGACAAATGACACTTTTGTTTCTAGAAAGCATTGAAAGGTACTATTAAACTGCCACTAGTATCCAAGCGCTACAAGCGCGCATTTTAAGAAAAATCAATAATGTTTTCTTTTATTTGGTCTTATTTTACCGGCCTAATAAGGCAAATTGACAAATGGCACTTTTGTTTCTAGAAAGCATTGGAAGGTGCCATTAAACTGCCACTATTATCTAAGTACTACATGCGCGCATTTCATGTCAGATCAATATTGTTTTCGTTTATTTAGTCTTATTTTACCGGCTTATTAAGGTAAATTGACAAATGACGCTTTTGTTTCTTAAAATGCATTAGAAGGTGCCATTTAACTGTCACTATTATTCAAGCGCTACAAGCGCGCATTTCATGTAAAATCAATATTGTTTTCTTTTATTTGGTCTTATTTTACCGGCCTATTAAGGTAAATTGACAAATGAGACTTTTGTTTCTAGAAATCATTGGAAGGTGTCATTAAACTGTAACTATTATCCAAGTGCTACAGGCGCGCATTTCATGTCAAATCAATATTGTTTTCGTTTATTTGGTCTTATTTTACCGGCTTATTAAGGTAAATTGACAAATGACGCTTTTGTTTCTTAAAATGCATTGGAAGGTGCCATTTAACTGTCACTATTATTCAAGCGCTACAAGCGCGCATTTTATGTAAAATCAATATTGTTTTCTTCTATTTGGTCTTATTTTACCGGCCTATTAAGGTAAATTGACAAACGACACTTTGCTTCTCGAAAGCACTGGAAGGTACCAATAAACTGCCACTATTAATAAAGCGCTAAAAGTGCGAATTTCATGTCAAATGAATATTGTTCTTTTTTTATTTGTTCTTATTTTACCGGCCTATTAAGGTAAAGTGACAAATGACACTTTTGTTTCCAGAAAGCATTCAAAGGTCCCATTTAACTGCGACTACTGTCCAAGCGCTACAAGCGCGCATTTCATGTAAAATCAATATTGTTTTCTTTTATTTGGTCTTATTTTACCGGCCTATTAAGGCAAAGTGACAAATGGCACTTTTGTTTCTAGAAAGCATTGAAAGGTACCATTAAACTGCCGCTAGTATCCAAGCACTGCAAGCGCGCATTTTATATAAAAATCAATATTGTTTTCTTTTATTTGGTCTTGTTTTACCGGCCTATTAAGATAAATTGACAAACGACACATTTGTTTCTAGAGAGCACTGGAAGGTACCATTAAACTACCACTATTATCCAAGCGCCACAAGCGCGCATTTCATGTCAAATGAATATTGTTTTTTTTTATATTTTCTTATTTTACCGCCCTATTAAGGTAAAGTGACAAATGACACGTTTGTTTCTAGAAAGCACAGGAAGGTGCCACTAAACTACCACTATTATTTGAGCGCTACAAGGGCGCATTTCAGGCAAAATCAATATTGTTTTCTTTTATTTGGTCTTATTTTACCGGCCTATTAAGGTAAAGTGACAAATGTCACTTTTGTTTCTAGAAAGCATTGAAAGGTACCATTTAATTGCCACTAGTATCCGAGCGCTACAAGCGCGCATTTCATATAAAAATCAATATTGTTTTTATTTTATTTGGTCTTATTTTACCGGCCTATTAAGGTAAATTGACAAATGACACTTTTGTTTCTAGAAAGCATTGGAAGGTACCAATAAACTGCCAGTATTATCCAAGCATGTCAAATTAATATTGTTTTCTTTTATTTGGTCTTATTTTACCGGCCTATTAAGGTAAATTGACAAATGACACTTTTGTTTCTAGAAAGCATTGGAAGGTATCATTAAAGTGCCACTATTATCCAAGCGCTACAAGCGCGCATTTCATGTCAAATAAATATTGTTGTTTTTGAACTTGAAAGAGTTTTAAATTGCGATCCAATTAATTATGAAGACGCAGATAAATTTTATACAGCGGCATGGGCATGTGCTCGATATATTGTTGGATTTATGACTCACGATGCGTTTTGTGTGGAACTGAATGATTTGGGATTACAAAATTATGTTAGCAATATTGAGATATGTTTTGCAGAATAGTTAAATCCACAAGCCCATGTCCATGAAAAAAAGGGGGAGCTTAGCGAGGAAGAAGAAGATTGCGACTTTAGTGAAAATTCATGTGAATTTGTTGATTATTAGTGTAATGAAGTATACTCTTTCAATGTAAATAACAATAAACAGTGTTGTAGAATGAATAGTAGAATAAGAATCACATAAATTCAATGTGTTTTACTTTTTTAAAGTTCTCATTCATAAAAAAGCATTTCGTATTGGTTTACCATCCATATTTTCCAACTGGTAGGTTGGTCCTTTAAATACAACCGGCTAAAGGCATTTATGCATATATACACTAAAAATATCGCAGTGCTCTATTAGGGACTTATTGGCATAAAGTCATGCAATCTTAGTGTCAGGCCGTATTTTGACAGTTTTTCATTGGAATATGATAGCTCTTCAACATAAGGATTTAGTTTACTCTAACGAACCAAAATAAATACTGTCGACTTTAATTATAGATAAATAAAAGTCTAGGTTTAAATTCGACTTTGATATGTTGCTTATGATTTGCAGAGCGTTATTAGGGACTTATTGAAATAAATTCATGCAATAATAATGTCAGACCGTATTTTGACAGTTTTGCATTGAAATATAAAAGCTAATCTTTCTAAGTTTCAAAAATCCTATTCTCCACTGGTAGTTATTGACTACTCTCAATAGACTAAAGACGCGCTCAAAGGTGGTGCAGTTGAAGCGAAAAAAGCTGTACCTGATAAAAGTATAGCATACTGTTTAATATCGCACGATCAACTTATGAAATACAACCCTCTGACCAATACTGTAATGGTAGTTTAAAGAAAAAAAATGTTTATTTTGGATGTGTAGGATTTCCAGTACAAAGACACTAATTTTGTATGTAAGAAAACAGCGATTTTAAACACCCATACTACCGAATTTTGGCACCATATGGTTAATTTACCCATAAAGTGCATCTGTCTGCATCAAGACTTTAAACGTCAAGCTGACTGGAACACAAACAATCTTCATGGTATAAATTGGGATACTTTTGATTTCAGTTATTTACCAATGGAAAATATATCTTTCTTTGTTAAGGGTTAAATTCAAAACGAAACTGTGTTTGTAAAGGGAAATGATAAAAAAGTTTGGCTGTGTAATTTAGTTAGTAATAATGTTGTAGATTTATATGACCTAGGATGTCCTAATACAACAGGTCTTTTGATATTATGTTACGTTGGTTTTTAAGCTTACATAAAAATATTAGGTATCCCCTATATTAATTTAACACTCTGTATATATTAGCACGCTTGCCTGGCCTCTTTGGACTGGCTTGGGGGTGCGTAGCTCAAAAAATATATGCGTAGAGAAACTCACTCTTTTTGGGGTAGACTTCGTAGAGTCGGGTTGGGGGAAGCTATTCCCTATTCCCGCCTCGACAGAGCTCTACACGCCATCACTCTAAACGTTAGAGTGTCACCCTCAGTGAAGGTACCACTCAGAACGATTTAAAATTGGGAGAGGTTAGAAACTTAAGGAGTTATTGGTTATGGTCTTATTAGTTTATAATGGGGGAAAACTCGAAATAACTAACAAAAATAGGTACTTACTTGTAAACTACGGTAATCCTACTTATTTTGGGTCGCTTGCTTATATCTGTCTTTTGGACGGCCACTCGGGACTCGTCTTACTTTCCCTGCTCTCGAACCTAACTTTTCACTTCCCAAAAACTGACTGCCCTCTCATCCCGTTTCGCACCCTCGATCTTTCTTTCGCGACCATCAAAAGTGCTGACGGTGTGACATCACATTTATAATTATTATTTAATCTTAAACAAAATATTTGGTAACAACTATAAATGATCGATACAGTGCCGTACAAATTAGCAGGCTTTTACCCATTTTTAACCCTTTTTTAGCTACAAGCCTTTAATTCGGCCAATCGCTATATCTCCCCCCTCTCAATAAAGCTCGCCTTCAAGCTTGAGCAGCGACCCACTAAACTAACTTACGTATTCTAATCCAACGCTTATCTATTTTTTTTTGTTTATTTATCTGTATGTTTTGAACCATGGACCCATTTCTTACTGCTACTTCTTTTGAAGACTCTTCTCGATGGGGTTGAGCGGACTTCTTCAATTTTGATAGAGCGACTAGTCGAAACTCTCTTCTAGTCATTGTCTGCACTTGGCTAGGCTCTCTATATCTGTATTCTATGTACCTATGTGTATCTGTTAACTTTGATCTATTTCCCAGATAACATTCTTTATAGTGACGGTTATACTCAAACTGGATATCAGTTTGTTTTTGGGGTCTTACACCCCTATTGGTTTTTTCATTCCAACTTAATATATAAAAAAAATTCTGGTCTGATATATAAGTAGGTACAAGGTCTTTTCTTTCCCTTAATACCCACCTTCTTCTATGTATCGTGACCGTATCTTCGGTACACTTTTCGTTATGATTTCTAATTGGACCTTTTTAGTTTCATAAAATACAGTTTGTGCCTATCCTGCCCAGGTTATAAATTTATTTACCCCATTTTACCCAGGATAGTAGCTTAGGGCAAGCCCGCGGCTACTTGTAGGTATCCTGCAAACATAGGTGCGCCGACCAAGGATAGGGTGCTTGTCCGGGTCCCATATTCAGCTTGCTTTGTCCCATTCTCTCCACTCTTCCCTCATCTTGCCGTCTTTCCTTTTGTGTCCTCACTGTTGCTTTGGTCTCCGGAAGTCCAAACATACAAAAAAAAACAAAATATTGTTAATATTTGCTCTTGAAATGCCTAATATATGATGGGGTAAGTACGATTATGCTCGCCATACTGCTTAAAGTATTGAGCATATATTTTATTTTTTATGTTTATTTGCCTTTGTCATTAGTGTCCAGTTTATTCTTAACATACTATTGACTTAGCATCACGTTTCGTCACGTTACTGTACTTGTATTTTAGTGTCTCTGTCTTGTGAGTTTCGTAAATTGTGACCGTCTGTCGGTATTTTTAATAATTTATTCATTATTACTATTATAATTTTTTTTTAATACTTTCGACCATTTTTAAGGCAAGTTTGTTTTTTCCCTATAATTATTTCTTTAGGTTCCCCCCATCATAATCATTAAGTATGAGTCACTTGATATCCTATATTTTTTCTTTACCTATTCTATTTTCCTTAAATCTTTCCCTATTTATTTTTATTCTCTTAAAACAAATGTGCTTTTGCGCATGTGTTCCTGTATTTTAATTTTCCTTTATTTCCTCCACCTATTTTGATTCTTTTATATCTACGCGTATAACTCGCCCAACCTTGGGGTCTAAATTGGTAAGTCTAAATCGGTAAGTCTAAATCGATATCAGCCCTTTTGGGAAGCTTTGTAATGTTCGGGGGTTCCTATCAAAAAGTGGAGCTATCTTAAGAACATGCAAAAATTTTTAGCGACCATTTCGCTCATTCTTACTGTCATATTCAACTCGTCTGTTTCTCGTCTTTGTTTAGGCGAAAACAGTACGTGTCTTGGTCTAGTCTGCCCTAGTTCCTATGTAAATTATTACTTTTCCTCTAATACGTTAATTTGATATATCTAGATATATCTATATTTTTTTTTAAAATAAGTTGATCCCACAATAAAAAGTGTACTTTAATAAATAAAATATTTTAAAACTGACAACTGTCTGAGAGACGCTCTCGTCTTGCTTATTTATACTTTTTTTTGTTTAATTTAACTTGTTGTGGTTAAATAATCTGTTTACTTTTTATTCGTTCGATTCTATCTCTAGACATTAAAAATATATTTTTGTCTCTTTAGTCCTACCTTAGTTTTAAATTTAGATAAATTAACTTTTATTTATATCATAGAATTCATTAATTTCTACATTGGATTATATTATTATTATTATTTTATTTATTTTTTTATTTTATTTTATACTTTAAATAATTTGTTAGTCTTTTTTCCCGACGACTAAAACACTATTATTGTTCTTCCATTTCTACTTCCGACTTTTTTCCCTCCTGAGTAACTATTTTATTGGTTCGATCCTTTCTATTCTTGGAAGTACGAGGCTTGTATTCCCTAAGTGTGCAATGAATGTTTCTCGTATTTACTAGACTCATTAAATCCTCCCTCTCTCTTGTCTCCAATATGTAGCTTATTACTATTTCAGACGAATTGTCTTCTTCAATATTTTTCCTCTTTTTTAGGTAAATGTAGATTAGACGTAAGATACTGTAGGTTACTAGTGTTGCGAAAATGGCATAACCCAGAACTACCAATACATCATGATGGATGACGTTACCTTCATTGGCATCCACTCTGCCTACCAGCGTTGGTATGAAACCTGCTGTTCTTTGATTATGCAGCACTAGATAAATAAGCGTTACCATAATTGCTGCGTTCCAAATTATCATAAGCGTATCTGTATGATATCCGTATTTGTCGCTATACGTCAATTTTTGCGGTAACTCCTTAATATTGTCTATAACCTCCTTTACAGTATCTTGGGTGGAGCTAATGTTTATGTGGGGGATGTGCAACGTCCAGTTAGGGTTTAAAATCTCATTAAATTTCGTATATCTGGGCGGATATCCATTGATTGCGGAACCTAAAATAAATGTTTTTAGATTTGTCCATGCGGCTGGTAACACGTGCGTAATTTTGTCTACATTCAAGTTGTCGTCTGGACATGGGAACCTACGTGGTATCAGCTGAGTGCCGTCTTCCATAAGTTCACAGTTGCATGGAAGTTCTATTTTGAGTGCTCCTGGTGCCTTTAGCATTTCTTCGGAGATCTCATATTTTTTTGGTTGGACAGGCAATCGATGTATTTGGCTTTGGATGAGCCAACATGAAAACCGAATCGTCCACCTACGAAATTAGCGTTGCTGTCGATTTGTGACAACTGATAATGCAAAACTGAGACAAATCTTTGACATCGCTTCCAGTATATAACTTCCTGGCGCAAATGGGTCCCTGTCTAGTATCTGCTACATATCTAGGTAAAAAACATAGTCTGTTGTCATGTGGTTTGCAATTGTGTAGTCCCACTCCACTTACTACTCTAATGTCTTTTTTCCCTCTGCCTTTTTGCGCTACCGCTACGAACACATTTTCGTGATCTAGTATGCATGTTTGTTCGTTCCATTTAAATGGTATCATAGCTAGTTCAACAAGTGACCATTCGATGTGTTTTTTTGTTATAGGTATTTTTATATGAATCACGATTTTATCGTTTGTCAATGTACAATCACATATAGGCATTTGGTAATATTTTGCAATATCTTTTAGTTTTATTGCAAGGTCATGGTCGTCCTTGTCTAGCTTTATTCTTAAATCTATTAGGTCTCTGTGTAAGATTTCGTAATTTACTATGGCTGAGGATATTAAACTATTTTTGCAGTCACTTCATATATCCTGTTTTCTGGTTTCTCTTAGCAGCTGTAAAAATCTAAGCGTACTCTGATAATGTAGAGTTAATAATTGGTCTGTCATCTTAAAAGGACTCTTCTGATTTTTCCACCATGGATTTGAAGTCTCCTAAAAATATCTCCACGGATTTTATTTTACCCTCCATTTTATTAAAGTTACCAGCATACTCCTTGTTCAGCTTCTGAAGTTCGCCAGAGCTGTCTCCAATGATCCTTAGCGATTTTTGTAATCCTAAATTAATTTTATTTAAGTTTTTCTGTAGCTCCTCTTCGTTCATCGCGAGCGTGTCCAATTTCTTCTGTGTCGCGATATTGCAACACCACGAGAAGAAGTTCCCTATTGATTCTATCTCCCTAACAACTCGTTTCTTCCCGTATTTTGACGAAATTTCTTTTACTTTGCTTGTGTTCCAATTTGATTTAATATCTTTTAATTCATTATCTACTAGCGAGTTTAACCCTGTTAAGTATACTATTTCCCCACCCACTCCAGTTTTGGCCATGCTGCTCCTTCGATCCAGTCCATACTGTAGGTGATCGGGATACTTGCTTCATAGGTGACTGTCTCTGGCAGAGGTTTCCAGTATGCTCCTGCTGTTACTTCAATCTCGTGTTTCTCAGTAGCCGATGTTGCCCAAAGTGTTAATAAAATGGCTATAACTGTCTTCATTTTTACCTAAAAAATGTGTGTGTATTAAGTATATATACATATGTCTTTTACATGAGCGGATTTTCTCCAATATTTCTCCAACTTTCTGTCGTAGAAATTTTTTCAACTATCAATGAGGGTCCACATACCAACTTGTCTGGCCATGAAAAGTTGCCTCTCGTGCCCTTTTGGCGGTTTCCCTATCCGCTGTCGGTACTATATTAAGTAAGTATATTTATTTATTTATTTATTTGTTGGCTCCCTGGCTCGATGCTCTTAATGTGCATCGTTATGCGTTACGCCCTAATTTATCAAAATTTAATAAATTAATTTATTCCCTATATTTCTTATACCGTTTTGTATTATATATATTGATGAGGTACCTCCATGTATACTATGTTAATCTTACTGCTATGCTAATATTTACAACGTTGTATTTATATGCTTGTGTTCTTATTTAGAATCTTATACCCTTACCTTTTTTCCTATGTATGGATTACTATGCGTAATTATTATGTTATTTAATTTGTCTATGGCGTTTCTACTTCTTATTAAAGTAAATATTTACAATTCTATTATATTTCTGTACAAATTTTACAATGTTTCATTGCGGTACTTTTATGTTATTCTCCTTGAGTGATAAAGAGTGAACTTTTTGTCAAAATCTCTTGCTCAGACCACGTTATACCGCTGTACGCAGCCCCAGTCTTTTTCTATCCTCCTTTTATCTTGGTCTTTTTGCACAACTGCTTGGCCGGTTTCTCCTTTGTCTTCAACAATTCCTCTTCTTTCTCTGGTCCCTCAATGTGTCCTTCCGTCCATGCATCATGAAACGGTAAAATTCTGCTAATATGTACCCTTTCTATTTTTGCATTGGGCCCTTCGCCCCTTTTTATCATATAGTCTACTTCTCCTACTAGCACAGGGCTGAGTGGTCACTTATTATTTTAATTTTTCTTCCGAAAATGTAGTGTCTAAAGTACTCTGTAAAATATACTACTGCTAGCCCTTCGATTTCTGATATAGTATAATTCTTTTCGTTCTTATTTAGAGTCCGACTAGCATATGCTATGGGGTGGGGTACACCCTTCTTATCTTCTTGCAATAGAACAGCCCCAATCCCCGTCAACGATCCGTCAACGTGCATAATCGTTTCCTTCTCTGGGTTAAAATGCTGTAATACTGGTGCCGTTGTTAATTTATTTTTTTAAATTTCAAACGCTTCTTGTTGTTGTGGACCCCATTTAAACTTTGTGTCTTTTTTGGTTAGGTCATGCAGCGGTTTTGTTATTTTTGAGTAATCTTTAATAAATTTTCTGTAAAAGTTTGCTGCTCCTAAGAACGACTGTACATCCTTCACCTTTTTTGGAATTGGATATTGTGAAATGGCGTCTATTTTCTCTTTATCTGGCAGTAACCCTTGTTCATTTATTATAAAACCTAATAACTTTATCTCCTATTTTAGGTATGAACATTATGAAGAGGATAGTGTTAGACCCGTTGCCCGAATTCTATCGAACACTTGTCTAAGCACTCTTAAATGTGTCGTTATGTCTTTGCTATGTATGCAGATGTCGTCCAAATATGTAAGCACATTTTTCCATTTCATACCTTCGAAAACCTTATCCACCAGTGCTTGGAACGTGTTTGGGGCAGTACAAAGGCCAAACGGTAAAACTTCAAATCTGTATTGTTTCATACCATCTGCTACAAACGCGGTGTAATCTTTGCTATCTTCATCCATTTCCACTTGCCAGTATCCACTTAGAATATCCAAAGTTGTAAAGTATTTGCTACCTCCCAAATAGCTTGTTATGTCGTCAGTTTTTGGTACTGGCCAGCTGCTCTTCACTGTAACGAGATTTAGCTTTCGACAGTCGACGCAGAACCTAGTTTTCCCATCTTTCTTTTTCACCAATACGATGGGGAATGCGTAGGGTGAATGGCAGGGTGTAATGATGTTATATTTTTCCATTTCTTCTTTCTGTTCTGCTATGATTTCTCTCTCCTTATGACTGACCCTGTACGGGCGCGATTTTATAGGTGTATTATCCATCAACTGGATTTTATGCTTTGTTAAATTTGTACGTCCTAAGTACTTCATTGATTTCGCAAATATATCATTATATTCTCCTAGTAGGTTTTTTACCTTGCTCGTGGCTTCTGGGTCCTGTATGCGGTTTAAGCTGTGGTCCTCCATAGATACTTTCTCATCCTTGTCATAGTCCTCTCTTAGTGTTACTAGCATTTCTTTTTGTTTCTTCAGATGTAAGTATCCCACACAGGAGCCTTTAAAGAGATACACAGGTGATCTGTTGTAAGACCTCAGTTTCATTTTATATTTAAAACCTATTTGATAGTGGTATGGTCCTTCGTCACCTTAATTATTCCTACACCTCCTAAGGGTGTGTTTTGCTCTTTTAAGGCTTCCGTATTATTAAATCTCTTTCGAAACTCTACCGCAATGCCTCTGCTCATTTCCAGTGTAGAGTCCACACAATGGCATAGAGCGTATTCCTCGGGTACTGTAAACAAATCAATGCGTTGTTCGGTGATCTTGCATTTTATTTTTTCTCGATCTATCTTGTTTGCTTTCTCGCAGAACTGATCATATAGGCTTACAAATTTATTTTCTTCAAGTACTAGCGCCTTGGGTTCTTGTGTTCTTACTAACAGTTTTTTCATATTTTTTACTGATTCTTTTTGGTAGAGTTTTTTGTAGAACTCTTCTGATCCCTTGTAATATGCTGAAGTGGTGTTATAACTTTTCGCATTTTTTCCTAGCTCTATTTTGATATGTTTGCCTTCCCACTCTAGCTCCATTAGACCTTGTTTAAAATTGATTACAGCATGCGTGTTTCTTAAAAAATTCATCCCCAGTATAATTGGATAAGGTGACTTTTCTATCACCAGGGTTTCGCAGTTAAGTTTAATTTTTCCTATTTTCAGCTCTATGGTTGCTCTACCTAGTACAGGTATTTGTAAATCTCCTGCCGTGCATAGGTTTATACTTGAAGACGTCTCTATGATTCCATATGATTTATCTCTTCTTAGTACACTTCTTGAGCATCCTGTGTCTACTAGGGCTGTGGACTCCCTTCCATTAATCTCTAGCTGTATTACGATTGCCGGTAAGTCCTTGTTTAAGCCCCTAGTAGTTGCAGCTATTAGTTCTGCCTTTTTGGACATGTCGCTGCAAAATGTCCTTGGCCTTGGCATAAAAAACATCTTCCGGTATTTCTGTTTGTTCGCGTCACGGGTAGAGAACTATTTTCGACTGTTGCATTAATGTTTCTGTTGTTTCTACTTGTGTACGCATTCTCAGTTTGTCTGCCTTCTGTATTTCTTTTGTACTGGTTCCCTCTATCCTATTCTCTCGGTCTAATTCCTCTTTGTCCACTATTGCCCACATTCGGGTTCACCTGTGTTGCCCTTGTCTCATTGTTAAATGTTACGTTTGACGTGTATCTGGAAAACCTGCTTGGTTCTCTTTCGCCTCTTGACAACTCCCTGTCTTGCCTTGTATATGTTCTGGTATTATACATAAGATCTCCATAGCGACTCTGTCTCTCTCTCTCTCGCTAGACCTATAGCTTCTGTAAGTTTCCTGCTGATTGCGAACATTGCTATTGTGGCTGTCTCTATCATGTGCCGGCCCAATTGTCCTCTGTGATGATCCTTGGTATCTTCCTGTCGTGCTTCCATAGAGTCTCTAAGGGCTTCCGTATCTGACGTCTCGTTTTCGTCTATCTCTATCGCTTCAGCTCTTGAAAATCTTAAGGTTCTCTCTTTGGTTTGGTAAAGAAATAGTAGTGTCTCGCTGCTTCCTCGGTTAAGCTCTCCTCAAAGTAATCTAAGAAGATGTCAAAATCGCACTAAGCGTCAAACTGGCTGTAAAGGGAAATTAACTCATGAAAGTATTCCAGGGTACTTTCGTTTTGGCCTTGCCGTCTTCATTCTAGGGCCTTTTTTGCCTCTCTTCGTCCAGAGCCCTTCCCCTATTCTTTTAGGAACTAGCTTTTCACGTCTTCCCATGTGTTTTCTTGCTTTTCGTCTCTAGTGGAGTATCGCTCGTACCATTTTAGAGCTGCTCCTTCTAGGAAAGAGCTAAAGTAGAACAGCTTTAATTCAGTTGTCCACGCATTCGCTATTGCGCGCCTCTCAAAATTGTGCATAAATCTTGAGGCCGGCTGCCTACTCGGGGCGTATACCACCGGGCTTATGAATGGCGTGCATTTTCTTCCTCCCTATTTATCTCTGAAGACGGTCGACATCCCCGGTTCTTCGTTTGTCTGTCTCTTGTCCCACTGTTTCTTTGTTCGTCTATCTTGCTCTCTTCTTTTTTCTGCGCTCTAGGATTTATTGACTCTATCCTCTCTGTGCAGTCTGCTCCTCGCCTTCTATTGATGCTTTTGTTGTCATAATCCGATACGCTATCCTCTGATGACGATTCTTCTGTACCTTTTCCTGTTAACTCTACGCGTGCTCTACCTGTGTTGAGTTTTCTGTACCCCTTTTCCATGTTATCTTGCCATTTTATTGTTTTTCCTATATCTTGTGTTCCGGATCCTCCAGGCAAATGTAAATTTTCTTTTGCCTGTGACTCTCTCTCTACCGGCTTCACCTGGGAGTTGCAGTCTCTCTCTTGCTCTATCTCTTGCTCTATCTCTTTTGGTTTTTCTTGTTGTGTCGAAAGATTGTCACCGGTGTTCTGTTGTTCTTTTTCTACTTGCTCTGTTTTCTCTAGGTTGGGGATCATCGTAATGTCTAGACTTTCGAAAAGCCCGCCGTTTGCGCTTGAGTACGAGCGTGTTACGCGTCTCGGTGTTGCATTAGGCGTGCTCATAGAGCCACCTCTCTGTCCTGAAGCCATTCTTGTTGGGCTGTGCTCGACTAAAGACTTCCTCGCAAAAACGTCTTCTTCATTCGCGCTCATCTTGTTTTTGTTTTCTGTACCTAAGACTCTTATTTATATTGCTGTGGTAGTATGGTTAACTACCCCGAGTTCCCCGCTACTAATTTTTTATAATTTTCTAATCAAAAAAAATTTGTCGCCCAAATAATTTGGATAAATTTTTAAGTGCGCCTGACCTGTAAGAAAAAATTCATTCACCAGGGTTTTTGTGTGTGCGCCCTAAAATAAAATTTTTACTTACCAGCGTCCGATGTTTGGCTTAATTTTTTCTTATATATATTAAAATATACTTTTTCCTCTTGCTTTTTTTTTATTTTTACTAACAATATTTTTCCTTATCTTCTTCTCAATATTTTGGTAATTTTTTTTTACCAGTTTCCCACTCAGTTTTTTTTGTCGGATATTCCTAAAATACCTAAAAAATATAATTTTTATTATTAGTTTTATTTATTTTACGCAATTTGCCCTTTCCCGAGTGAGTTTAATTACTATCCAGTGGGTGCCTACCAATTTTTTGGCCCACACATTATTAAAATATCTTTTAAACTGCCCTTGTAAAAGTGGTGTCTATAATTTCTACACCTTCCCTATAATTTAAAACTTTACTAAAAACCAATGTCACACATTTACATGCCTAAATCATCGTTAAATATACTAATAATATAAATAATCGCTAATAGGTAAGCTAATTGTATTAATCTGTATTTTTTGTGCCTATATATTTGTGTTATTTTTAATTTCGACACTCAAAAAAAAATCTAAAAAATATAACTTATTTAATTTTGTCCTTTTCCTATTTTAACAAAAAGCAGGAAGAATTATACCACAAAATGTCATTCTACATATCATGTTTTTTGAGTAAATCTGGATCATAACAATAAAAATTAAAAATTTTATACCAATTATTTTCAGACAAAAATGAGTAGGTCGTGTTTATTTATTAAAACACGCAGGTACCTATTTTGTCTACTCAGCAGTTATACTTTTTATTCACGTGTTTTACTGCATGTAAATATGTAAATATGTGTGACCTAGTGATGACCCAAATATTTCGAGTTGATTTTTTTCAAAATAGTCCAAAAAATTATATAGTTCTTCCCTTGTAAAATGAATATCCTCGGGTTCTGGAAGAACGATGTTTTCGACGATGTTTGTTTGGTATGCACAGGGCGGCTCTGCCCTTATTTCGTTCGGGATTACGTCCCTTGTTCCTGTATGCCTAACTTCCCCGAGTAGCCTTGCCTTTGCCTCCCTAGCGCGCCTTCTTGTTCTCTTATTTGAACGTTTCCGTTTCATTCGAATTAGGACTTTTCAGCCTGTACAACAGGGTTTTTCTCTCCTTTTTCGCCGTCTGACCCCAAGGAATCAATCCAGCAAATCGAGAAGAAAAATCCCTTTGTTTCCGACTTTTTAACGACCCGTATCTCTTCCGTCTGACCCTTACGAATCAATCCAGAGAGAAGCGGTTTCACGCGAAGTATCCCACCGTTGGACCCTTTGAATGCAGCCAGGGGATACTTGTAATATGTAATTAACAAAAACACAAAAATAACAAATAAATCAAGCACACGTTATTATATCCCTTTAGAGACAATGGCAAGTTACTTTAATTGGCCCCCCAAAATCAGTCTTGCCTCGAAATATTTGGGCTACTTTTTGTTTTTTGTATAATTAGAAAATTTCATAAAACCACAGACCAATTTCCTCCTTTACTTCTATAACTCCCAATTTTTAGTGCTGCGAGCGGTGTCTCTAAATTGTGAGGAATTTAAAAACAGGATCAAAAACCAGGCGCCTCTACCATATCACGCTTGCCTGGCCTCTTTGGACTGGCTTGGGGGTGCTTAGCTCAAAAAATATATGCGTAGAGAAACTCAGTCTTTTTGGGGTAGACTTTGTAGAGTCGGGTTGGGGGAAGCTATTCCCTATTCCTGCCTCGACAGAGCTCTACACGCCGTCACTCTAAATGTTAGAGTGCCACCCTCAGTGAAGGTACCACTCAGAACGATTTAAAATTGTGAGAGGTTAGAAACTTAAGGAGTTATTGGTTATGGTCTTATTAGTTTATAATGGGGGAAAACTCGAAATAACTAACAAACAAACTTATAGGTACTTACTTGTAAACTACGGAAATCCTACTTATTTTGGGTCGCTTGCTTATATCTCTTTTGGACGGCCACTCGGGACTCGTCTTACTTTCCCTGCTCTCGAACCTAACTTTTCACTTCCCAAAAACTGACTGCCCTGTCACCCCGTTTCGCACTCTCGATCTTTCTTTCGCGACCATCAAAAGTGCTGACGGTGGGACATCACGTTTATAATTATTATTTAATATTAATCAAAATATTTGGTAACAACTATAAATGATCGATACAGTGCTGTACGCATTAGCAGGCTTGTACCCTGTTTTAGCTACAAGCCTTTAATTCGGCCAATCGCTATAATATATGTATTAGAAAGAATTCGGTCTAATGCAAAAAATTAGATGGACCACAAAAAAACAAAGGCGATAAGGTTTTTTTTTGTTGCGCGCCCGGTCAGAATTTAATACATACGAGAACAGAAATTATTCGATGTTGCGATGTGAATACAGGCTTGAAGCTGGAGATTTTGATATATTCACTCGTTACAATAAATTTTAAACTTGCATTTTTCTTGGTTTTGAGTTGCATTGCGTTGCATTGTGCAAGTTTAGAAAACCCTAAAGGGTATAGTGATTTGAGTTCGAGTTATACTGAGAGTGGAAAAACGTCTCTTGAAATTTTGTGAGGATTGATTTCCGGGGTGAGTTTTTCTTATCTTTACTTTTTCTATTTTTTTCTTAAAGTTTTGGCTAGGCTAAAGACAGCTTTCTTCTATTTTCCTAGGCTAGAAAATAGGTAAAACAGCCAGGAAACTGTTAACTTCAAAATCTACATATAGTAAATTCAGATTTGACTTGAGATGAGAACAGACATTTCAATAACTTACTTAAATAATTACTAATTATATTTATTGAGGGCCAATTACTGATCTTTTTAATTACTAGCTAATTAATTTCATGATACAAAAACAAGTTGATACTTAACTTCTTTATTACAAAAGAAAATAAAAGTTCGAATTCTGCTTTAAATTGGTATAATAAAAATCTAACATTCTAACAGAAAAATATCTTAAAAACTAAATCAATTAATAACTCTTAAACTAACTTAGAATAAAATGTACAAAATAAAAATATACTGAGGGTTGTTTTTCCTCTTTCAGACGTTTTTATATGGCGAAGTTTTGGTTGCTAAAGTACCAAACATTTCGGAGTTCAAATTTTGAAGTTTACAACAAGTACATAGCGAGCCCATTGTTATTATATTGAGGAGTCAATAAACTACTTTTGAGGTCCTATGTTAGCTGTGAATCTCTTCGAGAAAAGCACAATACCTGTCATTTTCCTGCATATTTAGAGCCCTGGAAATAAGGCTAAGTACCACGTAGTGGATTTTATTATTTTACAACTAAAAGTTGTCCATCTATCTATCCATCATAGTGTCGGTTGTTAACACTAATTTTAGACGTTTTGTGGTTTATAATAAAATGACTTTTGCTTAAAGCATTCGGTTTTCCGGCTAGTGAATGAACTATGGTTGACAAGCGTTCGTTATCTTAATTAAAATTATGCCGTAATTAAGTCGTTAATTAAGATAAGTAGGTAAACTTATTTAAAATTAAGTTAGTTTTTTTATGCATACGTATGCGCCCAAAGATAGGTTTTATTTAAGATAAAACAATTGTCTTTTTGTAAATTTGCCCAGGTTTTTTTATAAAGTTGAAATCTTTTATAATTTTTTTTTGTTTCTTTTTTTCCTTGCCCTGAAAATACGAGTTCAGATAAAAATAACTCAGATTTTGTTTGAACAGTAAAATATTAAAGATGATAAATTACAATTGCAATAAATATCTTTAAATATTTATTTATTTTCATAATTTTGTTAGAGGTAAAATTTTGGTTTGGTGGTATCGACTTTAGGGTATGTGGGTATGAATAAACCACCTGAGTAGTACAGTTGTGGAGGTTCTATACCAAATGGTAACATGCCATCCAGTTCTGTCTGTGTGTATGTCTGTCTGTCTGTTGCTGAAGAAGTGAACTTGGTATGACATTGGGACTAAAAGAAGTGTGTAAGAAGTTATGAGCAATGACGTAACAACCAGAGGCTGTTGAAAGGCCCTATTGGTCAATGAGTTAGGTGCCAATGAGAGAGTAGGTAAAATGGGGTGTTTTTTTTCTTTTAGTAAGATAGCTACTTCACTAGCTTAGCCTGGTCTAGGTAAGTCTTAATGTAAAAAAGGCCTTAGGTAATTGTTGGTTAAAAAATAAAATAATTTCTAAAAATATTTGTTAAAATTAATCGGGATTGTATCTCTTATCATTGTATGCAGTTATAGGATAACCTTATGACCCGCACACGTTCCTGTTTTATCTAATACAGCTGGTTACTTATGCTGTACAGGATGTCTCAAAGTAAATAATTCTAAAATAAAAAACTCAAAGTATGTTTTAATTCTATATTTTTATTCATATATATGATATAAACCACACTCATCTCGACCATCAAATTTAAAAATAATTGATTGAAGATGTTTTTTCACGTCATAGTTTGGATATATTTTCGTATATTCCAGCGCTGCCTCTGTTAATTTATGTTTCCATATTGTAGGTAATAATGGGTATAATGTTGGTAGTTTTTCCTCAATGATGTATCTACATGAATCAAACCCAAAATATATCCATTCTGCTAACCATTCATAAATATTTTCATAACTTTTCTCTTCTAAAAGTTCTTCTAGTTCAAAGTCAATTTTAGTTGACCAATAATTATATTCAAAGTCCATCTTACTGTGTTCTAAATTTTAATTTACCACGTCTCGTTGTTGTATTTCGGAAAATATTTCCTTGCTTTTTTCCTGGACTTATATTTCTACAAATATCACACAAATATGAAGCAATTTTGTTGCCTGTGCTTATTTTAACTACGTCTACTCTTCCACATTTATCAAAGCGAAAATTATGATAAATCGATGGTGGTTGGGAACATTTTCTCATTTCACACGCACAACCTATCGCTACGACAGACACAGAAAAACTGATTTATCCAAAACTGTAGATGTAGATAAAGGATTATTTAATAGTCAACCGTTGAACAGTGTAGATCATCAAAACTTGGTGTTTTTTTAAGTCAACCAAATACAATGTTACCAACCTATGAGTGGATTAAACCAAGAATAAAAAACCCCGTTGCATCTATTGTACCAAAGGAAATCCACAGCGACCTGCTGATTGGATTGTAACAAAACAGCTCTTGTGAACAGAAGAAAAACGAAGAAGTTAAGAAATATATTCAACAAGGCTATCGTGGTTAAAAAGAAGTATCAAAGGTCAAAGGTTACTTTTACTTCAACCTATAAATAGGGGGATTTATAAGTTGAAACTCTTACTTTCAGAAAGAACGCTTTTAAAGATGGTTGAAAATAATAGTATTAATAAAGTGTGGGATGAGATCTCTGCGTCACCAGTTATTACAGGGGACTTTATTGGATGGTTTTGTGACCATGTGAACTGGGAAGTAATTTGTCGCAAACAAAGATTATCTGATATGTTTATGGTGACCTATATTAATAAGATGCATTGGCCCAATGTGTCTAGATATCAAAATTTAAGCGAAGCTTTTATGCATATGTTTAAAAGCGAACTCTATTCGCCTTTTCTTTGTCGTTATCAACGGATGTCTGAAAATTTTATAAGAGAAAATGAATGGCGCATCTGGGAATACTTATTAAAGTATCAAACACATCTCTCTCCAGAGTTTTTTGAAGAGATGCGTCAAAAACATATTAAACCCGAAGAGGGGAGAAGTTATGAAGAGGAGCAAATGGAAGGGTCAACTAATATTCGAAATGGGAAGAAACAGTTAAATGGTACTTCAAAGCTGTATAATAACCCATCAAGTTTTAGAATATCATCAATGGGTGGCTCATTTTAGTTATTTAGTAACTGCTATAATTAGAGGATGGTTGTTCCCATTAAATATGTATTCTAAATGTAATTATATTTTAAGAAAATTAGTAAATAAAATACACCAATAAGTTTTATATGTTTTTCTTTATTTAGTACTAAGCAACATTACTTTTATCTATCCAGCTATTATGTTTATTATCAAATCCTAACGACTTTACAAACACCTTATTTTTGGCAGGTTTTAAAATTTTTTCTACTAAATATATATCAGGATATTTTACTTTTTGTAGCTGAAGCTCATAGAATCCTCCCTTAATTTCATTTTTGCTAGCATCCTCCAATAGGTATGTTACTGGGTTGGTGAGCTGAATTTTCTTAACAGTGAACATTTCAGTGGACCAATTCGGCATGTATTTCTTCTCAAACACACCTCGTAGTTTTGAAATGCGAACATGGTCACCAACCTTGTATTTTGGTTTATATGTCATCTTTATATTATTATAGACCGTTTTGATGATAGTTTTTCATGTTTTTGTCGCACCTCTGAGGGTTTCATCCCTATAGTACGATGTTTCCGATTGTTATAAATTCGAGCAATTTTCGGAAGTATATCATACCATTTGTAAGATCCTTGATAGTTAAATTCCTTCCACATTAAGTTTTTAAGGGTTGGGTTTACCCTCTCAACAATTTGAGCATTTTTTTCACTAAATGAACTATAGTGTTTGACATTGTATCTTTTCAACAGTTTTGCCATAGTCGAATTGTAAAACTCTTTCCCATGATCGGTTTGAAGATGAAGTGACACCTGTTCCTTAAACACTTTTTCCATCGCTCTCGACACTTCTTCCCCAGTTTTTGTTTTTAATGGATAGGCCCAAACATATTTCGAGAAACAACAACCATCTCTCTTCTCAATAATATAAGCTTCTTGAAGCTCCTCAACTATAGCATAGATTTCGTTTGTGTGACCTGTGTTGCCAGCTGTCTGAGATGCTAATAATAAACGTAACCGTTCTACAAGTTCATTAGGATTATCTCAGTACACGTACTCTATAGGACTATCGGAGTACTCCATCTCCTCCTCTAGATTTCCACCTTTATTAATGTCACTAAACAGTTTCTTAAATTTGGTTGAGTAGCTATCGGTGATCACATCTCCAGAGGCCTTATGATGTTTTCTGTTTGTATAGGTATGTTCAATGATGTCTCTAAAGGCGTCTGCATCATCTTGGGTATACTTTGTAGACATATTTTTTCGAAAGAGTAATTTGTACAAACCGTGTGTACCTTTATAGCGTTTGCCTTTAATAATTAAATCAGCTCCATCAAAATCAATTTTCGAATCACCAATATAAAAATTGTCAATATCATCACGCCTTACACGAAACTTGGAAAAATAATTTTGTGGATCAGAAGGTACGGTGGATGGATCATCTAAAAATTCTTTAATATAGCTTGCAAGTGAAGGATGAAACTGACTGTAGTAATCATTCTCGGATTTATTCATCAAGTCTCTAAATCGTCCGTTTTCAAACTCTTCTTGCTTTCTGGCCTCATTCTGTGTAAAGTTCTCTGCTGCATCTTTTAACACTGCTTTTCTCAAAAAGTAACCGCTTGTGGTGGGCTTATTTAGCTTTGTAGCACTTAAAGAAAAATTTAATTTTCGTTTACCTCTCTTTTCGGTTGTCGGTGTTGTAGGATTTGGATTTCGAGGAGTTGACTGGAATAAGTCTTGCATGTAAACACTTGGTTCATGCATCTGATTTTCATCTTCTTCTGCTCTGTTATTATCAAAATTCTTATGAAAAAGCGATGACGTTTGAAGATCTTCAAGTTCTTCCTGTTTTTCTTGTTGTTGTTTTTCGTTTTCTTGCTTGATTTTTTGAGGAGTTGTCAATCTGGGTGATAATGAAGGTATATTGACCAGTTTGGAGGCTTTTTATCGGTTAAACTAGATTCAATATTTTCCAAGTGTTTTGTAATGGGTTGAAATAGGTTAGCCTGTGAAATCTGACCCTGTTTTAACAAATTTAATTTCTCACGTATTATTTTTCTTTTAGAAATTTATTTTTTCTTTAAGTTTTTTCACCACTAACCATTTTTATGTTTTCTTCTAATATTTTTATCTATGTTATCTCTACAGGTGCGTTATAACTATTAACACTAAGAAGTATTTGAATCT
Organism: Aspidapion aeneum; assembly: GCA_963576565.1. Lineage (NCBI taxonomy): Eukaryota > Metazoa > Arthropoda > Insecta > Coleoptera > Brentidae > Aspidapion > Aspidapion aeneum. The sequence continues at coordinate 119,255,435 of OY755038.1, read as the reverse complement.
AAAGATATATAAAGTTATCAAAACGATACCGATATCTTCCCTTATCAATATCACAATCTTTAAAAATTCTCAAAATATCATACGGTTTTTTTCAGCAGTATGCACACATCTGGTGTATATATGTTTTACATTTAGTAAATCTTGTTTGAATAAAATTAAAACGTTGGCATTGCCTCTTATTCAATGTTTAGGTATTTTTGCATATGTTTGAGAGAGATAGAAACTGTCAATATTATTATGTCGACCCATACTAAAGTAGTCACGCATCACATCTTGTTTATCGCAGGCTACGTCATCAAATATAAAAATGGAAAACGGATTTGCTTCTAATGGAGGAATTATATTTATTATATAAGCATAGTACCCTATTTCTTTAATGGATTTTAAAAGATTCTCTAAATATAAATACTTTGGCTGGTATAGACTTTTTAAATACACATACACATTTTTAAACTTTAAACCGTTTGAATGTTCCAAAAAGCTCAATATAAGGTTGGTTTTTCCACAGTTTGATGGACCCACAATAAGACATCTAATAGATGATGGAAACAGGAAACCATGTCTTGATGTAGTACTTGCATTAATATCATGGTTTTTAACTTCTAAACGCACTTTTTGTTTAACAATCTTTTTCATTTTCTATAAAAATATTATGTCAACTTAACACTGTTGAACTGGTAATGTATAAAAAAAGTAAAGACCCTGCTTTTTATTTAGTCTTAAGTGAAACGCTATGAAGTACTATGTTAGTTCAAACGTTAAAGGGCAAGGGTTGTTAAACATTGCTATAAATAATCTGCCCTTCGGAATGTGGACTTATTGTGGACCTGGGACTAAGCTAGAGAAACGTTTAGTCAGAGGGGATAAAGGTATTAACCAGCTTGATAGGGCATGCAAAGATCATGACATTTCCTATTCAACTAATATGGAGCTGACCGACCGTCATGAGGCAGATAAAGTTTTAATGAGAAAAGCTTTAGAACGTATGCGAGCAACGGATTCAGGCTTATATAAAAAACTGGCTGCTTCTGGTGTGGCTGCTGCTATGGGTACCAAGCTAAAACTAGGGATGGGTATGGTAAATAATGTATCAAAAACTGATCAAGTGCCACGTTTAAAGGCAGTGCGTCAGTGCCTAAATATGGTTCAACGTGGGATAAAGATGACAAAAAATTATTTAGGCTCTCTTGAAACTCTAGAGGGTCGAGAGAATCGTCATCATCCAAACCAAGAAAACTATGGTTAAAAAAAGTAAAAAAAGATGAACCTGAAACAGAAGCTATGGAAAATAATTTACCCCCTTTACATAAAGAACCAACCTTGTTAAGAGTCAAAAGAAAGAGAAAGTTAAGCGACTCGGTGGATATTCCTTTTAAATTACCAAAATTTTTAAAAGTCAAAAGAAGGAGAAAGTTAAGCGATTCGGTTGATGTTCCCTTTAAATTACCAAAAACCGACACAACTGCTGTTTTGAGTGAAGGACCATTGGAGCAGAAGTCACTAAAGCGGAGACTAAGCATTGATGGTGAAGAAAATGACAATATGCATAGCAATATTAAAAAACCAAAAGTTATATAAATCTTAAACACCTTTAAACACACATATCAGTTGCTTCCATTCTTGTGTAAACTTTCAAGGTAGTAACATCATTCTTAAAAAATGAACCATATGCAAGAGGCTCAACGACATAACCAAAGTATGGAGTCCATTGCTATGGGTAAAGGATTATTTCTGAAACCATATAAACTAGGAATGGGTCTTTTTTTACACAAAGGTGGATGTCAAAAAACAAAAACCTAAAGTTTTTTAAGAAAACTTTACCGATTTCACTACCACAGCGAGCTCTTACAAATATTGACCTAAAAAAGTATACAAAGCTGTTAAAAATTAAGCATTTTAGAGGTGTGTTTATGAGAGATAAACTACCCTCAAAGATACATAAATTTCGGTCGGGGATAATTAATTTAGATAGTAGCAGAGGATCAGGAAGTCATTGGACTAATAATAAGAAAATTAAAAATAATGTACACTATTTTGATAGTTTTGGTAATTTACGACCTCCTATAGAATCTGTAAGATACTTTAGTTCTAATGGTGACTCAAAAATACTGTATAATTATAACCCCTACCAGACTTATAATTCTGTAAATTGTGGACACTTGTGTTTAAGTTTTTTGTATTACTTTAAGGGGTAATAAAAAACGTCTACTAAACTACATGGTTTTTCATTTATCAGTGAACCGCTATATAGTAAACATGTCCTATACCTTTACCTTATCCGGAAAATCATCACTCCTTTCAGCAAACATCTATCCACCAATAGTGCTAAACGAATTTGAGCAATATGATTTGGGGCTCATTAATTTCGAGAGTTACAACTCAATACCGAATGTGGATAGTTCAAATAATGTATTTTGTTTTAGTGATGATAAAATTATAAAAATACCTGAGGGGTCATATGAAATCAAAGACTTGAACGATTTTCTAAATAAAAACTCAAAACAAACTTTAAAGGAGGAACAATTTGAAATAAGTATAACAGCTAACCATAATACCTTACAGTGTGAGATTATATGCAATAAAAAGATTAATTTTGAAAAGGAAAATTCCATTGGAAGTTTACTAAGATTTGCAGGAAAAACTCTAGAGGCAGATAAAAAACAACTATCTGTGTTGAGTGCAACTTGGTTATAAACTCTTATAATAGCGGAAAAGCAGTGCACATGTTACACATGTTTTACCCCTCTTCTCCTCCAGGTTATAAAATTATAGAAAGACCCTCAAATGTGATATATCTATCGAGCAGCACTCATTATATTGATGATATTTTACTTAAAATAACTGACCAGGATGGAAAACCTATCAATTTTCATGGAGAAGTGGTCACGATTAGACTACATCAAAGAAATCCGTTTAAAAATGGTGTTTTTGTATAACCATAATACTTTTGGTATTCCTTATGAAGAAATTACCGCCTTAGAGGAAAGTAATAATATTATAAGAAGAAGATTGATAGTGTACCACCATTTAGTAATAAACAGCTAGTCAAAGAGCTAACACTGTAACGGTTCACTTCTTTTGAGTCTTATATTTGTTTTTGTAAACAAGAGGTGTTCATTTCTAGTTTTATTGTGAACATCTTAGGCATTTTTCAGCAAACTTATTTGGAGTAAAACATCGAAGGCTAAGGTAGATTTATAGCCCGTCATAGTGGTTTAGGAAAGACTTACCTTTGTTTTTTAGCTTTCTTGCGAGAATCCAAGAATTGTGTTCTGGTGGTGATATTTCTTAGTACCTTCCGAAAGTTTCACATTCATTTTCGATCAGGAAAATCAGGAAAATATAACCTCTCTGTAACGAAATATTTTTGTTTATTTTTCCAAAGATGTTTGACATTTGTGCTAGCCAATTTCGATTCGAGTTGGAACTCGACGGACCGGCACAGCGAGTGCAGATTCGGTCACAGAGCGGCACGGGCACAGTGGACTGTTTGCGCTCACTATATTTAAGAGACTCTTAAACATTGGAAAAACTATTTTTGTGCAGTAATTTTAGTTTTCCAAGACGTTTTACAGGTTGTTCCATGTTTGTCGATAGGGAGAGAGACTGTTTTAAGGATTTCAGCAGGTTGGTGATAGAGATATTAAATTCAATAACAACGGATTACTGGTCACCTCATATTGGGGTTAACCGGATAAAAGGCCCAAGCATTTTCTCCGTCGAGAGTAGTTTGCTCCGTGCCACAAATAATTTTGGCAACAGTGACAGAAAGTGACAAGCGTCCTTTTCATTTTTTGCCTGAGAAAAGCGCGGTAGACGAAAATCAGAAAATTGATTTTCCGCGAGTGTGGTTAGCCAAATAACATCTAGGTAAGCGTAATTTGTTAGTTTTATGCCTTTCTACTAGTAGAGTTATGGGTTTGGCGGGGTCGGTCGTATTTTCCGAATTAGAGTTATTCTTCTGACACCCCTCCCTTTGGTATTCTAGGCTTTCAAGTTTGGGGCTCCTTTTGTTGGACTGTGCGAACACCTGCTACTTCAAAACCCTCACATCACCTGCATTTTTACCAAACTACCAGATGAACTGGTGAACTCAGAAAACCTCACAAGAATCGTGTTCGTCCTTACTGCTGTAACCTGACAAAATCCGCATAAGCACCCTGACCTAACCTAAAGAACTCAATCGGCGAAGCTGGTGGTGGCCTGAGATTTTGTGATATCCTCAGGTATTTAAAACCTGCCTCCAGGTACGTGCAACTACCCTTTATATCAACCTGATTCATTGAAGATTAAAATGTCAGATTAAAAACCAAAAATTGATATAACTGCTGTGTAGCAAATAAGAGATTTTACATAATTTAGTTATTGATAATTAGATAGGGACTGGCCAGAAATTTATAAATAGGCAGGAGTTACTTGGAGTATCAACTTTCCTAAAGTTTATTACATGCAAGTTTTTTTTAAAGAGCTGTTTTACTTGTTTGCAACCCCCATTTCCTTTGCTAAGAGTGATACTTAGCTAGCGCCCTGTTCTTGCCAGTAAATTTATTAAGTTTTAAGAGCAACCCTCTCCGAACCAACGACCTGCTCACCGACTAAGAGCTGCCGTGCCAGATTTAACAAAATCTGAATCTGAACTTAGTGATACACATTGTATTAGACCTAAGACGGTAGGGTTAAGTGTTAAACAATTTTGGCGCGCAACGTAGAGGCATTTTTTTGGGTATTTTGAAATAAGTATTATTAAAAATTAGTAATCATTTTGTTGGAAAAAACAGGCATAGTTGGTTTGGTGAGTTTTTTTAGATTCTTTTTCCGGGTTGGCAAGTTCCCGTTTTACCTTTCCCCTTCCTGCAAACAAGTAAACATTTTGTTGGTACATTTTAACTAAAGATTTTTTCTGATTTTTCCTTTGGGCTTGGGTTAGGTACTTCCTCTTAGAGTTCATAATTTTTTTAAAACAAATAAAAAATAAATCTGGGTAGGTAATTAATAAATAAAATATCTTAGCATAAAGTAAGCCCCAAACTAAATTTGGGTAGAAACAAAAAATTATAATAAGAGTTCAGGCAAATAATGAAAAATTTATGTTTTGTGTTTTTTTTTGTTAAATGGTTGTGAAGAGTCATAAATAAAGATAAATTGTCATTTTATGTTAACAAAGAAGGTAAAACTCAATAAATAAAATAAAACAGAAGAAAGGAAATTAAATAAGTACAGATAAATTTTTTAAACTGTTTTTTGTTGTGAATTGTGGATTGTAATGTAATTTTTATATTTTAAATTTTTTGTGCAAGATTTTAAATTAAAACAGAGTAGGTAAGCGCCTTCCGAGAGTAAATATTTATATTAAGTTATACTGGTCGAGTCATTGTCCATTAAAAAAAAATTATTAGTCTTATTTTTTGTAAAAATACAGTGTGAGTCAAAATAAAAAAGAAACAAAAATTATTTTGGGATAAGGAAGTTATACAGGGTGAGCCAAATATTATCAGCGAAAAATAATTTTAATGTCATTTTAAATTATATTGTGTTTGTGTTAAATTGTACTTAGAGTAACGTGTGAACTTTGCTGGTAAATTTGGAAGTCCTCACATTATACAGGGTGAATCTGAAGGTTGATATTAGGGCATCGAATAGTTACAGATATATTACTATTTTTTTTGTTAAATTTATACAGAGCGGTATATTGGGTGCGACTAATCATACTAGTTACCATTATAGAAATATTATTTTAAAGCAAAGTAATCATTCATAAGAACATTCAATTTTTTTACATTTATGCTGAACTATAAAAAGAAAACAAGTCTATACCTGAATTGTATTATCTAAATTATTATCATTATTTACCACCTAAACTAAAAAAAAAATCTTTTTTATTGTTTTTTTTTGCGCGGACATTTAAATTCATTTTTTTAATTAATTATAACTTTGTAGCTCTGCTGTGTGGACTGGTGTCACTGAGTTCATCCAAAAATTTTTTGAAGTTTTCCAAAAACTGAATAAAGGAAGAATTTTTTTAATAATTTTTTTTAAAAAATTTTTTGCACTATTTAAATTTTTATTGTAACTTGGTACTTGAATTAGTTTGTGCGGACAATTACATTCATTTTTAAAAATTTTATTATAACTTCGTAGCGCTGCTATTTGGACTGGTGTAGTTCATCCGGAAATTTTTGAAGGTTTCAGAAACTGAAAGAATTTTTTTTTTAATTTTTTTGTAAACTTTTTTGCACTATTAAAATTTTTTTATTCTTCTAGGTATTTACATTTTTTGTGTGAACCTTTAAAATAAATTTTGATTTTTTTATAGCTTCATAGCGCTGCTATTTAAACTAGTGTAACTGAGGTCATCCTACCTTTTGGGAAGGTTTCGAGAGAAAATAAGTAATAAGAAAAAAAAATAAGTGATAATAATTTTAATAATTTTTGGCGTTTGTTATAATAAAAATAGATACTAACCTGTACATATATCATCTAGGAAACTACAACTACTTCGGGCATTGAATTTGTTTGTAAAAATTTTTATTTCTGTTTTAATTAAAGAGAAGTTCTGCCGCGAGTTTTTTAAGTTTTCTAAACAATTTTGTTTGAGTTTCGAAACATTTTAAGACTTGTGAAGATATAAAGGAGGAAATATTTTTTTATTATTTTCTAAATGTTAAATAAATAAATTTGGATAAAATTTTTGAATTTAAATAAATTTGGATCAGTTTCGGATTTTCAACAAAAAAAATGCATTACGAAGATTTTAATATAGATCCTAATCATTTAAGAGTTGCGGAACTCAATTATGAGTTAGGTTTGCGAGGTTTAGGTGCAGCAGAGAGGGCGGACGTCACAACTAGAAGGCGATATTTACGAAGATGCTTTAAAATGGATTTGGAGAGTGCAGGCAAGACCTATACTGGGGAGGGTTTTGATTTTGCTAGTGAAAAGGCAGCTATTGATGTTAGTGCAGCTTTGCTTAAGGAAGAGGTTCACAATTTTGACGGGGTTAATAGGGAAGTATATAGGCGAATTACTAGTCGGTTTAGACATATTTTGGAAAGAATTAGTCGTATACCAACCACTGGCGAAGGTGTCGAAGAGGAACCAGTCCAATATAGGACAGATTCTTTAATTTCTCTGTCGGTGTTACAGGAAGATTTTGATGATATGCATCAGCGATATATAGGGGCAGGGGCTGAAGCCCGCGACGGTTCACTTTTGGATAATGCTGCTGAAGCAGCTACTGTGCGTTCTTTTAGGGCTGAGTTGATTTCTAAATGGGGAGTTACTTTTGACGGAAAAACGGATAAAAACCAGGTTATCGATTTTCTGCTGAGGGTGGATGAACTTCGAGTAGCGAGGGGTTGCAGCCTCGAAGATTTATATACCGGTGCGGTTGAACTTTTTACCAGTACTGCGTTGGAATGGTTTAGATCCAACAAAAGATTGCAAAGGTTTACAGACTGGAACTCTTTGGTTAAGGCTTTGAGGAGAGACTTTTTGTCTCGAGATTTTGACGAAAACCAAAAAATAAAAATTCAACTTCGAAAGCAATTACCTACTGAGCCAGTAGTCATTTATATTTCTATTATGGAGAATTTATTTAATTCCTTGGGCGAACCTCCTAGTACCCAAGAAAGGTTAAAATTAATTCGCAAGAATCTTTTGGACAGTTATCATCCCATGCTAACTTTTGAAGAGATCCCAAATTTGAATGTCCTGAGAGAAAAGTGTATGGCGTTGGAAGAGGCTGGTTTGAATACAAGGAGAGGTGGCAATGTTCATGCGTTTAGCTCCGAGGTAAATGAACATTTTCCTAGTACTAGTCAACCAGTTTGTTCGGGCTGTTCCTGTGCTCATCAGTGTTCTGCCTTGGGCACCACCTCAGCTTCATCGGCATTTAGGTCTAATGAGTCTAGGGCTCCCTTTTATAGACCTAATTATCCAAAGGTCGGTAATTCGTCGAATCACAACGCTTCTAGGGTAGAAAATGGGGGACATGGGCAAGGTCGTTCTTCCTACCAGTCTTTACCTGGGGCATCTTCATTAGCGTGTTTTGTCTGTGGTCTTAAGGGACATAAAGCTGCTTTTTGTAGAAAGAGAGCTACAGTTAGTAGTTCAGCCCAGCAAAATTCAAGATCAGCAAATCAGAGTTCGCACCGTCAGCAGTCACCTCGTAATGTGAGACCTGAAACAGTTCCAAGGCGTGAACCTACTTGTTTTGGATGTGGTCGTGTGGGTGTAATTAAACCCAACTGTCTAGTGTGTAAATCAAAAAACGGTGCAAGAGGCAATCAATAGGCGTTGCTACTCGTGCATATAAGAAGCCCTATAGTTCTTTATTAAATGCAGATTGGCGGGATTGGAAGCAAAAGGTTCGTGAGTTTTTTACATCTACACAACCTGTTGCTGATATTTGTCCTTCTTTTGTTCCTCAAGCAAATGATACTAGGCCGTATGTTCAGATACATATTTTAGGCAGGCCTTTTGTTGCTTTGGTGGACAGCGGCGCTAGCCATTCGGTGATTGGTAAACCTGTAGGGATAATTTTAGATATTTTAGAAACTAATGTGTTGCCTTCTGCAAGTGAAAAATATATCAGAACCGCAGATGGTTCCTTGCATGTCGTGGATGGATATGTAGAGACTCCTGTCGAGTTGGAAGGTGTTGTAAAAATAATTAAATTTTTAGTAGTACCTAGGTTATCACATGGTATAATTTTGGGGTCAGATTTTGGACGGCAGTTTTCATTAAAGTTGGACTTCGGAACGGATTGCTATGCTGTTGGTGACAACCCGGATATTTCAATGGCATTTGCCTTGAGTAACGGCACGGTGTTTGAAGTTTCGAATGTCTGTTCAAAAGCTGAATTGAGTCCTGAACAGTTGGCGAGTCTGGATAAAGTGATAAAGAAATTCGAGACTTTGTCTTCTACAACTTTGGGTAGAACAAATAAAATAATTCATGAAATTGATACGGGTGATGCAGCTCCGATTAAACAGAGACATCATGTAATGAGTCCATATAGGTTAAAAATCCTAAATGAAGAATTGGATAAGATGTTGGAACAAAAAGTAGTTAGGCCTTCAAATAGCCCTAGTCTAGCCCTGTTTTGATAGTCGAGAAGTCAGACGGTTCTCCAAGGTTTTGTTTTGACTGTCGCAAATTGAACGCTGTAACTAAGAAATCAGCTTATCCTTTACCGCTGATAGATCAAGTTCTTGGTAGGTTGAGTAATGCAAGATTTTTAAGTAGTATAGATTTAAAGTCTGCGTTTTGGCAAATACCTCTATCGCCTGAATCTTGTGAGAAAACTGCATTTGTAGTGCCTGGGAGAGGTCTTTTTGAATTTCAGGTGATGCCATTTGGGCTTTGTAACTCGGCAGCTACTCAACAGAAATTGATGGATAGTGTTTTGGGACCAGAATTTGAGCCATACGTCATGGTCTATCTCGATGATATCATCTGCGTAACACCGACTTTTGAACTTCACGTAAGAATCCTTGAAAAAATCTTCGAAAAATTATCCGCTGCAAATTTAACAATTAACTTTAAAAAATGTAACTTTATGAGAGATCAAATTAAGTATCTTGGCTTTGTAGTTGATGCTCAGGGATTAAGAACTGATTTTGATAAAATTAGAGCTATGGTCGAATTTCCTGTTCCCCGGACAGCTACTGAAATAAAGCGTTTCATGGGACTTTGTAGCTGGTACAGAAGGTTTGTCAAAGATTTTAGTACTTTGGTAGCTCCAATCAACAACTTATTGAAGGGTAAACGTAAATCTCAGAGAATCGTGTGGAATGAGGAAGCTGATCAAGCCTTTACTAAGATAAAAAAGGCGTTAGTTAGTGCTCCTGTATTGGTGTCACCAGATTTTTCTAAAGAGTTTGTTGTACAATGTGATGCATCGGATGTTGGAGTCGGTGCAGTTCTAACACAAAAAGTGGACAGTCAGGATGTAGTAATAGCATTTGGATCCCGTTATTTGTCAGCTACAGAACGTAAGATCACCACAACTGAGAAAGAATTGGCCGCCATTTTGTTTGCCGTTGAGAAATTTAGGGGTTATATTGATGGAGTTCACTTTAAGGTGATAACTGACCATTCCTCGTTGTTGTGGCTTTCAAATCTTAAGAATCCTACTGGTAGGTTGGCTAGGTGGGCCATGAAACTGAGTTGATATGATATGGAGATACTTCATAGAAAGGGTGCTCTTAATGTTGTACCAGACGCATTATCTAGAGCTCCAGTCGATCCTCCAGATGAAAACTTATTAAGTTCCGATGTGTGTGTAATCGAAGTAATTCCACCAGATGCTTTGCAAGACCCTTGGTATTTGAGAATGGTCACAAGTGTAGAGGAAAACCCCGAAAAGTATCACGATTTTATTGTGGAGGATGGTAAACTATTAAAGCATGTGCCTTCTGAATTGGTTTTTCGTACGAATTTTCCTGAATGGAAGCTCGTTGTTCCTAGAAATCAGAGATTAGCGGTGTTTAAAGAGTGCCACGATGACTCGATGGCTGCGCATTTGGGAATTTATAAAACTTTAAATCGTGTAAAGGAACTGTATTACTGGCCACGCATGTTACAGGATGTGAGAAAGTATGTCAAAAACTGTCATATATGCAATGCCCAAAAAGTGAGTTCTCAGGCTCGTCCTGGTTTTATGGGAAAACAAAAGAAACTAGAAGTTCCTTGGCAATATCTTAGTATTGATCTTGTGGATCCGTTACCGCGATCCAAGAAGGGTAACTGTTGGATACTTTGTATTTCAGATGTATTTTCCAAATTTTGTATTTTGAGACCTTTATCGAAAGCTGTGGGTAGAAAAGTCACTGAGATAGTAGAAAACCAAGTATTTTTATTGTTCGGAGTTCCTCAAATAGTGGCAACGGACAATGGTTGCCAGTTTATTGATCAGAAGTTTCGCTCTATGATAGCCAGTTACGGTATTAAACTTCACTATAATGCGAATTATCATCCACAGGTAAATCAAGTGGAAAGAGTCAATAGAACTCTGGAAACGGCGATAAGATCCTATATTAAGGGTGTGGATCATCGAGTTTGGGATGAAGAGCTTTTTAAAATCGAGTTTGCATTAAATACTTCCGTTCATGAAGCTACAGGCTTTGTTCCGTCTTACTTAAACTTTGGACGATATGTGCCTTCGCATGGTTCTTTCTATGGTAGAATAGATGATCTGGAAGAATTTAGTATTAACGATTTAAGTCGTAGAGAGTATTGCGAAGAAATGGATAAAATTCCCCAGAACTACCTTCAAGTTCGAAAGAGTTTAGATGATGCCTATAAGAAAAATCTGAGACACTACAATCTTCGGAAACGAGACCCGGATATTTATCATGTTAATGACCGAGTTTGGAAAAGAAATTTTGTATTATCGAATAAGGCTAATAATTTTTCTGCTAAGCTAGCTCCGAAGTATAAGTTATGCATAGCAAACAAGGTGATAGGAAAATTAGTTTATGAGTTAAGAGACGAAAGTGGTAAGATTCTTGGAAAATTCCATGTCAAAGATTTAAAGCGTTACACTGGTGATAACCTAGAGGATTTTAGTGAGTAAATCGAGGGGTATGTTTAAATGAGAATGAATGAGGTTGCGCAACCACAAGAGATAGTAATAGATGAGTGAACAAGAGAGAATGTTAGGTAGTTTATAGTTGTTAGATTTTGAGATATTAAGGTAAAAAATATTTTACTACATAAAATATTTTTTTACTAGGAAAAGGGGGTGTGTAACGGTTCACTTCTTTTGAGTCTTATATTTGTTTTTGTAAACAAGAGGTGTTCATTTCTAGTTTTATTGTGAACATCTTAGGCATTTTTCAGCAAACTTATTTGGAGTAAAACATCGAAGGCTAAGGTAGATTTATAGCCCGTCATAGTCGTTTAGGAAAGACTTACCTTTGTTTTTTAGCTTTCTTGCGAGAATCCAAGAATCGTGTTCTGGTGGTGATATTTCTTAGTACCTTCCGAAAGTTTCACATTCATTTTCGATCAGGAAAATCAGGAAAATATAACCTCTCTGTAACGAAATATTTTTGTTTATTTTTCCAAAGATGTTTGACATTTGTGCTAGCCAATTTCGATTCGAGTTGAAACTCGACGGACCGGCACAGCGAGTGCAGATTCGGTCACAGAGCGGCACAAGCACAGTGGACTGTTTGCGCTCACTATATTTAAGAGACTCTTAAACATTGGAAAAACTATTTTTGTGCAGTAATTTTAGTTTTCCAAGACGTTTTACAAGTTGTTCCATGTTTGTCGATAGGGAGAGAGACTGTTTTAAGGATTTCAGCAGGTTGGTGATAGAGATATTAAATTCAATATCAACGGATTACTGGTCACCTCATGTTGGGGTTAACCGGATAAAAGGCCCAAGCATTTTCTCCGTCGAGAGTAGTTTGCTCCGTGCCACAAATAATTTTGGCAACAGTGACAGAAAGTGACAAGCGTCCTTTTCATTTTTGCCTGAGAAAAGCGCGGTAGACGAAAATCCGAAAATTGATTTTCCGCGAGTGTGGTTAGCCAAATAACATCTAGGTAAGCGTAATTTGTTAGTTTTATGCCTTTCTACTAGTAGAGTTATGGGTTTGGCGGGGTCGGTCGTATTTTCCGAATTAGAGTTATTCTTCTGACACCCCTCCCTTTGGTATTCTAGGCTTTCAAGTTTGGGGCTCCTTTTGTTGGCCTGTGCGAACACCTGCTACTTCAAAACCCTTACATCACCTGCATTTTTACCAAACTACAAGATGAACTGGTGAACTCAGAAAACCTCACAAGAATCGTGTTCGTCCTTACTGCTGTAACCTGACAAAATCCGCATAAGCACCCTGACCTAACCTCAAGGGACTGGCCAGAAATTTATAAATAGGTAGGAGTTACTTGGAGTATCAACTTTCCTAAAGTTTATTACATGCAAGTTTTTTTTAAAGAGCTGTTTTACTTGTTTGCAACCCCCATTTCCTTTGCTAAGAGTGATACTTAGCTGGCGCCCTTTTCTTGCCAGTACATTTATTAAGTTTTAAGAGCAACCCTCTCCGAACCAACGACCTGCTCACCGACTAAGAGCTGCCGTGCCAGATTTAACAAAATCTGAATCTGAACTTAGTGATACACATTGTATTAGCCCTAAGAGGGTAGGGTTAAGTGTTACAACACATGAAAATAGAGCTTTTTTAGTATCTTTAGGATTTAAACTAAAAACACAATAACTACCATCATAGGAAAAAGACTTAAGAAATTTTGGTATAATTTAGTAGAAGTACGTGTCAGTTGTGGTATAAGAAAAATAAACATTCTACGAGTGGGCGAAAACGTGCTCTATGATAATTCGATTGTGAGTTACCAACTACACACTCATCAACCATATGCTTCAACCACCTTAAACAACAATGATGAAATTCGAATTCCGATATAAACTCAAGACATCTATACCCTGCCTAGTCAAAGTGTTCTTTACCTTGAAGGAAAAGTACTGAAAGATGACAATACTACCAGCACTAATGTGCACTTTGTAAACAATGGTTTAGCACATTTATTTGATGAAATTCTTTATGAGTTAGGAGGGGTGATTGTGGACCGTGTTAGAAATCCTGGGATTACATCAACAATAAAAGGTTACTGCTCATTCAAGGAAAGTGATGGTAACACCCTTCAGAATGCTGGTTGGACACTTAAAGAAAATCCATCTATATTAGATGGTTCCGGTAATTTCAATATATGTTTACCTCTAAAAGCCCTTATGGGGGTATTTGAGGACCATCACAAGATTATTTTAAATGTACGACAAGAACTCGTGTTGATTCGCAGCAATTCCGATTTAAACGCTTTAATTGAAACTGAGGATAAAAAAGAAAAATATAAGGTGGTGTTAAATAAAGTTCATTGGAAAATGCCACATGTTAGAGTGTCAGATGATCAAAAATTGCGCCTTTACAAGTATTTAGAGGGTAACAAAGATCTCAATATTAGTTCTAGAAGTTGGGAATTGCATGAGTATCCACAACTTTAAACTACAACTAATCACACATGGGCAGTGAAAACTTCAAATCAACTAGAGACACCGCGTTTCATTATTATTGGATTTCAGACAGATAGAAAAAACTTGTTTAGTAAAAATATGAGTCGCTTTGACCACCTGTCATTAAAAAACCTAAAAGTTTCTTTAAACTCTGAAGTTTTTCCATATGATAACTTAAATTTGGATTTTGATAACAATCAGTATCAATCACAACAATCCTATTATTACCACGATCAAAGCGAACCTTGCTTCCACCCGATAAACTTTAAAAATGATGCTCCACTGGTAGTTATCGACTGCTCTCGACAGAGTGAAGACGTGCTCAAAGGTGGTGCAGTTGACATTAGAATTGTGTTTGAAACGAAAAAAACTATACCTGATAAAACTATAGCCTACTGTTTAATATTGCACGATCGACTTGTGAAATACAACCAATGAACCAGTACTGTAAGGGTAGTTTAAAGAAAAAAATATGTTTATTTTGGATGTGCAAGGTTTCCAGTACAAAGAAACTGAATTTATATGTAAGGAAATAGCTATATTAAACACCCATACTAATGAAGTTCGGCACCATATCGTTAATTTACCCATGAAGTCCATCTGGTTACATCAAGACTTTAAAAATCAAGCTGAATGGAATACAAACAAACTTCATGGTATAAATTGGGACACTTTTGATTTTAGTTATTTATCATTTGAAAACCTCGCTTTATTTATTAAGGATTTAATTCAAAATGAAACTGTGTTTGTAAAAGGAAACGAAAAAAAAGTTTGGTTATGTAATTTAGTTAATAATAATGTTGTAGATTTTTATGACTTGGGATGTCCCAATATTAAAAAATTAAAAAATTATTGTAATGATAAGTTTCACTGTGAAATGCATAATAATAATTATTTAAATTGTGCAAGAGAAAATGTAATTTTGTTAAATAGATGGTATTTAAATAAAAAGCATATTCAGTTTTAACCATTTATTTATTTATTTATTTATATTATACATCCTTTAACTACTACTCTAACTAAAATTACCACTTTTGTGACTCCTCAAAGTGAACATCATCATCCACCAATGAAATCGCCTGCGATAATATATCCATCTCATTGATGGATGATGATGATGATGATGATGTGGTCGCCACCGCTCTTTTTCTTCGAGGTGAAGTCATCTTCTTCTCAACAGCTGCAACAGGCGGCGGAGGAGGAGGAAGCATGGTTTCAGGCTCATCTGTGGTCTGATGTAAATTTACCCCATATTTTTTGCTTGCCTTTTCAATGATAAATACTCCTCCTCATCATCTGCCTGTATCTTATAGAATTTCACAGGCAATCTAGCAAACTTTTGTATTAATGTCTTCTGTTTTGAGGTGTATGACAACTTGACAAAGACTTTTTCACCCTTCATTTCAATTCGTTCCACTCCATAGCTGAAAGCAAGAACAATAAAAAAAATTAATAAATTAATAACCTAATATAATAAGTAAAATAAAATCACATCAAAAGCATAATATAAAATAATAATAGGTCCTGTTAACTTTAAAATATTTTAAAAAATTTGTTATAAAACTAGCTATATCAAAATCTATCAAAAATAAATCTCTTTCTGATGTTTATTAAAAAACAACAAATCTCTTAACAAAAAAAAACCATATATATAAAATATACTAAAAAATAATATATGTAAAATATATTAAAAAATAATATATATTTTTTATTATTTTTTTTTGGTTTTTTTTATAAGTTACTAATATATTGAATTTTAGGTTACAAACTGTCATATTTTACTATTTTGACATATCACGTGACTTTTAAAGCAGTTAAATTATTTTTGTTGGTTTAAATTAATTAAATATATATACAATATTAAAGTAGCGTCGCCTATGACTACACCTAAAAAGTGCTGACCAATATGTTTTAGTTTAAATATAAAAAACACATTTTTGCTAAATAATACATTTTTATAAAATTTACTAAACATTATGTTTTGATTTAAATAAAAAAATGTTCATTTTTACAGACTAGTGGCGTTGGTTACATTGTATTAAATCATACGTCAGTCATGTGTTTATTATGGAATTTTCCAGTCTTTAACTATACAAGTGAAAATGAAAAGTTTTGCTAACTAAATTCTGAGCATTTAGAATTAATCCATAATGTTTGTTTTGACACTTTTGACAGCAATTCTAAGCACAATCAATACCATCCAACTGTTAAAAAAGTTAGGTTATCGTGAATCTGGCAACATCTACTATGCTTTCTTTCATTTGTTACTTTAAAAATTTCCCTCGTATTCGAGAAGAACTTTCTTATCAAACCAATATTTAATTATATTCTGACAACGTATGAATTCATTCTGACAAAGAACGTTGTTCATAACATATCTAACACAGTTGAATATTATAGAAAAAATGAGTTCCCAAAGCTTTGATGTGTTGGTGTCTGAGTCTGTAAAAAAGGTTGAAAAGGTGAGTAGACTGGTGAAAACAAAAGAGGAATTTAATTATTGGATAGTTTTTCTTCTAAATTTAATTTCAACCGTAAAAAGTTGTGTAAAAAATAAACTTGATTGTGTACAAAACTTTTCTAAATTAGAATCGAATTTGGCACTTTTAAAACATTATTTAATATTACTAAAAAATAAAAAAAGAATTCATTTTTGCAAAACTAATAGGGTGAGGTCAGTCAAAAAAAATTTGGTTTGGGAAGATGTTGAAACGTGCTTTGGTGGTAGAATTAGAACAGGTATTATCACCAATTTTACCATTAAAGACCTCAAGATTTTCTTTAAAAAGGCGTTCAAGAGTTTTTCAAATCAAATTAAAAAGTCACTTAAACATTCAATTTTGAAAGTTAATGTCATTTTTCGGGGAATTTTATTAAATTACATAAAGGTACTACGCGAAGGCTTTTTCTACGAGAAACAGTATAATAGACCAAACAACAAATTTAAAAAAATGGTATGAGGAAAACGTTTCTCAAAAAATATTAACCAAGATGGAGGATTTTCAAGAGCGAGATTCTGGTTGTTAATATTAATAAACACACTCCAATCAACTGTGGTGACTCAACTTATGTTGAGTCACCACAGTGGATTAAAAACACCAAGGGGTGATCAATATTCAAAATAAAGATAATTATTGTTTTCTTTGGTCTATTGTGGCTGCTTTACACCCTGCTAAAACACACCAAGATCGTACTATTTCATATCCTCATTTTAGTCAGGTGGGGTTGAATTATGAAGGTTTGGAATTTCCTATGCGACTAAAAGACATTTCAAAATTTGAGAAACTTAATAATTTATCAATAAATGTTTTTGGAGTTGAAAAGAATGAAATCTTACCTATCTGTTTAAGCAAATCAGATTTTTCCAAAGGAATTAATTTATTAATTTTATCGTGTGGTGATGATGATGTAGTTGATAGTGAAAATGGGATAGATGTAGTTTCTGAAGATTTTGAAATTCTCCAACCCAATAAAACCGAACCGAACCGAACCGAACCGAACCTATCACCACACCCTAATAAAAAATATTTCACGTCTTATATCTAGTCAGGTGGGTAGACAAAATCATACAAAATGGGTATGTGATAGATGTTTAAATTGGTTTGTTTCTGAGGCAGCGCTGCAAAAGCATTATTTAGATTGTAAAAAATTAAATTTTACCAAACTAACTCTACCAAAGAAAAATGAAGACATTTTGAAATTTACAGAATTTAAAAATAAAGAGCAGGTACCTTTTACAATTTTTGCTGATTTAGAATGTTTGTTGGAAAAAATTGACAACAATAACAAAAGTGCATCATCGCCATCGAATACACAAAAAATTCAACACCATATTCCCTTTGCGATTGGGTATTATGTGAAATGTTCATATGATAACTCGCTCTCCTATTATCATCAAATTGTAGGAAATGATTGCATTTTACGTTTTACTCATGAGCTAAAAAGAATAGCAGAAAAGTTGAGTAACATTTTTTCAAATATTGTTCCTTTAAAACCGCTAAACACTATGGAAAAGTTTGATTTTAATAATGCAACCCATTGTCATATCTGTGAGAAGGCTTTTCAAGAGGGAGACAGAAAACATTTAGATCATTGTCACTTGACGGGAAAATATAGGGGAGCAGCTCATCAGGGTTGTAATTTAAATTTTAATGATTCACACAGTGTTCCTGTAGTATTCCACAACCTTTCTGGTTATGATAGTCATTTCCTTATAAAATTTTTAGCAAAGGATGTAGAGGGTAGAATTCAACTTATCCCTGTAAACAAGGAAAAATATATTTCGTTTACTAAATACATTGAAGGCACTAAAGTAAATTTTCGTTTTATTGATTCTTTTCGGTTTATGCCTTCCGCGTTAGACAAACTAGCTTCATATTTAGACGATTCCAAAAAGACAATTTTAAAAAGTTTTTATAAGGAAGAGGAAAAATTTATATTAGTTACTCGTAAGGGTGTCCTGCCCTATGAGTATCTCGATTCTTGGGAAAAGCTACATGAAACTGTTCTTCCTCCTAAAGACGCATTTTATAGTACTTTGGAAGGAAAAGGTGTTTCAAATGATGAATACAAAAGGGCACAAACAATTTGGAACACCTTTAATATTAATTCGCTTTTGGAATATGCGCTTTTTTACATGAAAATTGATGTAATTTTGTTATCTGAAATAATGAGCTCGTTTCGTGACATCTGTCTCTCCACCTATAAACTTGATCCGCGTCATTATTTTACCAGTCCAGGATTGGCCTTTTCAGCCATGCTTAAACAGTGTAAAATAGAGCTACAACTTTTGACTAATGTTGATATAATCATGTTTATAGAAAGAGGTATAAGAGGTGGAGTTTCACAGTGTTCAAACAGATATGCCAAAGCCAACAATAAGTACATGGGAGAGTCATACAACCCCAATAAGGAAACATCATATTTAATGTACTATGACGTCAACTCACTTTATGGCACAGCTATGACTTTACCATTGCCCTATGGTGGTTTTGAATGAGTTCATAACAATTCATTCACTGAGGAGGATATATCAGATGATAGTCCCATAGGGTACATTTTTGAAGCAGACATTTCATACCCAGCTAACCTATTTGAAATACATAAAGACCTTCCTGTCTGCCCTGAACATCGAATGCCACCCAACTCAAAAAGTAAGCTACCCAAACTGATGACTACACTTTACAATAAAGAGCGATATATCATCCATTATCGTAACTTGAAACATAGAATCCTTAAATTTAAACAGTCTCAATGGTTGAAACCTTATATTGAATTAAACATCCATATGCGTCAGCAAAGTAAAAATGAATTTGAGAAAAACTTTTACAAATTGATGATTAATTCAGTATTTGCCAAGACCATGGAGAATGTTAGAAAATATAAGGACGTTAAGTTGGTAACTCGATGGTCGCGTCGTTTTGGTGCACAATTCTATATTTCAAAACCTACTTTTCATAGTTTAACCATATTTGATAAAGATTTGGTTATTATTGAAATGTCTAGAAACAACATTATTTTCAATAAGCCCATATATGTAGGATTTACAATTTTGGACTTGTCAAAAACTTTTCTTTATGAATTTCACTATAACTATATTAAAACGAACTTTGGAGATAAAGCCCTTTTGTTATAGACGGACACAGACAGTTTAATTTATAACCTACATGTTGATGATATTTACAAACATATGAAAACTGACATTGACAAATTTGACACTTCTGACTACCCACCAGACAATATTTTTAACATACCATTAAAAAATAAAAAAGTTTTGGGACTCACAAAAGATGAAAATAATGGTGCTATAATGACAGAGTTTGTAGGATTACGGTCTAAAATGTATAGTGTAAAGGTTTTGGAAAATAAGAGCGATTTGCAAAATCTTCAAACTAAACTTGAGCAGAAAGGCCTTTCATTAACAGAGGTTCAGGAACAATGTTTAAATTTAAATATTAGTAAAAGAGCAAAGGGTGTATAAAAGGCTTCACTTAGAAAAATTACATTTAATGACTATCTTGAGTCCCTTTTTAAAAATAAAATCACAGAGATCTCTCAAACCATGATCCGATTTCACAAACACGAAGTGTACACAATCAAACAAAAAAAGATTGCTTTAAGTCCTTTTGACGATAAACGTCAACTATTACCCCACTCCACCAACACAGTACCATGGGGCTATCCAATAACTTAAATAAATCTTAAATTTAAACTAGTCTACAGAATCCTCTCAACTTGTTCAGACATCGGACACTGTGTGTGTCTAGGAACTCATTAAACTAGGTAAGTAAACAACCTAGAAAATTAACACCTAGAAGAAAAAAAAAAAGACAAATAAAAAAAAAATCTGTAAAAAATTATACTTACCTTTTAATTGTTATTTCAGTCTAATCGAGATACCACCACAACAATGAACAAGAAATCATCACATCAAAACACAGAAAAAGACAACCTAGAAATGGATGGCAGAAGAAAAATAACATAAAAAAGACTGCAGAATGTGTGACAACCAAGCAACTTGGGTTTCTGGACCAGATGAATAGTAGTAGTAGTAGTAAAAATGTATGTGTTTACTGTAAAGGAAACGTTTGTTTCTGTCAAAACTATTCACATTGCAATATTGACACTAGGCTTTGTTCTAGTTGTAAGCAAATGTTTTGTTTTTGCAAGAAATCAATTGAACATCATAAGAACATAGAAAAATACTCTGCCAATATATGGGCCCCTAAGCTCATACTAGGTACTATAGTTATAGTGTACGTGTGAGCTAATATAACTAAAAACTGAAATATATTTTATTCAACTCCAGGCTAAATTACGTTTCGTTTGATACCACACAAGCCATGTTTTGACTTAAACTCAAATTTTTGAAATCTGCCCCCACCCTTAAAAAAACAAAAATTAAAATGTATTTTGTTTAACTCCGAACTCAATTACCTTTCGTTTGATATCACACACGCCATATTTTTACGTAAACTCTAATTTTTTTATTCTACCCCCACCCTTTTTTTAAACAAAAATCTATTTTGTTTAACTCCAGACTCAATTACCTTTCGTTTGATATCACACACGCCATATTTTCACATAAACTCTAATTTTTGAAGTCTACCCCCACCCTTGTATTTGGCTTGTGTTCGGTGGATTTTGTTCATTTTTAAATGGGACCATCTCGACCCAAGACCCAGCCTAGGTACCAATTTTCATTGAAATCGGGCAAGCGGTTTTTGAGTTATGCGCGTTGGTCGTTACAGACAGACATACAGACAGACAGACAGACAGACAGACAGACACACGGCGCGACAAAAAAGTTTCAAAATCATCTGAAACGCAAAGATATATAAAAATTTTTGAAATCGGAGCAACTTTTTTTTTCTCGAAAAAATTAGGATCACTATAGCTCACACTACTATAGTATAGTATATGTGTGAGCTAATATTACACAGTAAGAGGTGAACAAGACCTATTTTGCTATGAGCAAATATCTCCTTCTCCTCGTTAATATATGTTTAAAATTAAATAAATTAAAAATAAAATATTTGAAGTATATTTTCTTATTTTTTCAGATCCAAAAGACATGTATCCTGTGTCATGCACAAGTACCAAACAACTTTCAAATATGGAAATTTTGTTTATTGGAATCTGCAATCAAATACCCAGAAACAAGAAAATTGGCATGCAGAATTGTTCAACAGAAATATAATTATAACATCAAGTTTGACTAAGTTTTATATTTTTCTTTCCCTATTTTATTTTAATAAAAAGACTTACCAAATATTATTTAATAAATCACTTATTGTTTTTCTTTGATACCCTATCCTCTTTTTTAACTCATTTTATTTAAAATTTATTTAAAAAAAAATGTGTCATATTAATCAAAAATGCTTACTATAAACTATAAACATCTCCCAGTGTACAAAATTATTATAAAAGTTGCATCATATTTTTGCTAATTAAATAAAATAAGAACATGTGTGGGGTCACTAAGGTTATCCGATAAGATACTCGTGCAATCATTTTTTAGAAATTATTTTATTTTTTAACACACAGAGAAAATAACAGGCTATCGCGATTAATTTTAACAAATATTTTTAGAAATTATTTTATTTTTTAACCAACAATTACTTAAGGCCTTTTTCACATTAAGACTTACCTAGACCAGGCTAAGCGAGTGAAGTAGCTATCTTACTAAAAGAAAAAAAACACCCCATTTTACCTACTCTCTCATTGGCACCTAACTCATTGACCAATAGGGCCTTTCAACAGCCTCTGGTTGTTACGTCATTGCTCATAACTTCTTACACACTTCTTTTAGTCCCAAGTTCACTTCTTCAGCAACAGACAGACAGACATACACACAGACAGAACTGGATGGCATGTTACCATTTGGTATAGAACCTCCACAACTCACCTGGCGCCCTTTTGAACACCAGTAAATTTTAGCCTGCAACCTTCTTCGGCTGTTAGCTAGCGGTACATTACTTTATTGTGTTACAGCGTCTCTTAATTTTGATAAGGCCCTTCTGGCACTTATTTTTAAAACTACGTAACACATTTTTGGCGCCCAACGTGGGGCCTATTTTATTTCAGGGCGGGGTTAGTTAAATAACGAGCAAAGTTTTAAAAATTAATAAAAAAAAAATAATTTTTTATTTTTTAAAAATAAACTATTTTTTTTCTGATGGGCAAATAGGTCTTAGGTATGCATAGTTGAGTAGGTTAGAAATAATTGATGCATGGATGGACACATTATTTTGCGCCTGCGCATATTATTTTTTAAATTTTATTTTAGGGCGGATTTTTACAGGAAATGCTTTACTAAAATCTTGAATGATTTAAGGAAATAGTTTGCCATTTTTTTAAAAGTAGAAAATCGTGTTTTTCTATATATATATTTATCGGTTTCACAACGTTCTACGTCTTCCGATACCCAATCTCCACTCGTTTCTGTTTGCCCATAATTCATCATCTAGGCCTCTTATTCTTATTTCACTATCTATTCCTTCTCTCCAGCTTCTCCTTGGTCTTCCTCGTTTTCTTCGGCCAGTTGGTTTCCATTGTAATATTTGTTTAGGTAGTCTTCCATCATCCATTCTTTGTACATGTCCGTACCACACCAGTTGTTTTGTTCTTATATCATCCACTAGAGTACGTTCACCCACTGTCATAATTTCTCTTATTCTTTGATTGGTAACTCTTTCTCTTTTTGATTTCCCTGCTGCTCTTCTCCAATAGTCCATCTCCGTAGCGGAAAGCATTTTTTATGTTCTATCTTTGATTGGCCATACTTCTGAACCGTATGTAATAATACTTTTTACAATGGTGTTATATATAAGCTTTTTGTTATGTTTTGATATACTTTGGTCCCAAATTATTCCATTTAATAAAGTTATTGCTTTTCTTCCTTGTACGTTTCTATCTTTTATAGCTTTGTCTAGTGTTCCGTCAGCTGTAATTTTTAGACCCAAGTATTTATACTCATCACAGGACTGAATTCGCTGCCCAGTATTCAAGATTAGATCCTGTTTCGTTCCACCAATACACATATACTCTGTCATATTGATATTAACCTCTAGTCCCCACTTATTGTACTCATCTATTAGTTTTCGTGTCATATATTCGAGGTCGTCATAATCCTGAGCCACCACTATCTGATCATCGGCGAAACATAAAGTATACAAGGTGGTTTCATTCAACGGAATTCCCATGTTTTGGCATTTTCTCTTCCAGACTTTAAGGACCTGTTCCAAATATATCTTGAAGAGCGTAGGCGAGATACAGCAACCTTGTTTAAAACCTTTATTTACTTGAAAGCCTTTGGTTAGTTTTGCTTTTATTTTAACTTTTGCCTTACTATTGCGGTATAACTCTTTGATGGCCTTAATTAGTTGTACGCTTATGTTTGTCTTTTCCAACGCTTTCCAAAGTAGATTTAGTGGTATACTATCATATGCCTTCTGCAAATCTACGTAAAGCAGATGGAGCTCTTGTCCGTATGCCATTTTCTTTTCAATAACTTGGGTTATACAAAAGAGATGATCTGAAGTCGATCTACCCGCCCTGAAACCAGCTTGTTCTTCTGCCTCCATATCTTTAATTCGCTCTCCACTTTATTTCTTATTATTTTGCCATATATTCTGCTTAGCGTACTAGTTACAGATATACCTCTATAATTGTCACATATATCTTTCCTTCCTTTTTTGTGTATTGTGGATATATATGACGTTTTCCACTCAGTTGGTACTACAGCTCCATTTAAATATCTTTGGAAAAGATTCCGTAATCTACAAAACAATTCTTCAGTGCCATATTTAATAAGTTCAGCTGGGATATTTCCGGGTCCGGCAGATTTACCGCTTTCGTGTTTTTCTATATACCAATAAAAAAAAACATTTCAAATTAAAAACTAATAAATTAATCAAATACAATTAAAAAATAATAATAATAAATCAATCAAATAAAATTAAAATTTGAAAGAAAATAAATTATTTTTTTGGACATTTTAACTTCTAATGGATTCCGGAATTTTATTATTGTAAGTAATATGTACTTAAAATTAATAAGTAGGTTAAAATTAATTGGTCGGTACCAAGTTTTATTTTTATATTAGCTCCTATTTATTTTCTCCTTCTTTTTAAAGCTAATATTTTAAATCAAAATCTTTTGATTTAATTGATCAAGGTTTTTTTTTGTGGTTCACTTGATTCTAAATGGATACTACTAGGTTACCTCGTTCTGATGTGTTTTATGAATTGTCGGTTCGTGAATACGCGGGTTTAGAGGGCTATGCCACTACCAAATTACGACATAAACTCGCAGAACTTTTAAAAACAGAAGTTTGGACAGCGTGTTGTACATGAAAGTTATAAGTTTGATTTTAAAGTCGAATTTCCTGAAATTACTAAGACAGTAGAGGAGATAGAAAAATTTCTACCTAGGGTTAAAACCAGTCGCAGTAATGAGCATCGATTAGTAGAGTCCCGCATCCAACACGCGTATGGTCGATTAGGTCGTTTGGATTTATCGAAACCTGAAGACGAAAAGCAGGCCTATGAACTGCAAAAACAAGAATTATTAGATCGGCTAGGTAACATAGAGGCTCAGTTGGACACTTTGTTTATGGGGGACACTTCTGGTGGTTTACCTTCTAATATTTTAGTTCCACCTCAACATTTTAGTGCTAATGTTTCAGCTGGTACAACTTCGGCTTTGGAGACAAGTTCAAGTACATCTACCGGTACAAATATTTTAACTGGTGCTAGTTCGAACTCAGTTTTTGCTTCAAATGGAAGTCAATCAGGTGTTGCTAGGGTCACCACATCCGTTCCAGTCTACAAGTGGAATTTGATTTTTACGGGAGAAGATAAAAAAGGCAGTCTTTCAGTAGGGGCGTTCCTTGAAAGGGCTGAGGAGTTAATGGTACTTCGTAATGTCTCAGAAGACGAGCTAGTTAGTTCAGCGCTTGATCTCTTGGATGGGTCCGCTAGAATTTGGTACCGAGGGGTTAAGGATAGAGCAGGGCTATCAAAATGGACGGGCCACGATCCTCCACTTTGTTGACGTCACATCCGGGGCTGATTTTTTTTTGATGGTCACGTTACGACACAGCTGATTGTCCTTAAAATATTGAAGTTGGAATGACGGTTCATGGATATTTGATTTTTTTTTTTAATAAAGCCTTTTTTGAGATTGTTTTTACTTTTGTCTGGCAGAACAATTTTTTTTTAATGTCTATCAAGCCCTAATTTTTTATAGCCGCTTCAATAGCTCACACAAAAATTAAGTTTAAAGCAGAAGCCAATGTGACAATCACATATGACAAAGTCAAATACATGTCAAATATAACAGTTGGCGGTTAATTTGAATTCAAAATAAGGAATGCTAAATCTTGAAGATTTTAACCTTTTAATCATGTTGCTTCTTTACAAACCTTTGGTGGAATATCGGGATGGTGTCTGAGAATATTTCACTGAAATTTTGCGGAAATCTGTAGTGCCATTTTGAAAATATCATAAAAAAACGTCTGACCTCCCATAAGACCCAATGTAAAATTCAGCCCCGGGAGAACAGCTGATTTTTTCAGGGCCGTGGCCTCTATTTTTGTGTTGGCCTTGGATAGAGTTAAGACTTGGAGTGATTTTAAGCGTGAGATCGGGAGGGAATATCTTTCTGAAGATCATGATGAAGATTTATTAGATGAGATTAAGGCTAGTAAGCAAGGTGTGAATGAGCGTGTAGGTGATTATTTTGCAAGGATGCTTAACTTGTTTAAACGTTTACGAAATCCGGTTCCAGAAGAAAATATGTTTAAAATTTTTCGTAGAAATATATCGTCGTGCTATAATCAGGTTGTGGCTCTTCTTAATTTTACTACAGTAGAGGAACTTCAAGAGGCGTGTAGAAAACTGGAACATTCTCGAAAACAAAATTCTAATTTTCGGTCTAATACTAACAAATTTTGTTTCTTAGAACCTGACTTGGCGTGTCGCGATAACGAGCCGTCCAGAAATATTAATGACACCAATTGCAGAAAAGAACAGCCTCGCCCTACTCAAATTAATAGTCTAGTATGCTGGAACTGTTCAGAGCCTGGTCATTCATTTAACCGTTGCTCTAATCCTCGTACTGGTACTTTTTGTTTTCGTTGTGGGAAGAAAGGAGTTAAAAAGTTTTCTTGTGACTGTGGTCCACGTCAGAGATCGGAAAACGGCCACAGAGATCAGCAGACAGCCGGCCGCCGATCTCAGTAACCAGAAAACCGGCGAATCCTTCTTGGCAAGCATGGCTAGATTTTGTAAAGGTTGAAATGAAGAGAACAAAAATTGATGCTATGCTTTCCTTAGTTAAAAATGATCCTCGTCCTTACTTAAAAGGTAAAATTTTTGATTTAGATTTTATTGGACTTCTGGATTCTGGCGCTTCGCAGACAATTATTGGTCGTCGAGGTTGGGATAAATTACTTAGTTTAAATTTATATTTGGAGCAAAATAATTCTAATGTTAAGGTTGCAAATGGAAATAGTTGTAATGTATTGGGTCAAGTGTGTTTACCTATAGAGTTAAAAGGTAAAGTGGTAGTTGTAAGCTTTGGTAGTTTTAGATATAGATTTAGAGATAGTTTATGGAATAGACTTAGACATGAACATTGTGGCAGATTTTTCGGACAATTCATGGTATTTTGGTGTTCCTACTGATGACACACAAAATGTCGGGTTAATTTCAATCACATCTGATGAGAGAGAACGAGTTAATTCATTGGTGTAAGACTTTATGCAGAAAATGGGTACTGGTTTAGGGTGTGCGGTTGGCATTGAACATAAGATAAATACAGGATCTCACTCTCCTATAAAACAACGATATTACAACGTTTCGCCTTACATTATGGAAAAGATTCATGAGGAGGTTAAGACAATGTTAAGTTTAGGTGTAATCGAACTTTCAAGGTCAGCATGGTCCTCTCCGGTGGTAATGGTGAAGAAACAATCAGGTGATTATCGTTTCTGTGTAGATTTTCGCGCTGTAAATCGAATTTCTGAAAAGGACGCTTATCCACTTCCTTTTGTTAACAGCATTTTGGATCGTTTAAGAGATGGTTTTGTCATCGATTGACTTGAAAAGTGCGTATTGGCAAATTCCTTTGGAAGAATCTAGTAAAGCTAAAACAGCATTTACTGTTCCTGGTTATGGCGGTGGATTATTTCATTTTTGTCGAATGCCATTTGGTTTAGCGAATGCGCCTGCTACTTTTCAAAGATTCGTTGAAGAAGTGCTAGGTCGTGACCTTGAGAATATGGTTTGGGTATATTTAGACGTTATTATTATCGCCACAAAAGATCTGGAGAGTCATATTGAAGTTCTGAAGAAAGTATTTGATCGACTACTTTCGGCAGGTTTGACTATCAACCCCGAGAAATGTGACTTTATTAAATCAGAATTAATGTACCTCGGTTACAAAGTTGACTCAAAAAGATTACGTACCTGTCCTTTAAAAATCGAGAGCATGATTAATTATCCAACCCCTAGAACTGTTAAACAGGTTCGTTCATTTTTAGGCTTGGTAAGTTGGTATAGAAGATTCATAAAAGATTTCGCTTCTCTCGTCTCTCCATTGACAAAATTGACTAGAAAATCTGCTAAATTTATTTGGAGTGAAGAAGTTAATCAGGCTTTTCTTAAAGTAAAAGAATTACTTGTCAGTGCTCCTATTTTGGCGTGTCCAGATTTTGGTAGAGATTTTACTTTGCAGGTAGATGCTACAAAAGTTGGGTTAGGCTGTGTTCTGACACAAGAGTTTGAAGATGGCGAGCATGCTATTGCTTATGCCTCACGAGCATTAACTGCTCAAGAGTCCAAAAATTCTGAGAGAATTAGAATGTCTTGGTGTACTATGGAGTGAGAAGTTTCGTCCAATTATTGAGGGTGTAAGATTTAAGGTCATTACTGACCATTATTCCTTGTTGTGGTTCATTTAAGTTACAAAATCTTTCTGGACGTCTTGCTCGATGGTCCTTGAGACTCCAAGGCTACGACTTCGAAATTATACATCGTAAAGGTAAATCTCATGTGGTCCCTGACGCTCTATCGCGAGCTATTGAGGTGGACGTAAATTTGATTGAGGTTACTCGAGACGATCAAGATACCTGGCATAGAAAAATGTTATCTCAGATCGAGAAAGATCCTGAGAAATTCCCGAAATGGTCTATAAGGGATGGAAGGCTTTATAAATTAAGTTCTGTTGGTCCTTCATCATTTGATAGTGACTATGATTGGAAATTGGTAATTCCTAAGAGTCTTCGAGAGACAGCACTCCTGGAATGTCATAATGCACCTACAGCTGGTCATCTTGGCTATTTTAAGACTAAAAAGCGCGTGATGTCTAGTTATTATTGGCCTTTAATGGATTCAGATATAGCACGATTTGTTAACAAATGTGAGGTTTATAAAGCTCAAAAACCTGAAAAAAAGCACCGCATGGCGTGATAAGTTCTAGGAATGTTTCATCTCCTTGGGAAGCAATCAGTACAGATTTACAAGGTCCTTTCCTTCTTGCACATAAACAAAATCGATATATACTAGTTGTTACCGACTTAATTACCAAATTTGAGCTTATGTGTCCTATCCGGACAGCTACTAGTCAGGCTGTTGTGAATCATTTAGAGAAAGATGTTTTCATGGTATATGGAGTACCAAAAACGGTAATTTGCGATAATGGAAAACAGTACGTTAGTAATGAATTTAGAAAAATGTGTGCTTCATATGATTGTACCATCTTATTTAATGCTTATTATGATCCACAAGCTAATCCGACTGAAATAATTAACAGGGTTGTAAAAATAATGATCAGGTCATATGTATCAGACAATCATAGAGATTGGCAGCGTCATTTACATCATTTTGGTTTTGCTTTACGTACGGCTGTACATGAAGTGACAGGTTATTCTCCGGCATATCTTGTATTTGGTAGAGAACCATTTGTGTCGGGAAAACATCACAATAAATTAAATAGAACAGTGGATACTGAAGGTGTTGAACTGTTATTTGATAGTCGAAATAAGTATGGTGAACATTTAGGTGAGTTTAAGAAACTTTATCAGGATGTTAAATCTCGTTGGGCTAAAGCTTATGCTAATAGTGCAGAACGCTACAATTTACGTCGTCGACCTCTTATCTTAAGTATAGGTCAATTAGTGTGGAAAAAGAATTATGCCTTTCCAATGCTGGTCAGTATTTTACTAAGTTAGCTCCTAAGTTTATTAAGTGTAAAGTTATTGCTAAAAGATCTCCTAATGTGTACGAATTGGAGGAATTCGAATCTGGTTAGTTTTTAGGTTCGTGGCACATAAAGGATATCAAGGTAAATAAATAAATCTTTTTTTTTTTTTTTTAGAAAGCAAAACGGGAGTTTGTTACGTTGGTTTTTAAGCTTACATAAAAATATTAGGTATTCCCTATATTAATTTAACACTCTGTATATATATTAGAAAGAATTCGGTCTAATGCAAAAAATTAGATGGACCACAAAAAAACAAAGGCGATAAGATTTTTTTGTCGCGCGCTCGGTCAGAATTTAACACATACGAGAACAGAAATTATTCGATGTTGCGATGTGAACACAGGCTTGAAGCCGGAGATTTTGATTTATTCACTCGTTACAATAAATTCTAAACTTGCATTTTTCTTGGTTTTGAGTTGCATTGCGTTGCATTGTGCAAGTTTAGAAAACCCTAAAGGGTATAGTGATTTGAGTTCGAGTTATACTGAGAGTGGAAAAACGTCTCGTGAAATTTTGTGAGGATTGATTTCCGGGGTGAGTTTTTCTTATCTTTACTTTTTCTATTTTTTTCTTAAAGTTTTGGCTAGGCTAAAGACAGCTTTCTTCTATTTTCCTAGGCTAGAAAATAGGTAAAACAGCCAGGAAACTGTTCATGATACAAAAACAAGTTGATACTTAACTTCTTTATTACAAAAGAAAATAAAAGTTCAAATTCTGTTTTAATTTGGTATAGCAAAAACCTAACATTCTAACAGAAAAATATCTTAAAAACTAAATCATTAAATAACTCTTAAACTAACTTAAAATTTACAAAATAAAAATATACTGAGGGTTGTTTTTCCCCTTTCAGACGTTTTTATATGGCGAAGTTTTGGTTGCTAAAGTACCAAATATTTCGGAGTTCAAATTATGAAGTTTACAACAAGTACATAGCGAGCCCATTGTTATTATGTTGAGGAGTCAATAAACTACTTTTGAGGTTCTATGTTAGCTGTGAATCTCTTCGAGAAAAGCACAATACCTGTCATTTTCCTGCATATTTAGAGCCCTGGAAATAAGGCTAAGTACCACGTAGTGGATTTTATTATTTTACAACTAAAAGTTGTCCATCTATCTATCCATCATAGTGTCGGTTGTTAACACTAATTTTAGACGTTTTGTGGTTTATAATAAAATGACTTTTGCTTAAAGCATTCGGTTTTTCCGGCTAGTGAATAAACTATGGTTGACAAGCGTTCGTTATTTTAATTAAAATTATGCGGTAATTAAGTCGTTAATTAAGATAAGTAGGTAAACTTATTTAAAATGAAGTTAGTTTTTTTATGCATACGTATGCGCCCAAAGATAGGTTTTATTTAAGATAAAACAATTGTCTTTTTGTAAATTTGCCCAGGTTTTTTTATAAAGTTGAAATCTTTTATAATTCTTTTTTGTTTCTTTTTTTCCTTGCCCTGAAAATACGAGTTGATATAAAAATAACTCAGATTTTGTTTGAACAGTAAAATATTAAAGATGATAAATTACAATTGCAATAAATATCTTTAAATATTTATTTATTTTCATAATTATGTTAGAGATACCAGAGGTAAAATTTTGGTTTGGTGGTATCGACTTTAGGGTATGTGGGTATGAATAAACCACCTGGCGCCCTTTTGAACACCAGTAAATTTTAGCCTGCGACCTTCTTCGGCTGCTAGCTAGCGGCACGTACATTTAATGTGTTACAGCGTTCTGGTGGTCTCTTATTTTTGTTAAGGCTTCTGGCACTTATCTTTAAAACTACGTAACAATTATGCAAAAAAGCATTTCTCGAATCGGTTCAGCAGAAGTTAAGATATCAAGTAGTACTAACTTGACAATTAGTCATATACGATTATGGGGTTAACAAACAAAATTTTATATGGGGTTATTAGCAAGTTAAAATTCAATTTCTCAAGAACGGAAACAGCAACAAATTATTCGTTGACACCTATTGGTAGTACTCTTTAGA
This sequence comes from Aspidapion aeneum, assembly GCA_963576565.1. Classification (NCBI taxonomy): domain Eukaryota; kingdom Metazoa; phylum Arthropoda; class Insecta; order Coleoptera; family Brentidae; genus Aspidapion; species Aspidapion aeneum. The sequence continues at coordinate 119,223,639 of OY755038.1, read as the reverse complement.
TACTATAAGTCACTAAAAAAAATCTGTGGCCTAGTTAGTTTTTGAGATACAGGGTGAAATCTCTATGAAACACGTCGCACTTTATAGCAAGTAAAAATTAAATTTCTCGAAAACGGAAGCAGACACAAATTATTTGTTAACACTTATTGGTAGTACTCTTTAGATACTATAAGTCCTTTAAAAAAATCTGTGGCCCTCTAGTTAGTTTTTGAGATACTGGGTGAAAACTATTTGAAACACGTTGAACTTTATAGCAAGTAAAAAGTCAATTTCTCGAAAACGGAAGCAACAACAAATTAGTTGTTAACACATATTGGTAGTACTCTTTAGGTACTATAAGTAACTGAAAAAAATCTGTGGCTCTCTAGCTAGTTTTTGAGATACAGAGTAAAAACTCTACGAAACACGTCGAACTTTATAGCAAGTAAAAATCCAATTTCTCGAAAACGGAAGCAGCAACAAATTATTTGTTAACACATATTGGTAGTACTCTTTGGGTACTATGGGGGCAATTCTTTACATTTCAAAAAATCTGGCGAAATTTGAAAAAATCTGACATAATTTGGCAGTTAAGATTTCTCGTTTAAAAGGCAATTTTTAAACCTAAGAACTTACCTACAAGGCAATTTCCCACTTTTTGTTGGATGCAGCATCACGATATAATTATTTTTTTTAGCAAAAATACGTTAGTCGTTGTAAATTTTTAATTTAAAAATTGGAAATAAATTCACACCGTCACTAGAAATTGACATTTCAAATATCGCCAAATTTTTTCAGATTGGTAATTTCCATTCGTTTTCTTTATGAGGTCAGCTAAGTTTACTTTCCTTCTTTGTTTTTCACGGCAAAATTAACAAAGAGGCACTAAGTTCATGTCGTGGAAGGTGCGTGAAAGGCTCGCTATAGAATTTGCTCCACGCTGTTGCCACCGTTATATTTTTTTCGGGTTTTTATGGAAAAGTCTAATAATGTCAAATATTGTCTCTAGAATTAGCCAGATATTCTGACTCAAATGGGACTTGGTCAGATTTTATAAGTGGTGATTATTTTTGTACTTTTGTTATCAAAACGACCAATTTTCGTCTAAAAGACGTTATTGCCGGGTTTAAACATATAAAAATAAAAATAAAAGTTATTTAATTTTTATCTGGAACTGGATGTGCGCATGTGCGATATCGCGTCACGTGACATTTGTTGTTGTTGATAGAGTATTTTTTGTTCTTTCGTACCATTTTAAGCAATCCAACTTTTAAAAGCGAATCCCCATCCATCGTCATAAACAAGTTATTCAAGATCATTAAATAAAAATGGCCTAACAGTCCAATGAAAAAAACGGAAGTATTAAGACCGGACATTATCAAAAACGTCAATCATCAAAACAAGACAACAGCAAAATTGAAGTTCAGTATAACGTCTTTTATCAAAACCGGACAAAATCAAAAAGGACAAAATCATAAAAAGGGGTCTCCTATCTTTTCATGTATACTGGTTCCGTCTCTCTTCTTCTCATACAAATCGATCTCATGAAAGTTTGGCGGCAAATTGATGTTAACCGAATCGAACTGACCCTGTTGGTCAATTAATTGCAAATGAATCCTAACCTAGGGTCCAACACCTGACCATTTTTAAAAATGGCCCTTGCTTAATGAAAACGCCTTATATGCTATAGCAATCCCTATGTAGAGACGGTGTTTTTATTAGGCATGGTAAAAAAAAATTGCAGTGAAGGACGTTTTAATTGCATAGTTATATCAGAACCGCTCTTCTTTAGGTGAACGTCGAAAGCTAGGCCCGAGCCCTTTTTATGTTTTTGTCCCTTTTAATTTTGTCCGGTTTTGATAATTTAAAGGACTATACAGAACTTCGATTTTGCTCTTGCCTTGTTTTGCAGAATGACGTTTTTGATAATGTCCGGTTATTAATAATTTCGTTTTTAACATAGAACTGTTATAACTTTGTTTATTTATGATCTTTAGACGATTTTTAATTTGTTTTTTATGATAAACTACGGGGGCCATAAAAAGCCAGTGATTTAATACAAAAATACTTTCACACTTTTTTTTGCAAAAAAAAGTATTAAAAAATAATTTTTAATTAATTTTTTTTTGGCTGAATAAACAGCAAAATGTTTTTATTCTAATTTTTATTTTTGTCTATATAAACCCAGTATAAAATCATTAAAAAACAAGGAAATTAAGTATTATTTCATGATACAAAAAAATAATTTTAAATATCTTATTAGGTTCTACTATCCGGTCCGGAAATGTCTTGAGAATTGACAATTGAGAACCTCCCCTGGACATGCTTAAAGAACTTTTAAAGAACATTCTTGGAATGTCGTCGGGGACCAGCGTCGTAGCGTGCCTGAAGGGGCGGGGGGGGGGGCGACAGCTAAAAAGGACGCCCCTCAAAAAAAAAAAGGTCATCATGTCGTTCGTTTCCTTTGCCGCCCTCTCATTTTGCCGTTGGCAGCCCTGGGGTACTTAATACAGCATAGGGCGCTTCGGCCACCCATGGGGCGCCAGTACCCTCGGGGCAAGGGGGGGGGCGACGACCCCCCCGCGCCCCACACGCTACGCCACTGTAGAAGACGTGGCAGAACGTTCACAGGGTGTTGTAATAGGTCGATGTAACCTGTTTGAAAGTCGAAAACAACATGTTCCAAAGCATTTTGTTTAAAACTATAGGTTTCGAATGGCATTTTGTTCGAATGGCATTTTTCTCGAATGGCACTTTTTTCGAAAACATCTTTTTCGAATCACAATTTGTTTGAAAGCATGGTGTTCGAATGGCATTTTGTTCAAAAAATATTTGTTTGAAAACATTTTCCTTGAACGAAAGACTTGAAAAATGTTTCCCTAACATTTGTCAATTGATTGCAAACCTACTCTAACCTGTCTGTAAACCTAACCCTTGTCAATTGGGACGACGGACGAAACATCAAAACACTAAATATAATTTCTACATTTTAAGCTTTCGACATTTTGCATTTCGACATTTTATAATTTCGAAATTTCGTACTTTTGACATTTGATGTTTCGATGGTTCGTGCGTCGCATCCTATCCTACCCTGTGCAGACAGTCCACCAAAAAAATGTCCTTAATTGATCGGTTAGGTCAAATTAATGACCAGGGTTGAGTTAACAGGTTGGGATAAGTTTGCGATCAATTGACAAAGGTTAGGTTAACACTGATTTCGATCTGCCAGAAAGGGGACAAAAGAGCTAAGTTTTCGAACAAAACGCCATTTGAATAAAATGCGATTTAAAAAAGATTTCGTCAAACAAAATGCCATTTGCATGCATTTAAGTATAAAAAATACGTTTAAGATTTAGATTTTTTTTAAAATAGACTTACCAAACTTTGGTTTGAGTATGTTATAAGTAAAAAATCTAAAAAATCAGAATCAATTCTACCATAAAAAATGCGAATAATCCATATCTCTACTACTTATCACTACTAAATGTTTGATTATTTTTTATTCCTAAAAATTTCGGGGGGAGATTGATCCCCCCTTAGGTACGACTTTGCACGTCACGTTGTAACAGTTTTTCGTAATCAAATTTTACCAGTGGCGTATATAAGGAGGGGGGGCTGGGGGCCCGCCCCCCCCTTGAAGCTAAGATTTTTTTAGATATTTTCACATATTTTATGAATACAATAATGAAATAGCATAAAATACGGCTTCATGAAGTCTCGCCCCCCCCCTAAAACCTTCTCGCCCCCCCCCCCCGAAACTTTTTTCTATATACGCCACTGAATTTTACCAACATAATTAAAAATTAATAAACAAACTCTGCTACTTTCTCTTGGGAACAATCTATTGGCAACAGCGGCAGCATTTGGCCTTCGAATCTGTAACTGACAGTTGACAAATGTGCCGGGCCCAGATGCTTTAAAATCGAGGCTAAAGGAAGCCCTACACGAGTGCAGACGTATCATTTCTAAGTTGAAGAACCTACAGAGTGGGTGAATAATATTGTCATTGTTGAAAAGCGGTCTAGGACAACTGGGCGCCGGGCCAACTCGACGACGCCAACTGGGCGCCGAGCCAACTCGGCGGCGCCAACTGGGCGCCGGGCCAACTCAGCGCTGGACTAAAAAAACTTTTTTCGATAAAATGTGCAGATGAAAAACAAAATAGGTATATTATTTATACAAAAATATCTTTAAAAAATCCTTTACGCAATTTTCTTGAAATTTGGTTTTGTTAAGTAAAGTTAAATCCATTATGTCGAGTGCTGAAATTTGGTAGATGTAGTGTTTGGTGGTAACCTAGCAAACATGGATTACAAAAAAAGTACTTTTTAAGTACTGGCTTTCGCTGCACGCCATAACGGCAAAGTACTAAGTAGGAAGTACTTAATTTGTTAACAAAAAAGTTTCACGGGCAAGACCTCAGAGGTAAAGGTAGCTACGGGGACGCGTTTCTGCCTCATTAGGCTTCATTCAGCCCGAGCATAACCATAAAATGGAAGGAGATGAAATGATGATGTGGGTAACTGAAAAAGAAATATGAAATATGGTGTTTACTGAGGAGAGACCAACTGTCAATTTGCAGCTTCGGTCAGGGTTGCCTCGGTTTTGAGGCTAATTTTGACGTCGCGACGGAGACAGATATAATCTGCTCCCAGAAAACAGCCTGAGCCCTGGATTTTTTAATAAAACTTTTTAAATAATATGCAAATTACACAATACAAAAATAATAAAAATAATGCACATCGTTGCCAATGCCAGCAGTTAAAGTAAAATATTAGTCAAGTACCCGCAGGTCCATGTTTGCTGGGAACACTTTAATTTAAGTTTTTTATTACAACAATGGCGGATCCAAAATGGCGGATTTCTTTATTTTTAAACCGATTTGTCTCAAACTTAAAAGTTTGCAGTGCCTGAGATCACTTAAAACAGTTTTATCCTCAAACTTAAAAAATTCAAAATGGCGAATCCAAAATGGCGGATTCAAATATGGAAATTGTCGCTGATTATGATTTTGACTTAAACTTAAACTTATAAATAGTTCAAAATGGCAAATTTCGATAATTGATACACATCGATTCATAAATTCATTCATAAAAGTCCACCATTTTGGATCGGCCATTTTGATTTTTTTAAGTTTGAGTAAAAAATTTTGTTAAATGACCTCAAGCAATGTAATATTTGAAGTTTGAGACAAATCGGTTAGTAAATAAGAAAATCCGCCATTTTGAATTTTTTATAAGTTTAGGTCAAAAATTATAATCAGCTTTTTGAAACACCGCCACTTTCTATATTTGATACACATCGGTTCATAAATAAGAAAGTCCGCCATTTTGGATCCGCCATTTTGAAAAAATCGCTGATATTAAAAAATCACAGTAACAAATATTAGTGTGATTGGTAATTCACGATATCGCTCATCTCTAGAACTTAGACATAAGCTGCCAGCAGTGCAAAATAAGCATGAAAATCAAAAGTTAAGTTGCTCAAAGTGCACAAAAAATTGACTTATATCGTAGATCCGTAAATAATCGCGAAACTGAAAATATTGTGCGATAATAACTTACCGAATAATGATTCTTATACAACACCATCGATACGCGTTGTTAGTCATCTCTTAAGATTTAAGGAATAATTAGTTAATTTTAAGTTTATTTTTATATTATATTATTATGTTATTAACAAAGGAGGTGTACATAAAGTATGTAGTGTATGTAATCCCAAGCAAAGATCTCTATATATCAATAACATATAATTCATTGCGCTCATTCTGCGTACAAGGCCACGTCGCGTGGTGGCGTTAATTCCTTCAGTCAATTTTTTATTCGCTTAGTTTAGACGGTTGCCGCTGGGTGGCGCTAGCAGAGACGGAACAAATAGGAATTACCAAGGCGTCTAAAATTTTTACAGGCAGAAAATTATTCTTATAAATAAAACTTTTTATGAATTTGTTTTTAAACTTTCGTTAAAACGCCTTTTAGGAAAAAAATATAGCATTTATTAAAAGCATAAAATTTTCTTTTCAATGATGTAAAACTAAAGGGTTTGGCATGTATAAATGAAGATTATTTACAAAAATCGTAAAAAATAATTATAAGTTTCGATGTAACTAATTATCTTTATCTATATGAAACATTAGGGACCTACTGCAATAGTGCCAGGCACAAATTGTGCCGGGCACTGTATTGACACTTTCGCATTATAAGAACAGCTGTCTTCTTTCAAAATTAGGTCATTGTGTATTATAAGAGCCGGAATTAATAGTGACGCCACTATTAATGGCAAATAAACGACTGGATTTCTAAATTCGACTTTGGTATATCAATTTTGAAAGATCAACTGTCAGTTTTTAATGCGAATCTGTCAATATAGTGCCCGGCACAATTTGTGTCTGCCTTTATTGCAATAGGTCCCTATTAGCATCAAGCCAGAATAGATACACTGGTGCAGCGGCGGCTCGTGCTGCAGGCGAGGTGAAGCGCCACATTATAAACACCGGTACAAACGTTATTCTCTTTAAAACTCTTTGCGTCCTAGAACTATTGGAGCATGGTACGACAGTTGAAAGAGAAAAACGACAATATAAATAAAACTGTTTGCTCATAAATATGTTTCTGATCTCTTTCAACTGAGGATGAGGACTCAATAAATTTTCTTCAGTGATAATACCTGTATAATAATATGTTTGTATTGTACCGCTTCACCTCGCCTGCGGCACGAGCCGCAGCTGCACTGGTGGTCGCAGTGGAAGGGCTGCAAGACCCACTCACATATGAATCATCAATTATCTTTACATAATTAATCTGTGCATTATTTAAAAGAAAATTTTATTTTCGAAAAGAGTACAAGAGTACTTAATTTTTAAGAAAATTAGTAGCAATTTTACGTTTTGAGAAAAACGGGTTTAGTTTTATACTTTTTTATTTTCTTATAATTTTAAAATAAAAGTGAAGGTTTTAATTTTTTGCTTTTTATTTCAAAATTATATATAACTTGATTTTCTCAAAACATAGAATTTCTACATGCGACAATCTTTTTAGCGACGGCAGAATTATTTTTTTGAAAATGAAGTACTATAGGCAAAAATATTTTCTGCCACTATTTAGAAAATAAAATTTTCTTCTTAGGAACGGCAGTATGTATTATATATAATAATAATGTAGGCTGTAGTTGACAATGTGGCAAACAAGTAAAATATTAAACTACATTCTAATAGCAACAAAAATCTATCTATCTGTCAGGAAATCCCATATAGGGGGAAGGTATAACCTATGACGACCTTCGGTCTAATAATTTAAAAGAAAATGTTATTGTCTATCACGTAGTATAATTAAAATTTATACACCGTTAGAAATAATTATAAATGATACATTGCTAAAAAAGAAATTTGGTCTTCCTAATAAAGTGTAATATCAGTGTTTTCTTGCAGCACTTAGTTTTTATGACAATTGCAAAATTTCAAAATTAAAAAGAATTTTTTGCAACGCTAATGAAATGTTATCCGTAATATTGACCAAATTATGTTATACTTTATCTGAAAATAAATTTTATCGCCAAAATAAAGCGAACACTTTTTTTGAAGAAACTTTTTTGTTGAAAATTCAATGAAAATGTAAAAAATCAATAGATTTTTCGAGGATTTCTGTAAATCGCCCACATTGATGGATGCCACTGGCTCGTTGAGAGTGAAATTGTCTCTATTTGATTATCAATTGTTGGAACGCAAAGTTAATTTTTCTAATAAATTATTAAATACATTTCAAAAAATTGTAAAAAACAAAAAATATATGTAGTGATTTTTAAAAAAGTTCTTAGCTTACGGACGCCAATGAAGTATTACTCACAATCTGCACTGAGAGATATATGATTTAAATCAATATTTTGTTGTAAATTATATACTATAGTTTTTTTGCGCAAAAGGCTTACCCCTAGATGTACCGTAAGAAGGCTTATCTAATCCATCATTGTTGTTTTATGTGAGCAACAAGGACTTAATCGCGATTAAGTGACTAATCCAAGAAATGTGCTTACGGTGCCTCTAGGGTTTAGTGTCCAACAAAATTAGTTAAATTTAAAAATGTTAGTTGGTTTGTTTTGAATAAAATGTGCAAACAATCGTTTTGAAGATGTTGAAGGGTTTGTATCTTTGTAACAGTATAGTACCTAGCTAGCTTCAATATATCTTGTTTGTTGAGTCTCTAAGGGCCGGTTTCTCAATAGAGGGTTAGCCCTGACCCGTGGGTTAAAAAAAGAGTTGGCTGACATATTTATCACATGCCAAAAAAATACAGCTATTAAAGATAACCCACGGGTCAGGGGTAATCCTCTATTAAGAAACCGGCCCCTAATGTTCTCTGCATATTTCGTCAAAAATAAGTTTTTTATTGTCTTGGTTTTACATTTTAAAAATCTGTATTTTTAAAAAAAAATTATTGTTATTATTATATCACTCAAATCAAACCTCTTGTCGTTAGTGGCCTTGTTTCGCAGGTGGACGGATTATCAATTATCATAATAGGGCGAATAGTGTTTATAATTTTAATAGATTATTATTTTTCAAGCAAATTAATGAGATTCACGCATGTCGCCGTAAGTTGTTTTGTCTTAAATCAGATTAAAATTATGCCAATGCCTTATTTGAATTCTATCGTATTTATCCTTAGAAAATTGATGCAATGTTATCAAGATTTAAGGTTAAAATCTGGCATGTCAAATTGTGTCAGATTTTTTCAAATTGTGAAGAATCGCCCCCTATAAGTCACTAAAAAAAATCTGTCGCCCTCTAGTTAGTTTTTGAGATACAGGGTGAAATCTCTATGAAACACGTCGAACTTTATAGCAAGTAAAAATTCAATTTCTCGAAAACAGAAGCAGCAACAAATTATTTGTTAACCCATATTGGTAGTACTCTTTAGATACTATAAGTCACTAAAAAAATTCTGTGGCCCTTTAGTTAGTTTTTAAGATACAGGCTGAAAACTCTAAAACCAATATGAAAAACAGCGAACTTCATAGCAAGTAAAAATTCAATTTCTCTAAAACGGAAGCAGCAACAAATTATTTGTTATTACGTATTGCTACTACTCTTTAAGTACTATAAGGCACGAAAAAAAATATGTGGCCCTTTGAGATTTGAGATATAGGGTAAAAACTCTATGAAACACGTCGAATTACAATTAAATTCAATTTCTCGAAAACGGAAGCGGCGACAAATTACTCGTTGATATATAATGGTAGTACCCCTCAAGTACTATAAACTGCAAAGACCACTGTGGCCTCTTAATTAGTTCTTGAGAAAAAGGGTTTTAAGTTTCTAAATAATAGCACGATTGTTGAATTAAAACTACAAAAAATTCAATAACTCGAAAACGGCCGCAGCGACAAATTTTCCATTTACATAGAAAAGTAGTGCTATTTGAGCTCTAGCAAGTGTATAAACAACTCTGTGGCGCTCCAGTTGGGTTTAGAAATACAGTACAAAATATGTTATTTTTATTTTTTTTTAATCGTACGATTGGAATTAAATTATATGTTTTACACGATGCAATGAAAGACTCTTAGCAACAAATTATGCTTTTTGTTTGAGATTATTATCTTTAAAGACTACCGAGTACAAGGCGGCCCCTCAACTTTACTCGGCGCACAGTCTCCGACGCAATTTTTTAACATTTTTTTTATTTTTGCTTAATAACGCTCCCAGGCGCTTTAAATAGCGGTAACAATTTCGAACGGCCTTTTATAAGGCTACTACAACTGTTTCTACCTTAATATTATCAAGGATAACAAAAATATGAACAAAAAACAGTTTTTTTCAAAAACAAAGAAAATTATAAGTCCTTTGGCAACAAATTATGGCGTTTAAATCATCCTCGTATCCCCTTTCAGTCCATAGTTATGAGGTGGCTCCTCAGCTTTACCGTAAAGTCACATGGTTCGCGATTTCTCGTTAACGGCTGCAGCAACAAATTTAATTCTTCGGTAACAAATTAGCACCAAATCCTGGCATATGAAATTTGGTGGCCCCTATAGTGGTCCCCCCAGCTTTACTTACGTTGTTAATTTTTCTGTAATAAGAAGGTTGCTTTGGATGGTGGTACGTTCCGGAATCATATTTTGTGTCGGGGTGCTGGGCAACGTCACAGTCAGCGACTTATTAGTTTTAAATTATAATAATGTACAAAAAAATATAATTTATTTATTTTTTAAAGATGGCGGTCGAAAAAGTAAAGAAAAGGCATTTTTGTTTTTTTTTTTTCGATATTTAACAAGAAAAACTAGAAAAAAAATGTCTTGTTAAACAAAACACAGATATTTTAAAAATGTCCAAAAAGTTGACATATGTCAAGTACCCGGTACTTGACATATGTCAAGTATGTACTTGATTTGATTGAATTCCTATTCGCCCCGCCCGTATCGCCGCCGAACCAACTTGCAGCCGATTCATCTCGCCGCCTGGACAATGTGCCACCGGGAAAACTCGCCGCCGCCTTGGTTTAAGTTTGCAATTTTATTCTGTATAGGAACTTTTTCGAAATTTTTTTGTTTAAAAAATTACTTTTTAGGAAAGCATTTTTTTCGGAAAACAATTTTTCTGTGGTGAGACATTTTTTTTGAGGAAATAACAAATTGAAAATAAATAAAAGTCAATTGTCCTCGACGAATTAACACCTAAAAAAACTGCACAGTAAAAATTTTGATTAGTAAAACACTACCTATTTTTATGTAGGCTAACAAATGTTACATAACAAACACCTTATCAAACTTTATATAACCCCACCCCCATACCTGCTACGTAGTTTATGGACGGCCCCAAATCACAAAAAAAAAAATTCAACCAATCCAGAGCTGTCCAAGGAGCGCATTATCGGCGCGAATTTTTTTTCTCGGCCTTTAACTTGCTTTTTTAATCTCTATGGACACCCAGCTATATCCTTTATAAATCTGGCAACGTAGTAGGAGAAAAGCTAATTTTTAGAGCAGACAGTTCGACGCAATCTTGGAAAGGTGCTATAGGATGTGATGTTCCCGTTCATCATACAACACTCACATCGTCTATGCTCGGGAATCGAACCTCTGGGTGGCTATTCTAGTTGTTGAACGATGTGACCATCCACATCACACGCTTTGACCAATAGCAAACTCTAAGCGGTCGCCTGTTGTACGAACTGTTTTGTCTCGACCAATGGCATAGTCGCCCGCTCTTCAGAGTTAGTGAATTTTACGCGTTTGAAGTGAAATCTATTCTCCTACCCGGGTACAGACTGAACGATCCTTGGTCGACTCGTAGGAGAAGCTTGCGAAATGGAGGTCTTTTTGCATAGCACGTGACGGCTCGGAGCTAGTTTAAAGCCTGCCATTGGTCAAAGCATGTGATGGGAACTATCACATCGTTCAAGACCCAGAATACCTAACCCGGTGGGCTGAGCGAAGTTAGCCTAAAGGGATTTATCAAGTAATGATGTATATGTGACGTCATTGTTTTAAAACTGTTTCAAAACAGTTTCGTTGAAAGAAAACGTCTTTGTTTGGCGCGTATTTGAGTAAAATTGAATCTTGATTATTATAATAATTATTGATTTATTAACAATTTAAGATAGTACTCTTCAAATTAATAAGAAAAGTTTTAAGTTTCAACCTATCCTAACCTCACCTCACTTCCTTTATATGCATTTTTTTATCCATATTTTGAAAAACAAAACATATATTTTTATTTCAATTTGAGAAGAATCCGATGATACCACGTATATATTTTTTAATATCATAATTGTGTTTTGGAAATAATCCATAATTTGAACTTAAAAAAGATATCGGAAATTTAGAAACTAACATATCCAACAAGGACGCGTACAAAATTTTTAGAAAGAACCTGTGCCACTAAAAAAATTGCGCTTTTTTAATATACAACGTCTTTTTTACTTTTAATCCTCGGAATTGACCTGTAAATATTTTTTGACCAATAGTGCAGGCGCTGTAGGTACTTGAGTATGCATAATATGAGGACCGCAGTTTGACAATGGATTCTAGCTGACAAAAGGTCATAGATTAACGAATTGAATGTTGCCAAGCCAGGTGTTGGTCCAATTTTTTTTATCCCCCCTTCTCTTACAGCCGTGTTTGAATTTCTGAAAATTTGTCTAAGTTGACGCCTTAAAGCCACATTGACAGAGAAATTAATCAAAAATGAGTAAAATCCAACCTAAATATAAAATGTTATTAGTTTGTTAAATGTTAGCTGCAGAAACCCCCAAAAACCCCCCAAACCCACCAAAACCTGAGATTTTGAGGGTTTCTTAAAATTTTCTCAAAACCTAAGCTTCTTAGGGAAAAATATGTAATCACCTTTATTATAGACAATAAAATTTGCTTTTTAACTAACTGTGTAATAGTCAGTGAGGTACGACCAGTGACAAACTCTTCAGCGGCGTCCGTTTATTGAGGTTATGTAAAAAAATTAAATAAAAGAAACATCTTTATCACATGATTTACCCGATTTTTTTGAAAACTAAGCTCTTTATCAAAAATTATGTTCTATAGTCAATTGTAGACAATGAAATTTCCTTCAAAATGGTGTGTAACCAGGTAAGATTACTTATTTATAACAATTTAGGGTCGACCATAAGTTACATCAATTTTGAAAAATCACTAAACTTACCAATTCTTTTACAAGTTTTGTCCAATTTTCTCTGAAACTCAACTTTTTGGAAAAAAAATTATTTTACACTTTATCTTAAAAACCAAGCCTTCTATCAAAAATCATGTTCCAAAGTCGATTGTAGACAATAAAATGTTCTTTTAATTGCTGTGTTACGTTACAAAATGAGAGTTAGCTTTATATGAAAACTTCACAGGCGTCCGTAAATAAAATCAATTTTTACAAATCACCAAACAAATTAATTTTTTTACAGGTTTTATCCAATTTTCAATTTTATTGTAAAAAATAAAATTCCCTTTTTACCGATATATAAGGCAGTGAAGTTTGGTTAATGGCAAACTCTCCAGCGACGTTCATATATAAGGGTCATATAAAACAAAATAAAAATATAAACGTTTTTGTCACATGATTTACCCGATTTTCCAAAAAAACTAAGCTTTTTATGAGAAATATGCCTCAGCTGATTTGTAGAAAATAAAATTTCCTTTTAAATGATGTATAATTTGGTAAGATTAACTTCATTTTTAAAACTTCAGGGTTGTCCGTAAATAAAATACATTTTTAAAAATTACCAAATAAAGCACCACACTATACCCGCTATCTGCATTGATATTCTTTGAACCCCTCGTACCTCCCCACCCTCTCTCCAATCCCTCCTTTATAAAAAAAAAAGATGAAACTCCCCCCAAAAAAAGATTCTAAGTACAGCTCTAGCAGCAAAGGTGATCCTTTCTACTCGCGTTTTCTCCACATCCTGCGCCATAATTTTGTAGGTATGGTTAGATATGTGAGGGAGGGATGCCCTACTACCGCCACTGATTCAAATCTTAAGGATCTTAAAAAAAATCGAACCAAAATTAATTTGTTTGGTGATTTTTAAACATTGATTTAATTTACGGAAGTCAAAGTTTTAAAAATTAAACCTTTCTTATCTTGTTATACATTGTTTAAAACAAAATTTTATTTTCTACAATCATGTAAAAAATACATTTTTTGATAAAGAGCTTGGTTTTTGGGAAAATCGGGTGAAACATGTGACAAAAATGTTTTTATTTATTTATTTAGAGTTTGTCATTAATTAAACCCTATCAACTTATACATCGTTAGAAAGGTAATTTTATTTTCTACAATATAGTTAATCTGAGGGCACGGCAGTGCCTCGCCAAGTTCGCGCGCCGTAACCATCTTTTCTGGAAACATTTCAGCCGATATTTGACCTACCTAAAACTCTACTTCGGAATGAGCTACGAATTCAAACTTTGCACAGTCGTAGATCTCCATGGAGTTAAGAACTCCTCCAAGTTTCATGGAATTCCATAAAGTAGTAAAGTAGTTACGAAATTTCAAAAAACGTCGAAATTGCCACTCACTCACTGACTCACTCATGTATAGATCATCAATATTCTACTGAACTTCCAGACATGCTACAAAGCTGAAATTTGGCAGACTGATAAAAATTATGACCAAACCCCTGGGAAAAATCACAAAACCCCAAAATTTTAATTTACTCCCCTCCCCTATACATTTAAAGTTATATAAAAGTAGCATCGCCCACTTCCTGAAATGCTAGAGAGTTGAGCTTTGGTAGACTGATAGGAACTATGATAAAACTATAGGAAAAAATTAAAACACCCCAAAATTTATGATGATGAATGAACCGAACCGAACCAAAAAACCCCAAAATTTTAATTTACTCCCCTCCCCTATACATTTAAAATTATGTTAAAGTAGCATTGCTCACTTCCTGAAATGCTAGAGAGTTGAGCTTTGGTAGACTGATAGGAACTATGATAAAACTATAGGAAAAAATTAAAACACCCCAAAATTCTAATTTACTTCCCTCCCCTATAAATGTAAAGTTAAGTAAAAGTAACATTGCCTACTTCCAGACATGCTAAAGAGCTGAACTTTTTAAGACTGAAAGAAAATATGAAAAAACTATATGAAAAAGCTATATGAAAAAGTTTAAAAACACCAACATTTTAATTTACTTCCCTCTCCTATAAATGTAAATTTATATAAAACTAACATTGCACACTTCCAGAAACGCTAGAGAGCTGAGCCATGGGAAAAAATTTAAAAAGTCCAATATTTTCATTTACTCTCCTCCCCTATAAATGTAAAGTTATGTAAAAGTAACATGACCCACTTCCAGAAACGCTACAGAGCTGAGCATTGGAAGACTGATAGGAACTATGATAAAACTATAGGACAAAATTTAAAAACACGACAATTTTAATTTATTTCCCTCTCCTATAAAAGTAAATTTATATAAAACTAACATTGCTCACTTCCAGAAACGCTAGAGAGCGAGCATTGGAATGCTAATATAAATTATGATAAAACCTTGGGAAAAAATTTAAAAAATCGAATATTTTCATTTACTGTCCTCCCCTATACATGTTAAGTTATGTAAAAGTAACATTGTGCACTTTCAGAAACGCTAGAGAGCTGAGCTTTGGAAGGCTAATAGGAACTACGATAAAACCATGGAAAAAAGTAAAAAACCTGAAAAATTTAAGTAAGGCATTGGAAAAGTTTTGAACAATATTCCGCATATTTTACTACTTTAAAAATTAAGTATTATCCAATTCCTTTAAAAAAGAAGTGAAATCATAACAAAAACATTTCATGTAAAAAAAGGCCTAGTACGCGAAAATGGCATTCCGTAAAAAAGAATTGAGATAAAATTAAAGCCAAGTTCTCCAATACAAATTTCAAAATGAAAGGTTCTTACCAGTTTGGAAATATTTTTCTAACCTTGGCTATTACGGCTGTAAATTACTTTTAGGTACAGTGCTAAATTGAACATAAAGAAGTTTGGCTGTAATAGCAAAGTTTAGAAAAATATTTCCAAACTGGTAAGAACCTTTCATTTTGCAATTTGTATTGGATAACTTGGCTTTAATTTTATCTCAATTCTTTTTACGGAATGCCATTTTCGCGTACTTGGCCTTTTTTTACATGAAATGTTTTTGTTATGATAACACTTATTTTTGATTGAGCTTAGTTTCTAAGAAAATTGGGTAAAACCTGTAACAAAATTAATTTGTTTTGTGATTTGTAAAAATTGATTTTATTTACCGACGCCTGTGAAGTTTTATTCTGAAGATAAATCTTACCTTGTGGCACAGCGTCTAAAAGGAATTTTTATTATCTATAATCGACTATAGGGCACAATTTTTGATTGAGGGCTTGTTTTTTAAGATAATCGGGCAGATATTGTGACAAACATGTAATTTTTTATTTTTTTAAAAAGCGGACGCCGCTGGAGAGTTTGCTGTTAATCTGATTGCACTCACTTATACACTTTTAAAAAAGAAATTTCATTTTCTACAATAAAATGTAAAATAATTTTTTTCTCAAAAAGCTTAGTTTTTTTCGAAAATTGGATAAAACTTGTAAAAAAAGAAGTTAGTGATTTTTCAAAATTGGTGTAATTTACAGAGGCCCTAAATTGTTATAAATAAAACTAATATTGCGCTGTTATACAATTTTTAAAAGAAAATTTTATTGTTTACAATCGACTACAGAACACAATTTTTAATAGAGAGCTTGGTTTTCAAGAAAATCTGGGAAAACAGGTAATATGCATGTTTCTTTTTTTAATTTGTTTGCATTACCTCAATAAACGGACGCCGCTGGAGAGTTTGCCTTTAGTCGTACCTCATTGGCTTGTATATTGTTAGAAAGGAAATTTTATGGTCTGCAATAAAGTAATTACATATTTTTCACTAAAAAGCTTAGTTTTTGAGAAAATTTGAAGAAGTTTTTGGGGGTTTTTTGCAGCTATAATTTAAAAAACTAAGATAATTTTATTTTTAGGTTAGGTCTTACACATTTTTGATTAATTTCTCTGTCATTGTGGCTTCGAATACGACCATAAGAGGAGGGGGATAAAAAAAATCAGCTAGAATCCACTGTCAAAGTGCGTTCCTCATATTTTGCATACTTAACTACCTACAGTGCCTACACTACAAGGTAACAGTTAAATAGCGTAAGAGCACGGATCACCTTAACGTGGTAAGAGCGTCCGTCGAGAAAAAAGACATAAATCGTAAATAATAAATTATTTAGTGACTAATTATTTTATTTTTTTAGCTTAATATCAATAATTATTGTGATGCTTGTAATGGGTTTTACGATGTGTGACCATTTTCTTTCAAAACATGAGCATAAACTTATTGGCCGTAAGTATTTTAATACCTAAGGAAAAGTTAAGGTTTGAAAATAAATGGTTGTGAGCATTTCCCGATATTTCACGAATCCAATTCTAACTTGTTTGCTTGTCAGTGTTGGGCAAGCCTTCTTTCAGGAGATGATTTCAAGTATTTAGTTTTACTAAATGTTAACTTTAAGCGTTGTTTAATGGAGAGTGTTTAAGCATCGTGTCATAGAATCTTTTGGTGGTCTGCCCATTTAGAGGGGGAGATTCAGCGGTTATCATTGGCTAAAACCTTAATATTCTTAAGATTGAAAAATATTTGCAAATTCCTGTAATTTTATAAGATTTTAATTAATTTTGGACCGTTTTGATAAATGTTAAGTGCCCTACACCAGCGCCCTCTACATTAAAGTTAAAACTATAAACAAGGTTTTATTTAGAAAGGTTCGGCGAAGTGAGTAGTGTAATTTTTGTCCAATTCGGACCCACTGTTTTAAAGATATCGCGATTTTTGTAAAAATGCGTGTTATTTCCAATGAGATTTTTGCGTGTTTTTTAATATTTATTTTTCAAACTCAAAAACGGTACAACATAGAAAAGTCGGACTTTTTTTAAAAAATATTTTGGTATTTTCTTAAAAAGATAGCAGTTCGAGAACTGTCAAAAAGTGTAAGGGCAAAAAAATTTCTCGATTCAGTATTTTTGACTGCAAAAACCTTGCATAGTTTCTGAAAAATCCTCAAAACTCAAAAACCAAAAACTAATTTTAAAAACCAACTATACGGTTACCGAACACTCCCTTAGGTCCGCAAATGTTTAAAATTTGGTTAAAATGGGTTAAACAATTTTGGAGTAATGACCAGATGTATTTTAAAAAACAGTAAATAAACAGTGAAATTCTGACCAATTTGCAGGGATTCAGAAGAGAACCAAAATGAGCCACTTGACTTTCTCCGATCTGGCTGAAAAATAATAGGCTCCCTGACCACACATAAGAGTATACTTGTGCAAAATCTCAAGTTTCTAGAATAATCCTCTGGACACTTATGGTGTGCCAACGGAAGTACATCAAAAAAGTCACTTTTTGAAGGTTTTCCCCTATTTCCCCTACTTGAAATTTTCCGATTTGACCCGAAATTGACATTTTTGGTCTCCCGTAAGTTCTTAATTAGTGCGCCAAATTTCATCCTTCTACGTCAAAGCGTTCCCGAGCAAGCGTCAAAATTCCAGCGCGATACACTAGGGGTGCTAGGGACGGAATAATAAAAAAAAATAAAAATAATGTTACGGCCGATGCGGCTCAAGTAATTGATTTTCGCCACAAGCGAAAATCAATAAACATACGGATGATTTTCGCTACGCGAAAACATCCGTATCACAAATTTGCGAAGCAAATTTGTGTTAAAATAAATTTGCTTGGCAAATTAGTTTATTAACAAATTTGCTTCGCAAACAAATTTGTGTTGAGAAAAATTTGCTTCGCAAATTAGTTTATAAAAAAATTTGCTTCGCAAATTTGTGTTGAGAATAATTTGCTTCGCAAATTTTTTACATCCAACACTTTTAAAACTGTTGCAGCATTGATTTTCGCTAAGCCTCTCGCCTGCGGCGAGATTTTGTGTTTAATTATTTATAAAAAATATGTTTAACAGTGTTTCCATTTATATCGTACAATAACATTTTAGGCATTGGAAACAAAATCATTGTCTACAAGTTTCAAACCAAGAATTTGGAAAATTATTATTTATTCATAAATTTGTGTTAATAAAATTTGCTTCGCAAAGTTACTTTTGTCAATAAGTTGCTTTGCAAATTTAATTTACCAGTATTAATTTAAGTTAATATCGAACTCATACACAGTTATTAAAAAGTGCATTTTTGCGACAGACTCACGGTCTCAAAAAATTACATATTTTCCTTGATACTTAATCCAGTATCATTTCCTCATAAATTAGTTAATCTTTTATTCTATAAAATCTATAAAATCCGTTTAGTGGTTCTTTAAATAATTGTTATTCCAACTGTTGCTTTAAATTCTGTCTGCAATAATTTCCTTATAAATTCACTGAACCGATTTCAATAATAGAAAAAGAAATATAGCTCTTTGAACAAAACTATTGAAATTTTGCTACATTTTTAAATCCAAGATGTTGGAAAAAAAGTCAAGTTTGTCCTTCTTGGAATGATCATTTCTTTGTATGTTGCGAGGATTTATTTTTTATGATTAGTACCTCGTTGTGAGTGGTGGATCTTATAAATATATTCAAAAAAGGGTCGAAAAATTTCTCGTAATATAAGAAACAACTATCCTTTATGGAGGGTCAAATTCGATTTAGTAAGCCATGTTATATTTAGAGTTGGAGGAGAATTTCGTCATGATGCTTTTTATTTTATTAATCAAGTATAAAAGGCAACTTCATAGGGGTATAGTATATAATAATTGAGATAAAAGTATAGCCAAGTTCTTCAATATACATTTTAAAAATAAAGGTTTTTACTAGTTTGGAAAAGTTTTTTTAAATGTTTTGCGAAATACATTTAAAACGTAAAGTTTGGTACCCGTAAATAAAAAAAACAAAAATTTTTCGTGGATAATCGGGTGTAGAAAGGTTTTGTTCCTCTTGTGGTTTTCCGTGGGCAGCTCGAAAGCTGGACACCCACGGGGGTCCAAGATCTAATGGCCACCTATTAAGTGTTGACAGTTAACTGTTTCGTGGTTAAAGGACTCTTCAGAACACTGCATGGTCAATGTAACACCTTTGTAAAGTTAGAGAGACGGTATATAAATCTCATCTTACGATATTGATAAGAGAAATGAAAAATAATGCCTGCAATACATTATACACTATGCCCATGGAAAAATAATTTAATAAGTTCTCCAATATACATTTTAAAATGAAAAGTTTTTACTAGTTTGGAAAAGTTTTCTTAAATATTTTGCGAAATATATTGCGAAATATATTTAAAACGTAAAGGATTTTGATGTCCGTATATTTGGGTCACTGTCAAAAATTACCAAAAATTTTTTTTATAAAATTTTCTTGAAAACAAAGGGCTGTAGGATATAATAAGGTAAAAATTAGTTTTTTTTTTAAATAGACAAAATATGTAATAAAAATTGATTATTTTGGTTACTGTTGAAAATTTATATTTATAAGTACGCCCCTGTAGGCTTACCTGTGAAATAAACCCTACATTATATTAAAGCTTTTATAAGGAAATTATATATTCTACAATAAAAAAAGTGTAATTTTTTAGTAAATTTTATAAAACCTAAAATAATGTTTTTTCGAAATAATCCCAATTTACGGACGCCACTGAAGAGCTACTTGCTTTTCCTAATCTCATCGACCAATACATCGTTCAACAGGGGTCTTTTCTTAAAAAGATAGCGGCTTAGGAACTGCAAAACAGTGAAAGGGCAAAAATTTCAGTTTTCATTTTAGTATTCTGGCTGCAAAAATCTACATAGTTTTTGAAAAATCGTCAAATCTCATAATTTAAAAAATTCCATTGGAGAGTTATAGTTTTTGCAAAGTCACCTGAAATGCTCCTAATACGGGGTTCTATCGATTTCATGAAATTTTGCTTCAATCTGCCCTTCAAAAGTTATGCAAATTCATATAAAAACTTCCTGGTATAATTTCAACCCTACCGACAGAGAAAAGGCGCGACTTTTGCGGTCCGAGCACAAAGTTTGTGTTTTCTGACCGACCCAGCACAGGTGGATAAAAGACACCTGATTGGCAGATTTTTTTGAGATCCGCTTTTAATTGCTTTCAGGTTTTTGTTTCGGGACCCCTTTAGTCAGCTGTATGCAGAGTTTAAATCATTGTCGTTTCTGTAGGTGTAGGAATAAAAAGTTTTATTATCTATTTTTAATTCTTTAGTTTACGCCATAATTAAATGAAATAATTTTCATGAGTATATCTACCGCCGCCCATGTCACTTTCTTTAAAGGATATGCCGATGGTCGGCTTTAACCTTTGTTCAACTGACTTTGCAAAAACTATACCTGACATTCCTTTGGGCCTCGCTAATGCTAGAAACCTATTTCTTTAAGAAAAAAATCAAATTCACTTTTATCCACTGCATTTGAAGGTAATATCCCATTATTATTGTTTTGCGAAATATATTTAAAACGTTACAGTTTAGGATCCGTGGCTAAAAAGAATCCGTGGCCAAAAAGAACAAAAATATTCGTGGATAAGCAGGTATAAAAAGGTTTTGTTTCTCTTGTATTTTTCCGTGGGCAGCTCGAAAGCTGTACACTCAAGGGGTCCAAGACCTAATGGACACCTATTAACTCTTTCGCTAGAGAGACAGATATAGATCTCATCTTACGATATTGGTAAGAGAAATGAAAAAGAATGCATGCGATACCTTATTCTTTAAACACATGTAGCGACATCTACCAAATACAAAAAAAACTTTGCCCAAGAAAAAATACAAGAGAAACAAAACCTTTTTGTATATGCTTTGAAATTGGACACTGATTTAAAAATAAACCATGTACCATTTAACAAATTTTTACCATATATTAAATTAAAGTACGTTATAAATTAGTCAAAACTATGTTTAATTTATTTATTAACTTATTATTTGCCTTTGTCAGCTCCTTACAACTGCTAACTGTTATTATCACTGTACTTTAATAATAATTTATCGAAAAATTTAATTTAATTTTAAGATAATATAATAAAAGTGCCTTTTTATTGCTAAAATATGTAGCTCTCACTCCGGTCAAGCAAAAAACTTATTGCTTTAAAAAATATTAAGGTCACTTTTATCCGTTGCATTTGTCATGTAAAATACTACCTAATATTAGTTTTTGCCAAACATTTTGCATAATATATAGTCCAAAGAATTACCCTAGGAACTTAAAATTAGACACTGTCTTAAAAATGACATCTGGTATTTTGCAAATTTTACTCTGCGCTTTAAAATGAAAGTATTACTTTACTATAGTTTAATGTGGCATTTGCGAATTTCTTAATATCTACAAGAAAATTTTTATTTCTGGTTACTTTGTTAAGCGCGCTCTATGAAAATGAAAAAACTGTTGACAGATTATTATGTATAAAGGTCCGAGTAAGCGAATGGTATAACTTACGTCAAAATCTTTTTTTTTTTTTATTTGTCAAACACACTGTGTTTTTTTTTTTATTACAATCTAGTCAGTAAGACTAATTAGCAATTTTGTTTTAACTTAATTTACTAGAAAAGTCAGATTTAAACTTAGGGTTCACTCAACAGTTCTCCCCGCTTTGTTTAGTCTGTAACTCACAATTGTGTTGTGTTTATAGCATTATTTTGTTTTATGTGTAATTCACTTAGTTTACTAGCTCAAACGGCTTCACTCTTTTTAGTCGTCGAACTAGCATAGTATTTTCTAGAAGCTGAATTGCTTCCACATTCACATGCCGATGGAGTCTATCTTCATGGCTTTTTGCAACGTCAAAATCTGACGCATGGTTTTAAAGATATTGTAATTTTTTTAAATAACAATACTTGAAATTTATAGAGCTTTTTAAACATTTTGCGTTAAATTTCAAAAACCATAGGTCCCAGATAATTTTTTATAATGCAACAAATTGCAGCTCCCGCTCCTTTCATGCTACAAAAACAGTGCATCAAAAAGAGTTTAAATTTTAACCAATTTTTCTATAATATTGTATTTCGTTAACTCTTTACCAATATTTCTCGCGGAATATATTTTAAAAATAAACCTACGGACATAAAATTTGCCATAATAGATTTTGTTCTGCTCTTTAACATGAAACTAATCCTATTATTATTGCAATAATATTTTAAAAAATATTTGCAAATCCCTTTAATTTTAAAAGATTTTTATTAATTTTGGACCGTTTTGATAAATGTTAAGTGCCCTACACCAGCGCCCTCTACATTAAGGTTAAAACTATAAATACAGTTTTATGTAGAAAGGTTCGGCGAAGTGAGTAGTGTAATTTTTGTCCAATTCGGACCCACTGTTTTAAAGATATCGCGATTTTTGTAAAAATGCGTGTTATTTCTGTTGAGATTTTTGCGTGTTTTTTAATATTTATTTTTCAAACTCAAAAACGGTACAACTTAAAAAAGTTGAACTTTTTTTAGAAAATATTTTGGTATTTTCTTAAAAAGATAGCAGTTCGAGAACTGTCAAAAAGTGTAAGGGCAAAAAAATTTCTGGAATCAGTATTTTTGATTGCAAAAACCTTGCATAGTTTTTGAAAAATCCTCAAAACTCAAAAACCAAAAACTAATTTTAAAAACCAACTATACGGTTACCGAACGCTCCCTTAGGTCCGCAAATGTTTAAAATTTGGTTATAATGGGTTAAACAGTTTTGGAGTAATGACCAGATATATTTTAAAAAACGGCAAATAAACAGTGATATTCTGACCAATTTTATTGTATACTGAAAATGCGTCACTGCAGGGATTCAGAAGAGCCCCAAAAAGGGGCACTTGACTTTTTCCGATATGGCTGAAAAACAAAAGGCTTCCTAACCACACATAGGAGTATACTTGTGCAAAATCTCAAGTTTCTAGAATAATCCCCTGGACACTTATGGTGTGCCAACGGAGGTACATCAAAAAAAGTCACTTTTTGACGGTTTTTCCCCTATTTCCCCTACTTGAAATTTTCCGATTTGACCCAAAATTGACACTTTTGGTCTCCCGTAAGTTCTTAATCAGTGCGCCAAATTTCATCCTTCTACGTCGTTCCCGAGTAAGCGTCAAAATTCCAGCGCGATACACTAGGGGTGCTAGGGACGGAATAATAAAAATAATGTTACGGCCGAGGCGGCTCAAGTAATTGATTTTCGCCATATCGCATAATCTGTAAAACTTTTCCGAAAAAAATCAAAAAGTTTTTAAAAAATATAAGAATAAACAGCCTTTTTAAAAGTTTTTATGACCGCCATTTTGGATTTTACAATGACGGCAAATTTTAATAGTGATCTTTTAAAAGCAATCAATCTGTTCCACTTTATATTTTATTAAAATCGGTTCGCCAAAAATTTATTTATAAGGAAATTATTACAGACAGGATTTAGAAGACAATCGTTACAACCTGTAAAACAATATAGTTGAAGCAAAAATCAATTTTTAGGGACCGAAATCGTTTTTAACGATTCCTATCTCATTGTGCTTAACAAAGATAGAGTTTTCTTACAAACAAAAAAATATCCAACATTTCCGACATAATGTTCGATCAATCAATCCCTGCCAACTACTCTTTGCTTTGGTAAAATTGGTGTTATAGTTGGAGAGTTATAACGAAAAACATTTTGTCGGGATTTTTTGCCCACCAGGTATATTTGAAAAGCGCTCACTTTTATAAATGGTTTTTTTTTTCAGACCAAATTGATACTTTCAAATATCTTAAAATTCTTACCATAACATACAAACATTTAACATAATATCAGGATGTAATAATAGCAAACTTTAATAGGTGGTAGAAAAGATCAAAAGAAGGACTTTTTCTTATTATATTTTGCATTATACTTCTTTGTTTTTTAGATAAAGGGTGCCAAACTTAACAGATATTATTTTATTTTTTGTTATAACTTTCTTAAAAATCATAACAGAAAATCGACATTTTCTGAAATAATGCATGACAATAAGGGTAATAATTAAATGGTAAAATTATTTGAAAATAAATAGAAATACTCAAAATTAATATCCAAAATAGGGGATTTTGGATATGGCGAAAGGAATGACAGGGGCACAACCTTAATGAACTATCTAGAGGAAAGACACATGTATGCAATTAATTAGTTCTATAGGAAGAAACTGCAACGAAAGTGGACATGGCTCAGCCTGACTACTGAAAAAGCATTGTTAGAGATGTAACAGTCCTAAATAGCTTTACAACAGGCAGTGATCACAGGATGGTCAGAAAGGAAAATTAACAATAAAAATAAACAACTTGACATGAGTAAACTTACAGAAAATAAAGCCATATACAAAGAAATGCTAAATGAACAGCTAACCCAAAACTTAAGATGCGAAATCGAAAATATAGATGAAATAAATGATACGCTGATAAGAACTATGACCCAAGTCGGAAAAGATGTGGCACAAAAGGGTGAAAAGAGAGAAAATTTTATATCAGAAGAGATAAAGAAAATCATCGAAAAAAGGCGGAACCTGGAGAAAGGGGGAAAGAGAACATCGATAGAATACACAGAAATAAATAAAACTATAAGAAAAATGATAAAACAAAATAAAAGAAAGAGCCAAGAAATAAAAGCTAAAAGAGTTATAGAAAATAACAGGAATATGAAATGTCTAAGTCCGACTCTATATATTATCTATATCAGTGGCGCACCCAGAAATGTGTCTTGGGGGGGGGGGGGGCGAGGCCTCTTGGGGGGGGGCCCGAAGCCTCATGATGTCGAATATTAAGCTAGCTGGGTGCGCCCATGTCTATATTATAAATATCACACAGCTATTCTACACAAAATTATACCGAACAAAAAGGGAACCATCGCGAGAAACCATAAAGAAACTCTAAACAAAAATAAAGAACATAAACTCAGAATTACAACCCGAAATAAGCAAAACGGAAATAAAGAGAGCATTAAAGAAAATGAAAAATAACAAATCACCTGGAAAAAACGGAGTAACGGCAGAAATGCCAAAGTACGATGGTAAAACTGTAGTTAATACCCTCCGTATTCTCCTCAATAAAATTCTAAAAGAAAAAATAATCCCAAACAACTGGAAAGAATCAGTAACCATTATTCTACACAAGAAAGGCGATAGGGCAGACATAAACAACTATCGACCTATAACACTCCCCAATGTAATTTATAAGCTTTTCACGAATATATTAAAAGATTAACCAAACGAACAAGCAGGCTTCAGAAAGGATTTCAATACAGTTGACCACCTGCTAACCACGAAAATTCTAATATAGCGAGCCAATGAATACAACATTCCACTCTATATTGCGTTTATAGACTTTGAAAAAGCTTTTGATAGAATTGAGCACTGGGCAGTAAAAGCATCTTTAATTAGTAGCCGAATAGATTACAGATACACAGATTTAATAGCCAATATATATAGCAAAGCAACAAAATCAATCAAAATCCACGAAGGGACCAAGCCAATCCGCATAAGAAAAGGTGTCAGACAGGATGACACAATATCCCCTAAACTATTTAACCAGGCCCTAGAAGATGTTTTTAAAAACTTAGACTGGGAAGAAATAGGCATCAAAGTAAGCGGACAATACTTGAACCACCTAAGATATGCTGACGATATTGCCTTAATAACAGATAAGAAAGAGGAACTTATAAAAATGCTGGGAGAACTGGATACAGCAGCTAAAAATATAGGCTTGAGTATGAACAACACTAAAACTAAAATCATAACAAACACAGATGAAGATATCACCAGAACAAACCAAGAAAAAATAGAACAAGTAGATGAATATATATCTGAGACAAATTATTAAACTAAAAAAAGAAAACCAAACAGCTGAAATCAAGAGACGAGTAAGATTGGCCTGGGCAGCATTCGGTAAATTAAGCTACATAATAAAAAATAAAAAATATCCTCAGTACCTTAAACAGAAAGTGTATAACCAATGTATTCTTCCTGTGCTCACATATGGATCCCAGACCTGGACGCTTACAAAATCAAACATGGATTAGGTAACAAAAGCCCAAAGATCCATGGAAAGACAAATGTTACATGTAAAGCTAACAGATAGAAAAAGGAATGAATGGATAAGAAATAAAACAAAAGTAAGGGATGTCAGAGGAGAGGTAGCAAAATTAAAATGGAAATTTGCTGGTCCAAATATCAAACTGAAAGACAATCGATGGAACAAATGCATTGTAGACTGGAGACCTTGGCAAAATAAAAGAAGTAGGGGAAGACCCCAAATGAGATAGCGGACAATTTGAAGAGACATGCAGGGACTAGATTGATGAACAGGGCGACAGACAGACAAGAGTGGAAGATATTGGGGGAGGCCTATGTCCAAAGATGGATCGAAGAAAGCTAAATAGATAGATAGATAGATAGACTTAAAATTATTACCAAAAATCGTTAAAATATAGTGCTAATATTATTATTTTATATTTGTTTTAAGGGTCCTTTAGACATGTACAAAAATCTATTTCAATTTCTTTTGTGTAATTTTAATAGCTCATAAAAATATTAATTCTTAAAAGAATTGAGAAATTTATACGTATTCCAAAGATTATTTGGCCACACTGTATCCTTAACCTATCTATATTTTCTTGGAAAAAAGCAACGTTGTTCAATTTGATATTTTAAAATTCATCGTTTTTCCCTACTTTCCAAACTTAAAAAATGCTATGGCTAAAAGTTATTTGAACTTTTTGTCTGCTTTGGACCTTCCGCACCATCTCTTAAAGATTGGTTCATCATTTAAATTACACCCTGTATTTTAGGTATCATATTTTAATTATATTTTATAAAAGGCCAAGGCCCAAAAGTAGGTATCCATTTCCTGTTTACTGGGTATCCAATCTGAAGGACTGCGTATCCAAATGGATACACAATATAGTCTAAAAAGATGCCTTGCAGACTGATAGGAACTATTACAAAACTATTGGAAAAAATAAAAAACCCGAAATTATAATTTACTCCCCTTCCCTATACATGTAAAGTTATGTAAAAGTAACATTACCAACTTCCAGAAACGCTAGAGAGCTGTGATTTGACAGACTGACAGAAACTAAGAGAAATCTATATAATAATTGAGATAAAAGTATAGCCAAGTTCTCCAATATATATTTTAAAATTAAAGGTTTTTACTAGTTTCGAAAAGTTTTTTTAAATGTTTTGCGAAATATATTTAAAACGTAAAGTTTGGCACCCGTGAATAAAGAAAACAAATTTATTTCGTGGATAATCGGGTGTAGAAAGGTTTTGTTCCTCTTGTGTTTTTCCGTGGGCAGCTCGAATACTGTACACCCACGGGGGTTCAAGATCTAATGGCCACCCATTAAGTGTTGACAGTTAACTGTTTCGTGCTTAAGGAACCCTTCAGAACCGTGCATGGTCAATGTAACACCTTTGTAAAGTTGGAGAGACGGTATATAAATTTCATCTTATGATATTGATAAGAGAAATGAAAAATAATGCCTACAATACGGTATGCTTTAAGCACAAGTGGCGACATCTACCGAATACAAAACAAACTATGCTCATGGAATAATACAAGAGAAACAAAACCTTTTTATATACGTTTAGCCACGAAAATTTTTTTTTTATATATTTAGCCTTGGAATTGGACACTGATTCAAAATTAAAATGTTAATTAGTCAACTAAGTGTAATTCATTTAATAACTACACATTATTTGCCTGTGCCAACCCCTTAACACTGATGTTAATATCACTGGACTTTAATAATAATGTAATTTAATTAAAGTGCCTTTTTATCGCTAAAGTATGTAGCTCTCGCTCCCCTCATGCTAAAAACTTATTGCTTTAAAAAAATATTAATGTCACTTTTATCCTTTGAATTTGGCGTGTGAAATACTAATATTAGTTTTTGCCAAACATTTTGCCTAATATATAATCCAAAGAATTAACCTAGGAAGAATTAAATAGACACTGACTTAAAAATGACATCTGCTATTTTGCAAATTTTATTCTGCTCTTTAAAATGAAAGTATACTATACTATAGTTAAATGTGGCATTTGCGAATTTCTTATCTATGAACCGACAATTTTTAATTTTGGTTACTTTGTTAAGCGCGCTCTATAAAAATGATAAAACTGTTGACTGATTACTATGTAAAAAGGTTCGAGTAAGCGAATGGTGTAACTTCCGTCAAAATCTGACGTATGGTTTTGAAGATATCGTAATTTTTTTAAATAAAAATACATGAAATTTATTGAGCTTTTTAAATATTTTGGGATAAATATCAAATACTATCGGTCCAAGATAATTGATTTTATAATAAAACTAATTGTAGCTCCGGCTCCTCTCATGCTACAGACTCAATGCATCAAAAAAAGTGTTAATTTCAACCATTTTGTGTATAATATTCTATTTCGTTGACGTTTTACAAATATTTTTCGCGGTATTTGATCAAATAATAAACCTACAAACTAAAAATTTATCATAACTTAAAAATGACATATGTCATTTTATAGATTTTTATCTCTTCTTTAATATGAAATTAATCCTATTATTATTGGAATTATAATTCAAAAAATATTTGCAATTTCCTTTAATTTTATAAGATTTTTATTAATTTTGGACCGTTTTGATAAATGTTAAGTGCCCTACACCAGCGCCCTCTACATCAAGGTTAAAACTATAAATAAAGTTTTATGTAGAAAGGTTCGGCAAAGTGAGTAGTGTAATTTTTGTCCAATTCGGACCTACTGTTTTAAAGATATCGCGATTTTTGTAAAAATGCGTGTTATTTCTGTTGTGATTTTTGCGTGTTTTTTAGTATTTATTTTTCAAACTCAAAAACGGTACAACTTAGAAAAGTCGAACTATTTTCTTAAAAAGATAGCAGTTCGAGAACTGTCAAAAAGTGTAAGGGCAAAAAAATTTCTCGATTCAGTATTTTTGACTGCAAAAACCTTGCATAGTTTTTGAAAAATCCTCAAAACTCAAAAACCAAAAACTAATTTAAAAAACCAACTATACGCTTACCGAACACTCCCTTAGGTCCGCAAATGTTTAAAATTTGGTTAAAATCCATTAAACAGTTTTGGAGTAATGACCAGATATATTTTAAAAAACGGCAAATAAACAGTGAAATTCTGACCAATTTTATTGTACAGTGAAAATGCGTAACTGCAGGGATTCAGAAGAGCCCCAAAATGGGGCACTTGACTTTTTCCGATCTGGCTGAAAAACAATAGGCTTCCTGACCACACATAATAGTACACTTGTGCAAAATCTCAACTTTCTAGAATAATCCCCTGGACACTTATGGTGTGCCAACAGAGGTACATCAAAAAAAGTCACTTTTTGACGGTTTTTCCCCTATTTCCCCTACTTGAAATTTTCTGATTTGACCCAAAATTGACGTTTTTGGTCTCCCGTAAGTTCTTAATCAGTGCGCCAAATTTCATCCTTTTACGTAGAAGCGTTCCCGAGTAAGCGTCAAAATTCGAGCGCGATACACTAGGGGTGCTAGGGACGGAATAAAAAAAAAATAAAAATAAAAATAATGTTACGGCCGAGGCGGCTCAAGTAATTGATTTTCGCCACAAGCGAAAATCAATAAACATACGGATGATTTTCGCTACGCGAAAACATCTGTATCACAAATTTGCGAAGCAAATTTGTGTTCGGTTCGGTTCGGTTCGCTTCGCAAATTTGTGTTGAAAAAAATTTGTTTCGCAAATTAGTTTATTAACAAATTTGCTTCGCAAATTTGTGTTGAGAAAAATTTGCTTTGCAAATTAGTTTATTAACAAATTTGCTTTGCAAATTTGTGTTGAGAAAAATTTGCTTCGCAAATTAGTTCATTAACACATTTGCTTCGCAAATTTTTTACATCCAACACTTTTAAAACTGTTGCAGCATTGATTTTCGCTGCGGCGAGATTTTGTGTTTAATTATTTATAAAAATATGTTTAACAGTATTTCTATTGATATCGTACAATAACATTTGGGGTATTGGAAACAAAATCATTTTCTACAAGTTTCAAACCAAGAATTTGGAAAATTATTATTGGTTCATAAATTTGTGTTAATAAAATTTACTTCACAAAGTTACTTTTGTCAATAATTCGCTTTGCAAATTTAATTTACCAGTATTAATTTAAGTTAATATCGAACTCATACACAGTTATTAAAAAGGGAATCTTTCATCCCTAAAATGTGTAACTCTCGTTTTGCTCATGCGACAGACTCACGGTCTCAAAAAATTACATATTTTCCTTGATACTTATCAAGTATCATTTCCTCATAAATTCATTAATATTTTATTTTATAAAATCTATAAAATCCGTTTAGTGGTTCTTTAAATAATAATTGTTATTCCAACTGTTGCTTTAACTTCTGTCTGCAATAATTTACTTATAAATTCACTGAACCGATTTCAATAATAAAAAAAGTATTGCTCTTTGAACAAAACTATTGAAATTTTTCGACAATTTTAAATCCAAAGATGTTGGAAAAAAGTCAAATTTTTCCTTCTTGAAAGGATCACTTCTTTTTATGTTGAGAGGATTTATTTTTTATGATTAGTACCTCGTTGTGAGTGGTGGATCTAATAAGTAAATTCAAAAAAGGGTCGAAAAATTTATCGTAACATAAGAAACAACTATCCTTTATGGAGGGTCAATATTTAGAGTCGGCGGAGAATTTCACCATGATGCTTTTTATTTTATTGTCAGTTTAGTAATAATGAATTTATGAGGAAATGAATGCACATAGAAATGGCAAGGCAATCGCATAATCTGTAAAACTTTTCCGAAAAAAATCAAAAAATTTTCAAAAAATATAAGAATAAACAGCTTTTTTAAAAATTAAAGTTTTTATGACCGCCATTTTGGATTTTACAATGACGGCAAATTTTAATAGTGATCTTTTAAAAGCAATCAATCTGTTCCACTTTATATTTTATTAAAATCGGTTCGGCAAAAATTTATTTATAAGGAAATTAATACAGACAGGATTTAGAAGACAATCGTTACATTCTGTAAAACAATATAGTTGAAGCAAAAATCAATTTTTAGGGACCGAAATCGTTTTTAACGATTCCTATCTCGTTGTGCTTAACAAAGATAGAGCTTTCTTACAAACAAAAAAATATCTAATATTTCCGACATAATGTTCGATCAATCAATCCCTGCCAACTACTCTTTGCTTTGGTAAAATTGGTGTTATAGTTAGAGAGTTATAACGAAAAACATTTTGTCGGGTTTTTTTGCCCACCAGGTATATTTGAAAAGCGCTCACTTTTATAAATGGTTTTTTTTCAGACCAAATTGATACTTTCAAATATCTTAAAATTCTTACCATAACATACAAACATTTAACATAATATCAGGATGTAATAATAGCAAACTTTAATAGGTGGTAGAAAAGATCAAAAGAAGGACTTTTTCTTATTATATTTTGCATTATACTTCTTTGTTTTTTAGATAAAGGGTGCCAAACTTAACAGCTATTATTTTATTTTTTGTTATAACTTCCTAAAAAATCATAACAGAAAATCGACATTTTCTGAAATTATGCATGACAAGAAGGGTAATAATTAAATGGTAAAATTATTTGACAATAAATAGAAATACTCAAAATTAATATCCAAAATAGGGGATTTTTTAAAAGAAAAGTGCCAAGAAATAAAAGTTGAAAGAGTTATAGAAAATAACGATTATAAAATGTCTAAGACCGACTCTATATATTATCTATATCAGTGGCGCACCTAGGAATATGTCTTGCGGGGGGGCCGAGGCCTCTTGGGGGGGGGGAACGCCCGAAGCCTCATGATGTCGAATATTAAGCTAGCTGGGTGCGCCCATGTCTATATTATAAATATCACACGCTATTCTATACAAAATTATACCAAACAAAAAGGGAACCATCGCGGGAAACCATAAAGAAATTCCAAACAAAAATAAAGAACATAAACTCAGAATTACAACCCGAAATAATCAAAACGGAAATAAAGAGAGCATTAAAGAAAATGAAAAATAACAAATCACCTGGAAAAGACGGAGTAACGGCAGAAATGCTAAAGTACGGTGGTAAAACTGTAGTTAATACCCTCCATATTCTCCTCAATAAAATTCTAAAAGAAAAAATAATCCCAAACAACTGGAAAGAATCAGTAACCATTATTCTACACAAGAAAGGCGATAGGGCAGACCTAAAAAACTATCGACCTATAACACTCTTCAATGTAATTTATAAGCTTTTCACGAAAATATTAAAAGATAGACTAAAAACAAAAATTGACGGATATCAATCAAAAGAACAAGCAGGCTTCAGAAAGGGTTTCAATAAACCACCTGCTAACCACGAAAATTCTAATAGAGCGAGCCAACGAATACAACATTTTACTCTATATTGCGTTTATAGACTTTGAAAAAGCTTTTGATAGTATTGAGCACTGGGCAGTAAAAGCATCTTTAATTAGTAGCAGATTTAATAGCCAATATATATTGCGAAGCAACAACATCAATCAAAATCCACGAAGGGACCAAGCCAATCCGCAAAAGAAAAGGTGTCAGACAGGATGACACAATATCCCCTAAACTATTTAACCAGGCCCTAGAAGATGTTTTTAAAAACTTAGACTGGGAAGAAATAGGCATCAAAGTAAGCGGACAATACTTGAACCACCTAGGATATGCTGACGATATTGCCTTAATAACAGATAAGAAAAAGGAACTTATAAAAATGCTGGGAGAACTGGATACAGCAGCTAAAAATATAGGCTTGAATATGAACTACACTAAAACTAATATCATAACAAACACAGATGAAGATATCACCAGAATAAACCAAGAAAAAATAGAACAAGTAGATGAATATATATTTGAGACAAATTATTAAACTAAAAAAAGAAAACCAAACAGCTGAAATCAAGAGACGAGTAAGATTGGCCTAGGCAGCATTCGGTAAATTAAGCTACATAATAAAAAATAAAAAATATCCTCAGTACCTTAAAACGAAAGTGTATAACCAATGTATTCTTCCTGTGCTCACATATGGATCCCAGACCTGGACGCTTACAAAATCAAACATGGATAAGGTAACAAAAGCCCAAAGATCCATAGAAAGATAAATGTTACATGTAAAGCTAACAGATAGAAAAAGGAATGAATGGATAAGAAATAAAACAAAAGTAAGGGAGGTCAGAGGAGAGGTAGCAAAATTAAAATGGAAATTTGCTGGTCAAAATATCAAACTGAAAGACAATCGATGAAACAAATGCATTGTAGACTGGAGACCTTGGCAAAATAAAAGAAGTAGGGGAAGACCCCAAATGAGATAGCGGACGATTTCAAGAGACATGCAGGGACTAGATGGATGAACAGGGCGACAGACAGAGAAGAGTGGAAGATATTGGGGGAGGCATATGTCCAAAGATGGATCGAAGAAAGCTAAATAGATAGATAGATAGATAGACTTAAAATTATTACCAAAAATCGTTAAAATATAGTGCTAATATTATTATTTTATATTTGTTTTAAGGGTCCTTTAGACATGTACAAAAATCTATTTCAATTTCTTTTGTGTAAATTTAATAGCTCATAAAAATATTAATTCTTAAAAGAATTGAGAAATTTATACGTATTCCAAAGATTATTTGGCCACACTGTATTCTTAACCTATCTATATTTTCTCGGAAAAAAGCAACGTTGTTCAATTTGATATTTTAAAATTCATCGTTTTTCCCTACTTTCGAAACAAAAATGCTATAACTTGGCAAAAAGTTATTTGAACTTTTTGTCTGCTTTGGCCCTTCCGCACCATCTCTTAAAGATTGGTTCATCATTTAAATTACACCCTGTATTTTAGGTATTACATTTTAATTATATTTTATAAAAGGCCAAGGCCCAAAAGTAGGTATCCATTTCCTGTTTACTGGGTATCCAATCTGAAGGACTGCGTATCCAAATGGATACACAATATAGTCTAAAAAGATGCCTTGCAGACTGATAGGAACTATGACAAAACTATAGGAAAAAATAATAAACCCGAAATTATAATTTACTCCCCTTCCCTATACATGTAAAGTTATGTAAAAGTAACATTACCAACTTCCAGAAACGCTAGAGAGCTGTGATTTGACAGACTGACAGAAACTAAGAGAAATCTATATAATAATTGAGATAAAAGTATAGCCAAGTTCTCCAATATACATTTTAAAATTAAAGGTTTTTACTAGTTTCGAAAAGTTTTTTTAAATGTTTTGCGAAATATATTTAAAACGTAAAGTTTGGTACCCGTGAATAAAGAAAACAAAATTTTTTCGTGGATAATCGGGTGTAGAAAGGTTTTGTTCTTCTTGTGTTTTTCCGTGGGCAGCTCGAATGCTGTACACCCACGGGGGTCCAAGATCTAATGGCCACCTATTAATTGTTGAACTGTTACGTGCTTAAAGGACTCTTCAGAACACTGCATGGTCAATGTAACACCTTTGTAAAGTTAGAGTGACGGTATATATAAAACTCATCTCACGATATTGGTAAGAGAAATGAAAAATAATGCCTGCAATACTGTATGCTTTATACACAAGTGGCGACATCTTCCGAATACAAAAGAAACTATGCCCATGGAAAAATAATTTAATAAGTTCTCCAATATAAATTTTAAAATGAAAAGTTTTTACTAGTTTGGAAAAGTTTTCTTAAATATTTTGCCAAATATATTTCACACGTCACTGTCAAAAATTACTAAAAAACATTTTTGTGATATTTTCTCGAAAAAAGGGATGTAGGATATAATAAGGTAAAAAGTAGTTTTTTTTTAAATAGACAAAATATGTAATAAAAATTGTTTATTTTGGTTATTGTTGAAAATTTTTTTTTATAAGTTCGCCCCTGTCGGCTTACCTGTGAAATAAACCCCACATTATATTAAAGCTTTTAAAAGGAAATTATATTTTCTACAATAAAAAAAGTGTAATTTTTGAGTAAATTTTATAAAACCTAAAATAAACATGTTTTTTCGAAATAATCCCAATTTACGGACGCCACTGAAGAGCTACTTGCTTTTCCCATAAACTAATATTATACTCGTTTCTGCTTTTCCTAATCTCATCGACCAATGCATCGTTGAACAGTGGTCTTTTCTTAAAAAGATAGCGGCTTAGGAACTGCAAAAAAGGGCAAAAATTTCGATTTAGTATTGTGGCTGCAAAAATCTACATAGTTTTTGAAAAATCGTCAAAACTCATAATTTAAAAAATTCAATTGGAGAGTTACGTAACATTCCTTTGGGCCTCGCTCATGCTAAAAACCTATTTCTTTAAGAAAAAAATCAAATTCACTTTTATCCACTGCATTTGAAGGTAATATCCCATTATTATTGTTTTGCGAAATATATTTAAAACGTTACAGTTTAGGATCCGTGACTAAAAAGAATCCGTGACCAAAAAGAACAAAAATATTCGTGGATAAGCAGGTATAAAAAGGTTTTGTTTCTCTTGTATTTTTCCGTGGGCAGCTCAAAAGCTGTACACTCACGGGGTCCAAGACCTAATGGACACCTATTAACTGTTTCGCTAGAGAGACAGTATATAAATCTCATCTTCATACAAAAGAAACTTTGCCCACGAAAAAATACAAGAGAAACAAAACCTTTTTGTATATGCTTTAACCACGAAAAATTTTTGTTTCTTTTTAAATAGTTATCCAAAAATTAGCCTGGAAGCTTAAAATTGGACACTGATTTAAAAATAAACCATGTGCCATTAACTAATATTTACTTTATATGAAGTTAAAGTACGTTGTAAATTAGTCAAAACTAAGTTTAATTTATTTAATAACTCATTACTCGCCTTTGTCAGCACCTTACAACTGCTAACTGTGATTATCACTGCACTTTAATAATAATTTATAATAATAATTTATCGAATAATTTAATTTAATTTTAATATAATATAATAAAAGTGCCTGTTTACCGCTAAAATATGTAGCTCTTACCGGTCATGCTAAAAACTTATTGCTTTAAAAAATATTAAGGTCACTTTTATCCGTTATATTTGTCATGTAAAATACTACCTAATATTAGTTTTTGCCAAAGGTTTTTCATAATATATAGTCCAAAGAATTAACCTAGGAACTAAAAATTAGACACTGTCCTAAAAATGACATCTGGTATTTTGCAAATTTTACTCTGCTCTTTAAAATGAAAGTATACTATACTATATAGTTTAAGGTGGCATTTGCGAATTTCTTAATATCTACAAGAAAATTTTTATTTCTGGTTACTTTGTTAAGCGCGCTCTATGAAAATGAAAAAACTGTTGACTGATTATTATGTAAAAAGGTCCGAGTAAGCGAATGGTATAACTTACGTCACAATCAGACGCATGGTTTTGAAGATATTGTAATTTTTTTAAATAACAATACTTGAAATTAATGGAGCTTTTTAAACATTTTGCGTTAAATTTCAAAAACCATAGGTCCCAGATAATTTTTTATAATGCTACAAAAACAGTGCATCAAAAAGAGTTTAAATTACGTTTTTAATTTGTCTATAATATTGTATTTCGTTAACTCTTTACCAATATTTCTCGGGGTATATAATTTAAAAATAAACCTAGACATAAAATTTGCCATAACTTAAAAATGACATATGTCATTTTATAGATTCTTTTCTGCTCATTAACATGAAATTAATCCTATTATTATTGCAATTATATTTCAAAAAATATTTGCAAATTCCTTTAATTTTATAAGATTTTTATTAATTTTGGACCGTTTTGATAAATGTTAAGTGCCCTACACCAGCGCCCTCTACATTACGGTTAAAACTATAAAAAAAAGTTTTATGTAGAAAGGTTCGGCGAAGTGAGTAGTGTAATTTTTGTCCAATTCGGACTTACTGTTTTAAAGATATCGCGATTTTTGTAAAAATGCGTGTTATTTCCGTTGAGATTTTTGCGTGTTTTTTAATATTTATTTTTCAAACTCAAAAACGGTACAACTTAGAAAAGTCGAACTTTTTTTAAAAAATATTTTGGTATTTTCTTAAAAAGATAGCAGTTCTAGAACTGTTAAAAAATGTAAGAACAAAAAAATTTCTTGAATCAGTATTTTTGACTGCAAGAACCTTGCATAGTTTTTGAAAAATCCTCAAAACTCAAAAACCAAAAACTAATTTTAAAAACCAACTATACGGTTACCGAACACTCCCTTAGGTCCGCAAATGTTTAAAATTTGGTTAAAATGGGTTAAACAGTTTTGGAGTAATGACCAGATATATTTTAAAAAACGGCAAATAAACAGTGAAATTCTGACCAATTTTATTGTACAGTGAAAATGCGTCACTGCAGGGATTCAGAAGAGCCCCAAAATGGGGCACTTGACTTTTTCCGATCTGACTGAAAATTAGTTTATTAACAAATTTGTTTCGCAAATTTGTGTTGAGAAAAATTTGCTTTGCAAATTAGTTTATTAACGTTGAGAAAAATTTGCTTCGCAAATTAGTTCATTAACACATTTGCTTCGCAAATTTTTTACATCCAACACTTTTAAAACTGTTGCAGCATTGATTTTCGCTGCGGCGAGATTTTGTGTTTAATTATTTATAAAAATATGTTTAACAGTAT
The DNA here is from genome assembly GCA_963576565.1 of Aspidapion aeneum. Lineage (NCBI taxonomy): Eukaryota > Metazoa > Arthropoda > Insecta > Coleoptera > Brentidae > Aspidapion > Aspidapion aeneum. The sequence continues at coordinate 119,185,586 of OY755038.1, read as the reverse complement.
TTCTATTGATATCGTACAATAACATTTGGGGGATTGGAAACAAAATCATTGTCTACAAGTTTCAAACCAAGAATTTGGAGAATTATTATTGGTTCATAAATTTGTGTTAATAAAATTTACTTCACAATGTTACTTTTGTCAATAATCCGCTTTGCAAATTTATTTTACCAGTATTAATTTAAGTTAATATCGAATTCATACACTGTTATTAAAAAGGGAATTTTTCATCCCTAAAATGTGTAACTCTCGCTTTGCTCATGCGACAGACTCACGGTCTCAAAAAATTACATATTTTCCTTGATACTTGATCAAGTATCATTTCCTCATAAATTTATTAATATTTTATTCTATAAAATCCCTTTAGTGGTTCTTTAAATAATAATTGTTATTCCAACTGTTGCTTTAACTTCTGTCTGCAATAATTTACTTATAAATTCAAAAGAAGTATTGCTCTTTGAACAAAACTATAGAAATTTTTCGACAATTTTAAATCCAAGATGTTGGAAAAAAAGTCAAATTTGTCCTTCTTGAAAGGATCACTCCTTTGTATGTTGCGAGGATTTATTTTTTTATGATTAGTACCTCGTTGTGTCAAGTCGAAAAATTTATCGTAACATAAGAAACAACTATGCTTTATGGAGGGTCAATATTTAGAGTTGGCGGAGAATTTCACCATGATGCTTTTTATTTTATTGTCAGTTTAGTAATAATGAATTTATGAGGAAATGAATGCACATAGAAATGGCAAGGCAATCGCATAATCTGTAAAACTTTTCCGAAAAAAATCAAAAAATTTTCAAAAAATATAAGAATAAACAACCTTTTTAAAAATTAAAGTTTTTATGACCGCCATTTTGGATTTTACAATGACGGCAAATTTTAATAGTGATCTTTTAAAAGCAATCAATCTGTTCCACTTTATATTTTATTAAAATCGGTTCGGCAATCGTTACAACCTGTAAAACAATATAGTAGAAGCCAAAATCAATTTTTAGGGACCGAAATCGTTTTTAACGATTCCTATCTCGTTGTGCTTAACAAAGATAGAGTTTTCTTACAAACAAAAAAATATCCAACATTTCCGACATAATGTTCGATCAATCAATCTCTGCCAACTACTCTTTGCTTTGGTAAAGTTGGTGTTATAGTTGGAGAGTTATAACGAAAAACATTTTGTCGGGTTTTTTTGCCCACTTTTATAAATGGTTTTTTTTCAGACCAAATTGATACTTTCAAATATCTTAAAATTCTTACCATAACATACAAACATTTAACATAATATCAGGATGTAATAATAGCAAACTTTAATGTGGTAGAAAAGATCAAAAGAAGGACTTTTTCTTATTATATTTTGCATTATACTTCTTTGTTTTTTAGATAAAGGGTGACAAACTTAACAGCTATTATTTTATTTTTTGTTATAACTTCCTTAAAAATCATAACAGAAAATCGACATTTTCTGAAATTATGCATGACAATAAGGGTAATAATTAAATGGTAAAATTATTTGAAAATAAATAGAAATTAATATCCAAAATAGGGGATTTTGGATATGGCGAAAGGAATGACAGGGGCACAACCTTAATGAACTATCTAGAGGAAAGACACATGTATGCAATTAATTAGTTCTATAGGAAGAAACCGCAACGAAAGTGGACATGGCTCAGCCTGACTACTGAAAAAGCATTGTTAGAGATGTAACAGTCCTAAATAGCTTTACAACAGGCAGTGATCACAGGATGGTCAGAAAGGAAATTTAACAATAAAAATAAACAACTTGACATGAGTAAACTTACAGAAAATAAAGCCATATACAAAGAAATGCTAAATGAACAGCTAACCCAAAACTTAAGATGCGAAAACGAAAATATAGATGAAATAAATGATACGTTGATAAGAACTATGACCCAAGTCGGAAAAGATGTAGCACAAAAGGGTGAAAAGAGAGAAAATTTTATATAAGAAGAGATAAAGAAACTCATCGAAAAAAGGCGGAACCTGGAGAAAGGAGGAAAGAGAACATCGATAGAATACACAGAAATAAATAAAACTATAAGAAAAATGATAAAATAAAATAAAAGAAAGAGCCAAGAAATAAAAGTTGAAAGAGTTATAGAAAATAACAGGAATATGAAATGTCTAAGACCGACTCTATATATTATCTATATCAGTGGCGCACCCAGGAATATGTCTTGGGGGGGTGCCGGGGCATCTTGGGGGGGGCCCGAAGCCTCATGATGTCGAATATTAAGCTAGCTGGGTGCGCCCATGTCTATAATATAAATATCACACAGCTATTCTATACAAAATTATACCAAACAAAAAGGGAACCATCGCGAGAAAAGAAACTCCAAACAAAAATAAAGAACATAAACTCAGAATTACAACCCGAAATAAGCAAAACGGAAATAAAGACAGCATTAAAGAAAATGAAAAATAACAAATCACCTGGAAAAGACGGAGTAACGGCAGAAATGCTAAAGTACGGTAGTAAAACTGTAGTTAATACCCTCCATATTCTCCTCAATAAAATTCCAAAAGAAAAAATAATCCCAAACAACTGGAAAGAATCAGTAACCATTATTCTACACAAGAAAGGCGATAGGGCAGACCTAAAAAACTATCGACCTATAACACTCCCCAATGTAATTTATAAGCTTTTCACGAAAATATTAAAAGATAGAATAACAACAAAAATTGACGGATATCAATCAAAAGAACAAGCAGGCTTCAGAAAGGGTTTCAATACAGTTGACCACCTGCTAACCACGAAAATTCTAATAGAGCGAGCCAACGAATACAATATTCCACTCTATATTGCGTTTATAGACTTTGAAAAAGCTTTTGATAGTATTGAGCACTGGGCAGTAAAAGCATCTTTAATTAGTAGCCGAATAGATCACAGATACACAGATTTAATAGCCAATTTATATAGCGAAGAAACAACATCAATCAAAATCCACGAAGGGACCAAGCCAATCCGCATAAAAAAAGGTGTCAGACAGGATGACACAATATCACCTAAACTATTTAACCAGGCCCCAGAAGATGTTTTTATAAACTTATACTGGGAAGAAATAGGCATCAAAGTAAGCGGACAATACTTGAACCACCTAAGATATGCTGACGATATTGCCTTAATAACAGATAGAGGAACTTATGAAAATGCTGGGAGAACTGGATACAGCAGCTAAAAATATAGGCTTGAGTATGAACTACACTAAAACTAAAATCATAACAAACACAGATGAAGATATCACCAGAATAAACCAAGAAAAAATAGAACAAGTAGATGAATATATATCTGAGACAAATTATTAAACTAAACAAAGAAAACCAAACAGCTGAAATCAAGAGACGAGTAAGATTGGCCTGGGCAGCATTCGGTAAATTAATTTATATAGCGAAGAAACAACATCAATCAAAATCCACGAAGGGACCAAGCCAATCCGCATAAAAAAGGTGTCAGACAGGATGACACAATATCCCCTAAACTATTTAACCAGGCCCCAGAAGATGTTTTTAAAAACTTAGACTGGGAAGAAATAGGCATCAAAGTAAGTGGACAATACTTGAACCACCTAAGATATGCTGACGATATTGCCTTAATAACAGATAAGAAAGAGGAACTTATAAAAATGCTGGGAGAACTGGATACAGCAGCTAAAAATATAGGCTTGAGTATGAACTACACTAAAACTAAAATCATAACAAACACAGATGAAGATATCACCAGAATAAACCAAGAAAAAATAGAACAAGTAGATGAATATATATCTGAGACAAATTATTAAAATAAACAAAGAAAACCAAACAGCTGAAATCAAGAGACGAGTAAGATTGGCCTGGGCAGCATTCGGTAAATTAAGCTACATAATAAAAAATAAAAAATATCCTCAGTACCTCAAAACGAAAGTGTATAACCAATGTATTCTTCCTGTGCCCACATATGGATCCCAGACCTGGACGCTTACAAAATCAAACATGGATAAGGTAACAAAAGCCCAAAGATCCATGGAAAGACAAATGTTACATGTAAAGCTAACAGATAGAAAAAGGAATGAATGGATAAGAAATAAAACAAAAGTAAGGGATGTCAGAGGAGATGTAGCAAAATTAAAATGGAAATTTGCTGGTCAAAATATCAAACTGAAAGACAATCGATGGAACAAATGCATTGTAGACTGGAGACCTTGGCAAAATAAAAGAAGTAGGGGAAGACCCCAAGTGAGATAGCGGACAATTTGAAGAGACATGCAGGGACTAGATGGATGAACAGGGCGACAGACAGAGAAGAGTGGAAGATATTGGGGGAGGCCTATGTCCAAAGATGGATCGAAGAAAACTAAATAGATAGATAGATAGATAGACTTAAAATTATTACCAAAAATCGTTAAAATATAGTGCTAATATTATTATTTTATATTTGTTTTAAGGGTCCTTTAGACATGTACAAAAATCTATTTCAATTTCTTTTGTGTAAATTTAATAGCTCATAAAAATATTAATTCTTAAAAGAATTGAGAAATTTATACGTATTCCAAAGATTATTTGGCCACACTGTATCCTTCTATCTATATTTTCTTGGAAAAAAGCAACGTTGTTCAATTTGATATTTTAAAATTCATCGTTTTTCCCTACTTTCCAAACTTAAAAATTGCTATAACTTGGCAAAAAGTTATTTGAACTTTTTGTCTGCTTTGGACCTTCCGCACCATCTCTTAAAGATTGGTTCATCATTTAAATTACATCCTGTATTTTAGGTATCATATTTTAATTATATTTTATAAAAGGCCAAGGCCCAAAAGTAGGTATCCATTTCCTGTTTACTGGGTATCCAATCTGAAGGACTGCGTATCCAAATGGATACACAATATAGTCTAAAAAGATGCCTTGCAGACTGATAGGAACTATGACAAAACTATAGGAAAAAATAAAAAACCCGAAATTATAATTTACTCCCCTTCCCTATACATGTAAAGTTATGTAAAAGTAACATTACCAACTTCCAGAAACGCTAGAGAGCTGTGATTTGACAGACTGACAGAAACTAAGAGAAATCTATATAATAATTGAGATAAAAGTATAGCCAAGTTCTCCAATATACATTTTAAAATTAAAGGTTTTTACTAGTTTCGAAAAGTTTTTTTAAATGTTTTGCGAAATATATTTAAAACGTAAAGTTTGGTACCCGTGAATAAAGAAAACAAAATTTTTTCGTGGATAATCGGGTGTGGAAAGGTTTTGTTCCTCTTGTGTTTTTCCGTGGGCAGCTCGAATGCTGTACACCCACGGGGGTTCAAGATCTAATGGCCACCCATTAAGTGTTGACAGTTAACTGTTTCGTGCTTAAGGAACCCTTCAGAACCGTGCATGGTCAATGTAACACCTTTGTAAAGTTGGAGAGACGGTATATAAATTTCATCTTACGATATTGATAAGAAATATGAAAAATAATGCCTGCAATACGGTATGCTTTAAGCACAAGTGGCGACATCTACCGAATACAAAAGAAACTATGCTCATGGAATAATACAAGAGAAACAAAACCCGTTTATATAAGTTTAGCCACGAAAAATTTTTGTTTTTTTTAAAATATTTAGCCTTGGAATTGGACACTGATTCAAAAATAAAATGTTAATTAGTCAACTAAGTGTAATTCATTTAATAACTACTCATTATTTGCCTTTGCCAACCCCTTACAACTGATGTTATTATCACTGGACTTTAATAATAATGTAATTTAATTAAAGTGCCTTTTTATCGCTAAAGTATGTAGCTCTCGCTCCCCTCATGCTAAAAACTTATTGCTTTAAAAAAATATTAATGTCACTTTTATCCTTTGAATTTGGCGTGTAAAATACTAATATTCGTTTTTGCCAAACATTCTGCCTAATATATAATCCAAAGAATTAACCTAGGAAGAATTAAATAGACATTGACTTAAAAATGACATCTGCTATTTTGCAAATTTTATTCTGCTCTTTAAAATGAAAGTATACTATACTATAGTTAAATGTGGCATTTTTGAATTTCTTATCTATGAACCGACAATTTTTAATTTTGGTTACTTTGTTAAGCGCGCTCTATAAAAATGATAAAACTGTTGACTGATTACTATGTAAATAGGTTCGAGTAAGCGAATGGTGTAACTTCCGTCAAAATCTGACGTATGGTTTTGAAGATATCGTAATTTTTTAAATAAAAATACATGAAATTTATTGAGCTTTTTAAATATTTTGGAATAAATATCAAAAGCTATCGGTCCAAGATAATTTATTTTATAATGAAACGAATTGTAGCTCCGGCTCCTCTCATGCTACAGACTCAATGCATCAAAAAAAGTTTTAATTTCAACCAATTTGTGTATAAGATTCTATTTCGTTGACGTTTTACAAATATTTTTCGCGGTATTTGATCAAAAAATAAACCTAAAAACTAAAATTTTGTCATAACTTAAAAATGACATATGTCATTTTATAGATTTTTGTCTCTTCTTTAACATGAAATTAATCCTATTATTAATATTTCAAAAAATATTTGCAAATTCCTTTAATTATATAAGATTTTTATTAATTTTGGACCGTTTTGATAAATGTTAAGTGCCCTACACCAGCGCCCTCTACATTAAGGTTAAAACTATAAATAAAGTTTTATGTAGAAAGGTTCGGCGAAGTGAGTAGTGAAATTTTTGTCCAATTCGGACCTACTGTTTTAAAGATATCGCGATTTTTGTAAAAATGCGTGTTAATGCGTGTTATTTCCCGTTGTGATTTTTGCGTGTTTTTTAGTATTTATTTTTCAAACTCAAAAACGGTACAACTTAGAAAAGTCGAACTTTTTTAAAAAATATTTTGGTATTTTCTTAAAAAGATAGCAGTTCGAGAACTGTCAAAAAGTGTAAGGGCAAAAAAAATTCTCGATTCAGTATTTTTGACTGCAAAAACCTTGCATAGTTTTTGAAAAATCCTCAAAACTCAAAAACCAAAAACTAATTTTAAAAACCAACTATACGGTTACCGAACACTCCCTTAGGTCCGCAAATGTTTAAAATTTAGTTAAAATCCATTAAACAGTTTTGGAGTAATGACCAGATATATTTTAAAAAACGGCAAATAAACAGTGAAATTCTGACCAATTTTATTGTACAGTGAAAATGCGTAACTGCAGGGATTCAGAAGAGCCCCAAAATGGGGCACTTGACTTTTTCCGATCTGGCTGAAAAACAATAGGCTTCCTGACCACACACAAGAGTACACTTGTGCAAAAACTCAAGTTTCTAGAATAAACCCCTGGACACTTATGGTGTGCCAACGGAGGTACATCAAAAAAAGTCACTTTTTGACGGTTTTTCCCCTATTTCCCCTACTTGAAATTTTCCGATTTGACCCAAAATTGACATTTTTGGTCCCCCGTAAGTTCCTAATCAGTGCGCCAAATTTCATCCTTCTACGTCGAAGCGTTCCCGAGTAAGCGTCAAAATTCGAGCGCGATACACTAGGGGTGCTAGGGACGGAATAATAATAAAAAAAAAAAATAATGTTACGGCCGAGGCGGCTCAAGTAATTGATTTTCGCCACAAGCGAAAATCAATAAACATACGGATGATTTTCGCTACGCGAAAACATCCGTATCACGAGTATCAATGAGTATAATTTTCTTCGCAAATTAGTTTATTAACAAATTTGCTTCGCAAATTTTTTACATCCAACACTTTTAAAACTGTTGCAGCATTGATTTTCGCTAAGCCTCTCGCCTGCGGCGAGATTTTGTGTTTAATTATTTATAAAAAATATGTTTAACAGTGTTTCCATTGATATCGTATAATAACATTTGGGGGATTGGAAACAAAATCATTGTCTACAATATTCAAACCAAGAATTTGGAAAGTTATTATTGGTTCATAAATTTGTGTTAATAAAATTTACTTCGCAAAGTTACTTTTGTCAATAAGTTGCTTTGCAAATTTAATTTACCAGTATTAATTTAAGTTAATATCGAACTCATACACAGTTATTAAAAAGTGCATTTTTCATCCCTTAAATGTGTAACTCTCGCTTTGCTCATGCGACAGACTCACGGTCTCAAAAAATTACATATTTTCCTTGATACTTGATCAAGTATCATTTCCTCATAAATTCATTAATCTTTTATTCTATAAAATCCGTTTAGTGGTTCTTTAAATAATAATTGTTATTCCAACTGTTGCTTTAACTTCTGTCTGCAATAATTTCCTTATAAATAAATTCACTGAACCGATTTCAATAATAAAAAAAAATATTGCTCTTTGAACAAAACTATTGAAATTTTCCTACATTTTTAAATCCAAGATGTTGGAGAAAAAGTCAAGTTTGTTCTTCTTGGAAGGATGACTTCTTTGTATGTTGTGAGGATTTATTTTTTTATGATTAGTACCTCGATGTCAGTGGTGGATCTAATAAATAAATTCAAAAAAGGGTCGAAAAATTTATCGTAACAGAAGAAACAACTATCCTTTATGGAGGGTCAATATTTAGAGTTGGCGGAGAATTTCACCATGATGCTGTCTATTTTATTGTCAGTTTGGTAATAATGAATTTATGAGGAAATGAATGCACATAGAAATGGCAAGGCAATCGCATAATCTGTAAAACTTTTCCGAAAAAAATCAAAAAATTTTCAAAAAATATAAGAATAAACAGCCTTTTTAAAAATTAAAGTTTTTATGACCGCCATTTTGGATTTTACAATGACGGAAAATTTTAATAATGATCTTTTAAAAGCAATCAATTTGTTCCACTTTATATTTTATTAAAATCGGTTCGGCAAAAATTTATTTATAAGGAAATTAATACAGACAGGATTTAGAAGACAATCGTTACAACCTGTAAAACAATATAGTTGAAGCAAAAATCAATTTTTAGGGACCGAAATCGTTTTTAACGATTCCTGTCTCGTTGTGCTTAACAAAGATAGAGCTTTCTTACAAACAAAAAATATCCAACATTTCCGACATAATGTTCGATCAATCAATCCCTGCCAACTACTCTTTGCTTTGGTAAAATTGGTGTTATAGTTGGAGAGTTATAACGAAAAACATTTTGTCGGGATTTTTTGCCCACAAGGTATATTTGAAAAGCGCTCACTTTTATAAATGGTTTTTTTTCAGACCAAAATGATACTTTCAAATATCTTAAAATTCTTACCATAACATACAAACATGTAACATAATATCAGGGTGTAATAATAGCAAACTTTAGTAGGTGGTAGAAAAGATCAAAAGAAGGATTTTTTCTTATTATATTTTGCATCATACTTCTTAATTTGTTAGATAAAGGGTGCCAAACCTAACAGCTATTATTTTTTTTGTTATAACTTCCTTAAAAATCATAACGGAAAATCGACAATTTCTGAAATTATGCATGACAATAAGGGTAATAATTAAATGGTAAAATTATTTGAAAATAAATAGAAATACTCAACATTATTACCAAAAATCGTTAAAATATAGTGCTAATATTATTATTTTATATTTGTTTTAAGGGGCCTTTAGACATGTACAAAAATCTATTTCAATTTCTTTTGTGTAAATTTAATATCTCATAAAAATATTAATTCTTAAAAGAATTGAGAAATTTATACCTATTCCAAAGATTATTTGGCCGCATATCCTTAACCTATCTATATTTTCTTGGAAAAAAGCAACGTTGTTCAATTTGATATTTTAAAAGCTCATCGTTTTTCCCTACTTTCCTAACTTAAAAAATGCTATAACTTGGCCAAAATTTATTTGAACTTTTTGTCTGCTTTGGACCTTCCGCACCATCTCTTAAAGATTGGTTCATCATTTAAATTACACCCTGTATTTTAGGTATCATATTTTAATTATATTTTATAAAAGGCCAAGGCCCAAAAGTAGGTATCCATTTCCTGTTTACTGAGAATCCAATCTGAAGGACTGCGTATCCAAATGGATACACAATATAGTCTAAAAAGATGCCTTGCAGACTGATAGGAACTATGACAAAACTATAGGAAAAAATAAAAAACCCGAAATTGTAATTTACTCCCCTTCCCTATACATGTAAAGTTATGTAAAAGTAACATTACCAACTTCCAGAAACGCTAGAGAGCTGTGATTTGACAGACTGACAGAAACTAAGAGAAATCTATATAATAATTGAGATAAAAGTATAGCCAAGTTCTCCAATATACATTTTAAAATTAAAGGTTTTTACTAGTTTCGAAAAGTTTTTTTAAATGTTATGCGAAATATAATGAAAACGTAAAGTTTGGTACCCGTGAATAAAAAAAACTAAAATTTTTCGTGGATAATCGGGTGTAGAAAGGTTTTCTTCCTCTTGTGTTTTTCCGTGGGCAGCTCGAATGCTGTACACCCACGGGGGTTCAAGATCTAATGGCCACCCATTAAGTGTTGACAGTTAACTGTTTCGTGCTTAAGGAACCCTTCAGAACCGTGCATGGTCAATGTAACACCTTTGTAAAGTTGGAGAGACGGTATATAAATTTCATCTTACGATATTGAGAGAAATGAAAAATAATGTCTGCAATACGGTATGCTTTAAGCACAAGTGGCGACATCTACCGAATACAAAAGAAACTATGCCCATGGAATAATACAAGAGAAACAAAACCTTTTTATATACGTTTAGCCACGAAAAATGTTTGTGTTTTTTTAAATATTTATCCAAAAATTAGCCTTGGAAACTAAGTGTTCATTTAATAACTACTCATTATTTGCCTTTGCCAACCCCTTACAACTGATGTTATTATCACTGGACTTTAACAACAATGTAATTTAATTAAAGTGCCTTTTTATCGCTAAAGTATGTACCTCTCGCTCCCCTCATGCTAAAAACTTATTGCTTTAAAAAAATATTAATGTCACTTTTATCCTTTGAATTTGGCGTGTAAAATACTAATATTAGTTTTTGCCAAACATTCTGCCTAATATATAATCCAAAGAATTAACCTAGGAAGAATTAAATAGACACTGACTTAAAAATGACATCTGCTATTTTGCAAATTTTATTCTGCTCTTTAAAATGAAAGTATACTATATTATAGTTAAATGTGGCATTTGCGAATTTCTTATCTATGAACCGACAATTTTTAATTTTGGTTACTTTGTTAAGCGCGCTCTATAAAAATGATAAAACTGTTGACTGATTACTATGTAAATAGGTTCGAGTAAGCGAATGGTGTAACTTCCGTCAAAATCTGACGTATGGTTTTGAAGATATCGTAATTTTTTAAATAAAAATACATGAAATTTATTGAGCTTTTTAAATATTTTGGAATAAATATCAAAAGCTATCGGTCCAAGATAATTTATTTTATAATGAAACGAATTGTAGCTCCGGCTCCTCTCATGCTACAGACTCAATGCATCAAAAAAAGTTTTAATTTCAACCAATTTGTGTATAAGATTCTATTTCGTTGACGTTTTACAAATATTTTTCGCGGTATTTGATCAAAAAATAAACCTAGAAACTAAAAATTTGTCATAACTTCAAAATTACATATGTCATTTTATAGATTTTTGTCTCTTCTTTAACATGAAATTAATCCTATTTATATTGGAATTATATTTCAAAAAATATTTGCAAATTCCTTTAATTTTATAAGATTTTTATTAATTTTGGACCGTTTTGATAAATGTGAAGTGCCCTACACCAGCGCTTTCTACATTAAGGTTAAAACTATAAATAAAGTTTTATGTAGAAAGGTTCGGCGAAGTGAGCAGTGCAATTTTTGTCCAATTCGGACCTACTGTTTTAAAGATAACGCGATTTTTGTAAAAATGCGTGTTATTTCCGTTGAGATTTTTGCGGGTATTTTAATATTTATTTTTCAAACTGAAAAACAGTACAACTTAGAAAAGTCTAACTTTTTTTAAAAAATATTTTGGTATTTTCTTAAAAAGATAGCAGTTCGAGAACTCAAAAAGTGTAAGGGCAAAAAAATGTCTCGATTCAGTATTTTTGACTGCAAAAACCTTGAATAGTTTTTGAAAAATCCTCAAAACTCAAAAACCAAAAACTAATTTTAAAAACCAACTATACGGTTACCGAACACTCCCTTAGGTCCGCAAATGTTTAAAATTTGGTTAAAATGCATTAAACAGTTTTGGAGTAATGAGATATATTTTAAAAAACGGCAAATAAACAGTGAAATTCTGACCAATTTTATTGTACAGTGAAAATGCGTCACTGCAGGGATTCAGAAGAGCCCCAAAATGGGGCACTTGACTTTTTCCGATCTGGCTGAAAAACAATAGGCTTCCTGACCACACATAAGAGTATACTTGTGCAAAATCTCAAGTTTCTAGAATAATCCCCTGGACACTTATGGTGTGCCATCTGAGGTACATCAAAAAAAGTCACTTTTTGACGTTTTTCCCCTACTTGAAATTTTCCGATTTGACCCAAAATTGACATTTTTGGTCTCCCCTAAGTTCTTAATCAGTGCGCCAAATTTCATCCTTCTACGTCGAAGCGTTCCCGAGTAAGCGTCAAAATTCGAGCGCGATACACTAGGGGTGCTAGGGACGGAATATTGATTTTCACCACAAGCGAAATCAATAAACATACGGATGATTTTCGCTACGCGAAAACATCCGTATTACAAATTTGCTTCGCAAATTTGTGTTGAAAAAAATTTGCTTCGCAAATTAGTTTATTAACAAATTTGCTTTGCAAATTTGTGTTGAGAAAAATTTGCTTCGCAAATTAGTTCATTAACACATTTGCTTCGCAAATTTTTTACATCCAACACTTTTAAAACTGTTGCGGCATTGATTTTCGCTGCGGCGAGATTTTGTGTTTAATTATTTATAAAAATATGTTCAACAGTATTTCTATTGATATCGTACAATAACATTTGGGGGATTGGAAACAAAATAATTATCTACAAGTTTCAAACCAAGAATTTGGAGAATTATTATTGGTTCATAAATTTGTGTTAATAAAATTTACTTCACAAAGTTACTTTTGTCAATAATTCGCTTTGCAAATTTAATTTACCAGTATTAATTTAAGTTAATATCGAATTCATACACTGTTATTAAAAAGGGAATTTTTCATCCCTAAAATGTGTAACTCTCGCTTTGCTCATGCGACAGACTCACGGTCTCAAAAAATTACATATTTTCCTTGATACTTGATCAAGTATCATTTCCTCATAAATTCATTAATATTTTATTCTATAAAATCTATAAAATCCGTTTAGTGGTTCTTTAAATAATAATTGTTATTCCAACTGTTGCTTTAACTTCTGTCTGCAATAACTTACTTATAAATTCACTGAACCGATTTCAATAATAAAAAAAGAAGTATTGCTCTTTGAACAAAACTATTGAAATTTTTCGACAATTTTAAATCCTAGATTTTGGAAAAAAAGTCAAATTTGTCCTTCTTGAAAGGATCACTTCTTTGTATGTTGCGAGGATTTATTTTATTATGATTAGTACCTCGTTGTGAGTGGTGGATCTAATAAATAAATTCAAAAAAAGGTCGAAAAATTTATCGTAACATAAGAAACAACTATTCTTTATGGAGGGTCAATATTTAGAGTTGGCGGAGAATTTCACCATGATGCTTTTTATTTTATTGTCAGTTTAGTAATAATGAATTTATGAGGAAATGAATGCACATAGAAATGGCAGGACAATCGTATAATCTGTAAAACTATTCCAAAAAATATAAGAATAAACAGCATTTTTAAAAATTAAAGTTTTTATGACCGCCATTTTGGATTTTAGAATGACGGCAAATTTTAATAGTTATCTTTTAAAAGCAATCAATCTGTTCCACTTTATATTTTATTAAAATCGGTTCGGCAAAAATTTATTTATAAGGAAATTAATACAGACAGGATTTAGAAGACAATCGTTACAACCTCTAAAACAATCTACTTGAAGCAAAAATCAATTTTGTGCTTAACAAAGATAGAGCTTTCTTACAAACCAAAATACTCTGCCAATATATGGGCCCCTAAGCTCACACTAGGTACTATAGTTATAGTGTACGTGTGAGCTAATATAACTAAAAACTGAAATATATTTTATTCAACTCCAGACTAAATTACCTTTTGTTTGATACCAGACAAGCCATGTTTTGACTTAAACTCAAATTTTTGAAATCTACCCCCACCCTTAAAAAAAAACAAAAAACTAAAATGTATTTTGTTAAATTCCGGACTCAATTACCTTTCGTTTGATATCACACACGCCATATTTTCACTTAAACTCTAATTTTTAAAATATACCCCCACCCTTTTTTTTAAATAAATTATAATGTATTTTGTTTAACTGCAGACTCAATTACCTTTCGTTTGATATCACACACGCCATATTTTCACATAAACTCTAATTTTTGAAATCTACCCCCACCCTTTTATTTGGTTTCTGTTCGGTGGATTTTGTTCATTTTTAAATGGGACCATCACGACCCAAGACCCAGCCTAGGTACCAAATTTCATTAAAATCGGCCAAGCGGTTTTTGAGTTATGCGCGTTGGTCGTTACAGACAGACATACAGACAGACAGACAGACAGACAGACAGACAGACAGACAGACATACAGACAGACAGACAGACAGACAGACAGACAGACAGACAGACAGACGGCGCAACAAAAAAGTTTCAAAATCATCTGAAACGCAAAGATATATAAAAATTTTTGAAATCGGAGCAACTTTTTTTTCTTCGAAAAAATTAGGATCACCATAGCTCACACTACTATAGTATAGTATATGTGTGAGCTAAAATATCCAACATTTCCGACATACTGTTCGATCAATCAATCCCTGCCAAATACTCTTTGCTCTGGTAAAATTGGTGTTATAGTTGGAGAGTTATAATGAAAAACATTTTGTCGGGTTTTTTGCCCACCAGGTATATTTGAAAAGCGCTCTCTTTTATAAATGGTTTTTTTTTTCAGACCAAATTGATACTTTCAAATATCTTAAAATTCTTACCATAACATACAAACATTTAACATAATATCAGGATGTAATAATAGCAAACTTTAATAGGTGGTAGAAAAGATCAAAAGAAGGACTTTTTCTTATTATATTTTGCATTAGAATTCTTTGTTTTTTAGATAAAGGGTGCCAAACTTAACAGCTATTATTTTATTTTTTGTTATAACTTCCTTAAAAATCATAACAGAAAATCGACATTTTCTGAAATTATGCATGACAATAAGGGTAATAATTAAATGGTAAAATTATTTGAAAATAAATAGAAATACTCAAAATTAATATCCAAAATAGGGGATTTTGGATATGGCGAAAGCAATGACAGGGGCGCAACCTTAATGAACTATCTAGAGGAAAGACACATGTATGCAATGAATGAGTTCTATAGGAAGAAACTGCAACGAAAGTGGACATGGCTCAGCCTGACTACTGAAAAAGCATCGTTAGAGATGTAACAGTCCTAAATAGCTTTACAACAGGCAGTGATCACAGGATGGTCAGAAATGAAAATTAACAATAAAAATAAACAATTTGACATGAGTAAACTTACAGAAAATAAAGCCATTTACAAAGAAATGCTAAATAAACAGCTAACCCAAAACTTAAGATGCGAAAACGAAAATATAGATGAAATAAATGATACGCTGATAAGAACTATGACCCAAGTCGGAAAAGATGTGGTACAAAAGGGTGAAAAGAGAGAAAATTTTATATCAGAAGAGATAAAGAAACTCATCGAAAAAAAGGCGGAACCTGGAGAAAGGAGGAAAGAGAACATCGATATAATACACAGAAATAAATAAAACTATAAGAAAAATGATAAAAGAAAATAAAAGAAAGAGCCAAGAAATAAAAGTTGAAAGAGTTATAGAAAATAACAGGAATATGAAATGTCTAAGACCGACTCTATATATTATCTATATCAGTGGCGCACCCAGGAATATGTCTTGGGGGGGGGGCCCGAGGCCTCTTGGGGGGGGGGCGAAGCCTCATGATGTCGAATATTAAGCTAGCTGGGTGCGCCCATGTCTATATTATAAATATCACACAGCTATTCTATACAAAATTATACCAAACAAAAAGGGAACCATCGCGAGAAACTATAAAGAAACTCCAAACAAAAATAAAGAACATAAACTCAGAATTACAACCCGAAATAAGCAAAACGGAAATAAAGAGAGCATTAAAGAAAATGAAAAATAACAAATCACCTGGAAAAGACGGAGTAACGGCAGAAATGCTAAAGTACGGTGGTAAAACTGTAGTTAATACCCTCCATATTCTCCTCAATAAAATTCTAAAAGAAAAAATAATCCCAAACAACTGGAAAGAATCAGTAACCATTATTCTAAACAAGAAAGGCGATAGGGCAGACCTAAAAAACTATCGACCTATAACACTCCCCAATGTAATTTATAAGCTTTTCACGAAAATATTAAAAGATAGACTAACAACAATAATTGACGGATATCAATCAAAAGAACAAGCAGGCTTCAGAAAGGGTTTCAATACAGTTGACCACCTGCTAACCACGAAAATTCTAATAGAGCGAGCCAACGAATACAACATTCCACTCTATATTGCGTTTATAGACTTTGAAAAAGCTTTTAATAGTATTGAGCACTGGGCAGTAAAAGCATCTTTAATTAGTAGCCGAATAGATCACAGATACATAGATTTAATAGCCAATATATATAGCGAAGCAACAACATCAATCAAAATCCACGAAGGGACCAAGCCAATCCGCATAAGAAAAGGTGTCAGACAGGATTACACAATATCCCCTAAACTATTTAACCAGGCCCTAGAAGATGTTTTTAAAAACTTAGACTGGGAAGAAATAGGCATCAAAGTAAGCGGACAATACTTGAACCACCTAAGATATGCTGACGATATTGCCTTAATAACAGATAAGAAAGAGGAACTTATAAAAATGCTGGGAGAACTGGATACAGCAGCTAAAAATATAGGCTTGACTATGAACTACACTAAAACTAAAATCATAACAAACACAGATGAAGATATCACCAGAATAAACCAAGAAAAAATAGAACAAGTAGATGAATATATATCTGAGACAAATTATTAAACTAAAAAAAGAAAACCAAACAGCTGAAATCAAGAGACGAGTAAGCTACATAATAAAAAATAAAAAATATCCTCAGTACCTTAAAACGAAAGTGTATAACCAATGTATTCTTCCTGTGCTCACATATGGATCCCAGACCTGGACGCTTTCAAAATCAAACCTGGATAAGGTAACAAAAGCCCAAAGACAAATGTTACATGTAAAGCTAACAGATAGAAAAAGGAATGAATGGATAAGAAATAAAACAAAAGTAAGGGATGTCAGAGGAGAGGTAGCAAAATTAAAATGGAAATTTGCTGGTCAAAATATCAAACTGAAAGACAATCGATGGAACAAATGCATTGTAGACTGGAGACCTTAGCAAAATAAAAGAAGTAGGGAAGACCCCAAATGAGATAGCGGACGATTTGAAGAGACATGCAGGGACTAGATGGATGAACAGGGCGACAGACAGAGAAGAGTGGAAGATATTGGGGGAGGCCTATGTCCAAAGATGGATCGAAGAAAGCTAAATAGATAGATAGATAGCTAGACTTAAAATTATTACCAAAAATCGTTAAAATATAGTGCTAATATTATTATTTTATATTTGTTTTAAGGGTCCTTTACACATGTACAAAAATCTATTTCAATTTCTTTTGTGTAAATTTAATAGCTCATAAAAATATTAATTCTTAAAAGAATTGAGAAATTTATACGTATTCCAAAGATTATTTGGCCACACTGTATCCTTAACCTATCTATATTTTCTTGGAAAAAAGCAACGTTGTTCAATTTGATATTTTAGATAATTCATCGCTTCTCCCTACTTTCCAAACTTAAAAAATGCTATAACTTGGCAAAAAGATTTTTGAACTTTTTGTCTGCTTTGGACCTTCCGCACCATCTCTTAAAGATTGGTTCATCATTTAAATTACACCCTGTATTTTAGGTATCATATTTTAATTATATTTTATAAAAGGCCAAGGCCCAAAAGTAGGTATCCATTTCCTGTTTACTGGGTATCCAATCTGAAGGACTGCGTATCCAAATGGATACACAATATAGTCTAAAAAGATGCCTTGCAGACTGATAGGAACTATGACAAAACTATAGGAAAAAATAAAAAAACCGAAATTATAATTTACTCCCCTTCCCTATACATGTAAAGTTATGTAAAAGTAACATTACCAACTTCCAGAAACGCTAGAGAGCTGTGATTTGACAGACTGACAGAAACTAAGAGAAATCTATATAATAATTGAGATAAAAGTATAGCCAAGTTCTCCAATATACATTTTAAAATTAAAGGTTTGTGGCCTATTAAAATGCGTTGTGTGACACACACAACAAAACCACTGAATAATTAAACAGATATCTGGAAGCAGAACTGTATTTCCAGCTAGGTAAAACATTGATATGCCCGGTAACTTTTATACAGTGGAGAAGGGGGGGTTCAGAAATAAGAAAATTTTACGTGCGCCACAGTGTTTTAATATCAATGTTTTACAAAGAAGATCTTGATTAAAATACGGTTCAACCCAAACGTTGTAGCCAAAGAATGAAACTCTACCTACTTCCGAGGCTTCCAGAATATTTGTGTAATTAAAAAAAACCAAAAAAATTGATTAATAAACAAAATAAAATTTAAAAGATTCCCAAATGAATCAAAATGACACAAATAGAAAGTTCCTTATAGGTAGATGCACTTTACAGGTAGATGGACTCCTTTAACAGATCATATTGCACCCACATCTGAGTCACTAGTGTGAGACTCAGTAATATAAATGATTGTCAAAAAAAAATACACTTCCAAAATCGTTCCATCATAGGGGAGACCTGGACCAAATATCTGCTGTCATCATTCTACGTTGGGTAGAATGAGACAGACAGCAACCCAGTCCGAGATCCACCCCAAGAGGTAAAACAGTGTAAAGAAACCACTAAAAAATATAATCTCATCTCTCTTTTGTCTCCGCAAAGTTGGTCATTGGGTTGTACAAATAACACAAAGATTTAGTTCATCTTGTTTATTTTAAAGGTAAAGCTAAAAAAAAATACTGGAGACATGAACTATGCAAAAAAAATTAAACAAGTTCGGGCCAAAGTAGCAAGGCGCTTTAACTTTGACAGAGAAATTGTCTTAAATTAATGAAACGAAGGAAAACAAGTCAACTTAGTAAATACGCCGCAAAATTGTGGTTATGACGTCATACCGTTACCTTGCGTTTACAAGCAATGTTGAAATTATACTGTGAAAAATCATATATGAAAAGATACGTCTAAATTATATTAAAAATTTATATGAAAAGATTAGATCTGAAGCTTACTCCTACCTTGGTCCTTGATTATTTTATAATTGTTGATGTTATTTTGCAAACCTGGAGTTCTGTTGTCCAGACATCTCCTCACTGCTCCCGGGTCTCCTGCTCTGCTCACGCCTTCCCTCGTGCTTGCTTAGCACATGCTGTTAGGTCTTAAAAGGATGTGGGATTCTTGCCCGAGCGTAAAACCCTGTGGAAAATGAAATGTTTCAGTTTCCTGGAATTCGTCTATTTTGCACGAAGTTCCCCTACACCGAGTAATTTAAATCGAGAACCCCATGTCGACTCAATAAAATAAAGTAGATTTAAACAGATGAACTAAAATAACCCTAACGTACCTTTCCCAGGGTTACAACTGGCTCGTCGATGGAACAGAACCTCGTTCCACCAGCGCAACTGTCCCGTCGATGGAATGGACGGTGCTGTAACCAAAGGAGACAACAATATATAGTTTTTATCCAACACGTGGTTAAAAGAAAAATATAAAAACGCCAACAATTCCCCACGTCTTTTGTCAAAAAAAGTACATTTCACACGAAAAATAATTACAATTTGGGAGGCAAATATTATTGAAGAGTCCTCAAATAATAAGAAAAATGAAAAAAAATAAAATCGAACTTACCACTGCTCTTATTTCCCATACAAATGGCGTAGGCCGACTTAAATCCCCCTCAAAAGGGTATGAGCGTCACTCCAGGATTCGCCTAAACACGACGGACTCACTTCTACAGTTTCTGGGATATCTCCTGCAATCGCTGCAGTGCCAATAACCAAAAACAAAGGCGATCCCAGAAACTGTTGTCGACCGAGCCAAAATTCGTTAGGAAGAGACAAAGCACTTTGTCGAGAACACAAAAAAATGAAGTCGCCGGAAACCGTTTTGTAAATGTGGTGGGGGGACAGTAAAACGCAATACCAACCTAATTTTCCTGGTTAAATTCAAATAAAGGATGCAAACCTATTTATAAAAAAACTTTTTTGCCAAAAAATCTTTAACTTCGGTTGCAAGACTGGAAGAAAAACCCGCGGTTTTCAAACTAACCAATGAGGAAATACACCAATAGTTCCATACCGGTATATAGGGGCCAGCACCGACCAAGGGGATAGAAAGTACGTAAAACGCGCATTGAGGTGTTGTCGGATCTATTTCCACGGTTGGAATTTTTATAACAAGGACGTCGAGACACCCTCCATACATAGACCGAACATTTGCCTACCGGACCCCCGCCAACATAGCAAGTAGGAGGAAAATAACCAGCCGGACTATAAGAAGCTCAGCATTGAAACCATCAATTGTAAATTCAATTACTGGAGATCAGAGCATGCATCAAACCCAGGAATACTCGAACACTCAACCAATTCCCATATGAGTTAAGCTATATTAAGTGTAGAATTTAGTTGTATTTTAGTTACAGTTTTAGTCAAAAGTCTCCTTTGCTCTTTATATATGTTTTCTTCAAGATTCATATGGTTTGACGCCATTCTTGTAAAACATTTCTACATCAATAAAGTTGTTTCTGAACCTGAACCTAAAAATACACACTGAACTACTGCTTAAACTCGGCACAAGTGTGTTCAGATGTTAACTCACACGATTTCGTTTATTCTTTTAGTCTTGGTTTTTATCCCTCGTTTATCTCCCATTTACAAAAGTGCATAACTCGTATTTATTTTATCTTCTCCTCATCAAATTAATAAAGATATCAAAGGGGCGGAGCCTTGGTTGTTCCTGGTCGACCCAAATATGTTTTCGTACTATCAAAACTAGCTAATCCGTGAAGGATATGAGGTTCGGATTATCCCAATATCCTCGAAAATAAACGTGGGAATGAAATGTTCATCTAAATGTTTCCTTCCTGTTACTGAAACCATTTGTGATGCGGCAACGCCGCCATTCCCCAGCAGAATCGCTGTCTATTTTCATGAACGTCAACGAAACTATGAAATATCACAGATAAACAAAACAATCAAAAAGTTTTTATGTGATTTTCCCGAAACCTGTGATCCCGAATTCCAACCACGATGTCCAGATAATACGGTGTGCGTAGTGTCCACAGTAATTCGATGGAATGTCTCCTTTATAAGGTAACTTTTTGGACACTATATAACCTCCAAACCTAGTTCTATAAAATACCCTTAATTTGTGTACAGAAAGACGAGTCGAAGAGCCTTGATTATCCACCTAAACAAACAAATATGTAACGTTGCCTTAAACGTAAAAATGACACGTTACTGGTTTTTACTAGTTTCGAAAAGTTTTTTTAAATGTTTTGCGAAATATATTTAAAACGTAAAGTTTGGTACCCGTGAATAAAGAAAACAAATTTTTTTCGTGGATAATCGGGTGTAGAAAGGTTTTGTTCCTCTTGTGTTTTTCCGTGGCCAGCTCGAATGCTCTACACCCACGGGGGTTCAAGATCTAATGGCCACCCATTAAGTGTTGACAGTTAACTGTTTCGTGCTTAAGGAACACTTCAGAACCTTGCATGGTCAATGTAACACCTTTGTAAAGTTGGAGAGACGGTATATAAATTTCATCTTACGATATTGATAAGAGAAATGAAAAATAATGCCTGCAATACGGTATGCTTTAAGCACAAGTGGCGACATCTACCGAATACAAAAGAAACTATGCTCATGGAATAATACAAGAGAAACAAAACCTTTTTATATACGTTTAGCCACGAATTTTTTTTTTTAAATATTTAGCCTTGGAATTGGACACTGATTCAAAAATAAAATGTTAATTAGTCAACTCAGTGTAATTCATTTAATAACTACTCATTATTTGCCTTTGCCAACCCCTTACAACTGATGTTATTATCACTGGACTTTAATAATAATGTAATTTAATTAAAGTGCCTTTTTATCGCTAAAGTATGTAGCTCCCGCTCCCCTCATGCTAAAAACTTATTGCTTTATAAAAATATTAATGTCACTTTTATCCTTTGAATTTGGCGTGTAAAATACTAATATTAGTTTTTGCCAAACATTCTGCCTAATATATAATCCAAAGAATTAACCTAGGAAAAATTAAATAGACACTGACTTAAAAATGACATCTGCTATTTTGCAAATTTTATCCTGCTCTTTAAAATGAAAGTATACTATACTATAGTTAAATGTGGCATTTGCGAATTTCTTATCTATGAACCGACAATTTTTAATTTTGGTTACTTTGTTAAGCGCGCTCTATAAAAATGTTAAAACTGTTGACTGATTACTATGTAGAAAGGTTCGAGTAAGCGAATGGTGTAACTTCCGTCAAAATCTGACGTATAGTTTTGAAGATATCGTAATTTTTTTAATAAAAATACATGAAATTTATTGAGCTTTTTAAATATTTTGGGATAAATATCAAAAACTATCGGTCCAAGATAATTTATTTTATAATGAAACGAATTGTAGCTCCGGCTCCTCTCATGCTACAGACTCAATGCATCAAAAAAAGTTTTAATTTCAACCAATTTGTGTATAAGATTCTATTTCGTTGACGTTTTACAAATATTTTTCGCGGTATTTGATAAAAAAATAAACCTAGAAACTAAAATTTTGTCACAATTTAAAAATGACATATGTCATTTTATAGATTTTTGTCTCTTCTTTAACATAAAATTAATCCTATTATTATTGGAATTATATTTCAAAAAATATTTGCAAATTCCTTTAATTTTATAAGATTTTTATTAATTTTGGACCGTTTTGATAAATGTTAAGTGCCCTACACCAGCGCCCTCTACATTAAGGTTAAAACTATAACCAAAGTTTTATGTAGAAAGGTTCGGCGAAGTGAGTAGTGTAATTTTTGTCCAATTCGGACCCACTGTTTTAAAGATATCGCGATTTTTGTAAAAATGCGTGTTATTTCTGTTGGGATTTTTGCGTGTTTTTTAATATTTATTTTTCAAACTCAAAAACGGTACAACTTAGAAAAGTTGAACTTTCTTTAGAAAATATTTTGGTATTTTCTTAAAAAGATAGCAGTTCGAGAACTGTCAAAAAGTGTAAGGGTACAAAATTTCTGGATTCAGTATTTTTGACTGCAAAAACCTTGCATAGTTTTTGAAAAATCCTCAAAACTCAAAAACCAAAAACTAATTTTAAAAACCAACTATACGGTTACCGAACACCCCCTTAGGTCCGTAAATGTCTTAAATTTGGTTCAAATGGGTTAAACAGTTTTGGAGTAATGACCAGATATATTTTAAAAAACGGCAAATAAACAGTAAAATTCTGACGAATTTTATTGTATAGTGAAAATGCGTCACTGCAGGGATTCAGAAGAGCCCCAAAATGGGGCACTTGACTTTTTCCGATATGGCTGAAAAACAATAGGCTTCCTGACCACACATAAGAGTGTACTTGTGCAAAATCTCAAGTTACTAGAATAATCCCCTGGTGTGCCAACGGAGGTACATCAAAAAAAGTCACTTTTTGACGGTTTTTCCCCTATTTCCCCTACTTGAAATTTTCCGATTTGACCCAAAATTGACATTTTTGGTCTCCCGTAAGTTCTTAATGAGTGCGCCAAATTTCATCCTTCTACGTCGAAGCGTTCCCGAGTAAGCGTCAAAATTCGAGCGCGATACACTAGGGGTGCTAGGGACGGAATAAAAAAAAAAAAAAAAAATAATGTTACGGCCGAGGCGGCTCAAGTAATTGATTCGCAAATTAGTTTATTAACAAATTTGCTTCGCAAATTTGTGTTGAGAAAAATTTGCTTTGCAAATTAGTTTATTAACAAATTTGCTTTGCAAATTTGTGTTGAGAAAAATTTGCTTCGCAAATTAGTTCATTAACACATTTGCTTCGCAAATTTTTTACATCCAACACTTTTAAAACTGTTGCAGCATTGATTTTCGCTGCGGCGAGATTTTGTGTTTAATTATTTATAAAAATATGTTTAACAGTATTTCTATTGATATCGTACAATAACATTTGGGGTATTGGAAACAAAATCATTTTCTACGAGTTTCAAACCAAGAATTTGGAAAATTATTATTGGTTCATAAATTTGTGTTAATAAAATTTACTTCACAAAGTTACTTTTGTCAATAATTCGCTTTGCAAATTTAATTTACCAGTATTAATTTAAGTTAATATCGAACTCATACACAGTTATTAAAAAGGGAATTTTTCATCCCTAAAATGTGTAACTCTCGCTTTGCTCATGCGACAGACTCACGGTCTCAAAAAATTACATATTTTCCTTGATACTTATCAAGTATCATTTCCTCATAAATTCATTAATATTTTATTTTATAAAATCTATAAAATCCGTTTAGTGGTTCTTTAAATAATAATTGTTATTCCAACTGTTGCTTTAACTTCTGTCTGCAATAATTTACTTATAAATTCACTGAACCGATTTCAATAATAAAAAAAAGTATTGCTCTTTGAACAAAACTACTGAAATTTTTCGACAATTTTAAATCCAAAGATGTTGGAAAAAAGTCAAATTTGTCCTTCTTGAAAGGATCACTTCTTTGTATGTTGCGAGGATTTATTTTTTATGATTAGTACCTCGTTGTGAGTGGTGGATCTAATAAGTAAATTCAAAAAAGGGTCGAAAAATTTATCGTAACATAAGAAACAACTATCCTTTATGGAGGGTCAATATTTAGAGTCGGCGGAGAATTTCACCATGATGCTTTTTATTTTATTGTCAGTTTAGTAATAATGAATTTATGAGGAAATGAATGCACATAGAAATGGCAAGGCAATCGCATAATATGTAAAACTTTTCCGAAAAAAATCAAAAAATTTTCAAAAAATATAAGAATAAGCTTTTTTAAAAATTAAAGTTTTTATGACCGCCATTTTGGATTTTACAATGACGGCAAATTTTAATAGTGATCTTTTAAAAGCAATCAATCTGTTCCACTTTATATTTTATTAAAATCGGTTCGGCAAAAATTTATTTATAAGGAAATTAATACAGACAGGATTTAGAAGACAATCGTTTCAACCTGTAAAACAATATAGTTGAAGCAAAAATCAATTTTTAGGGACCGAAATCGTTTTTAACGATTCTTATCTCGTTGTGCTTAACAAAGATAGAGCTTTCTTACAAACAAAAAAATATCTAACATTTCCGACATAATGTTCGATCAATCAATCCCTGCCAACTACTCTTTGCTTTGGTAAAATTGGTGTTATAGTTCGAGAGTTATAACGAAAAACATTTTGTCGGGTTTTTTTGCCCACCAGGTATATTTGAAAAGCGCTCACTTTTATAAATGGTTTTTTTCAGACCAAATTGATACTTTCAAATATCTTAAAATTCTTACCATAACATACAAACATTTAACATAATATCAGGATGTAATAATAGCAAACTTTAATAGGTGGTAGAAAAGATCAAAAGAAGGACTTTTTCATGACAAGAAGGGTAATAATTAAATGGTAAAATTATTTGACAATAAATAGAAATACTCAAAATTAATATCCAAAATAGGGGATTTTTTAAAAGAAAAGTGCCAAGAAATAAAAGTTGAAAGAGTTATAGAAAATAACAGGAATATAAAATGTCTAAGACCGACTCTATATATTATCTATATCAGTGGCGCACCTAGGAATATGTCTTGGGGGGGCCGAGGCCTCTTAGGGGGGGGGGGGGGCGCCCGAAGCCTCATGATGTCGAATATTAAGCTAGCTGGGTGCGCCCATGTCTATATTATAAGTATCACACGCTATTCTATACAAAATTATACCAAACAAAAAGGGAACCATCGCGAGAAACCATAAAGAAATTCCAAACAAAAATAAAGAACATAAACTCAGAATTACAACCCGAAATAATCAAAACGGAAATAAAGAGAGCATTAAAGAAAATGAAAAATAACAAATCACCTGGAAAAGACGGAGTAACGGCAGAAATGCTAAAGTACGGTGGTAAAACTGTAGTTAATACCCTCCATATTCTCCTCAATAAAATTCTAAAAGAAAAAATAATCCCAAACAACTGGAAAGAATCAGTAACCATTATTCTACACAAGAAAGGCGATAGGGCAGACCTAAAAAACTATCGACCTATAACACTCCCCAATGTAATTTATAAGCTTTTCACGAAAATATCAAAAGATAGACTAAAAACAAAAATTGACGGATATCAATCAAAAGAACAAGCAGGCTTCAGAAAGGGTTTCAATACAGTTGACCACCTGCTAACCACAATAATTCTAATAGAGCGAGCCAATGAATACAACATTTTACTCTATATTGCGTTTATAGACTTTGAAAAAGCTTTTGATAGTATTGAGCACTGGGCAGTAAAAGCATCTGTAATTAGTAGCAGATTTAATAGCCAATATATATAGCGAAGCAACAACATCAATCAAAATCCACGAAGGGACCAAGCCAATCCGCAAAAGAAAAGGTGTCAGACTGGATGACACAATATCCCCTAAACTATTTAACCAGGCCCTAGAAGATGTTTTTAAAAACTTAGACTGGGAAGAAATAGGCATCAAAGTAAGCGGACAATACTTGAACCACCTAGGATATGCTGACGATATTGCCTTAATAACAGATAAGAAAAAGGAACTTATAAAAATGCTGGGAGAACTGGATACAGCAGCTAAAAATATAGGCTTGAATATGAACTACACTAAAACTAATATCATAACAAACACAGATGAAGATATCACCAGAATAAACCAAGAAAAAATAGAACAAGTAGATGAATATATATTTGAGACAAATTATTAAACTAAAAAAAGAAAACCAAACAGCTGAAATCAAGAGACGAGTAAGATTGGCCTAGGCAGCATTCGGTAAATTAAGCTACATAATAAAAAATAAAAAATATCCGCAGTACCTTAAAACGAAAGTGTATAACCAATGTATTCTTCCTGTGCTCACATATGGATCCCAGACCTGGACGCTTACAAAATCAAACATGGATAAGGTAACAAAAGCCCAAAGATCCATAGAAAGACAAATGTTACATGTAAAGCTAACAGATAGAAAAAGGAATGAATGGATAAGAAATAAAACAAAAGTAAGGGAGGTCAGAGGAGAGGTAGCAAAATTAAAATGGAAATTTGCTGGTCAAAATATCAAACTGAAAGACAATCGATGAAACAAATGCATTGTAGACTGGAGACCTTGGCAAAATAAAAGAAGTAGGGGAAGACCCCAAATGAGATAGCGGACGATTGCAAGAGACATGCAGGGACTAGATGGATGAACAGGGCGACAGACAGAGAAGAGTGGAAGATATTGGGGGAGGCATATGTCCAAAGATGGATCGAAGAAAGCTAAATAGATAGATAGATAGATAGACTTAAAATTATTACCAAAAATCGTTAAAATATAGTGCTAATATTATTATTTTATATTTGTTTTAAGGGTCCTTTAGACATGTACAAAAATCTATTTCAATTTCTTTTGTGTAAATTTAATAGCTCATAAAAATATTAATTCTTAAAAGAATTGAGAAATTTATACGTATTCCAAAGATTATTTGGCCACACTGTATTCTTAACCTATCTATATTTTCTCGGAAAAAAGCAACGTTGTTCAATTTGATATTTTAAAATTCATCGTTTTTCCCTACTTTCGAAACAAAAATGCTATAACTTGGCAAAAAGTTATTTGAACTTTTTGTCTGCTTTGGCCCTTCCGCACCATCTCTTAAAGATTGGTTCATCATTTAAATTACACCCTGTATTTTAGGTATCACATTTTAATTATATTTTATAAAAGGCCAAGGCCCAAAAGTAGGTATCCATTTCCTGTTTACTGGGTATCCAATCTGAAGGACTGCGTATCCAAATGGATACACAATATAGTCTAAAAAGATGCCTTGCAGACTGATAGGAACTATGACAAAACTATAGGAAAAAATAATAAACCCGAAATTATAATTTACTCCCCTTCCCTATACATGTAAAGTTATGTAAAAGTTGTTTCGTTCTCACTCAAATTAGTTTTATTTTTGAGTTACAATTTTATTTATTTTTGTTTTTACAATTTTTGGGAATTTTACTGCGCTGCTGCGCCTTTAATAGTTTTTTTGTTTTTCTTTTTAATTAACTTAATACTATTTACAGGGTTCAAACCCTTCTAAATTAAAATTAGTACTAAGATATAAGTATTTACAATTATTTATATACAAATTACAACTTACTATTACGTGTGCATAATGAAAAAATACTTGCAATACAAATTTCAATTTACGCGATGGTCTTGACACCCTTTGTTCCGTTCCTTCAAATGAAATATTTTCCCACTTGACCCGCCTGTGTATTAAACATCCTTTTTACCTATATACGAAATGGATCAAGGTGAAATGCCGTCGACCTCTAAAAATCAGTATTCACAAATCTGCGAAAGCGAACAGTTAATGCGTTCCTGTGATACTCGTACAAATATTTACGCCCTTTAGAGGCAATTTTTTACAAGCTCGCGAGCGGGCGTGATTACAAACTACATTACTAACTCTTTTCCCTGTGAAAACCTCCGGAGTTGAAGTGAAGATCTACCACAAAACGTCGCCAAATTGGATTACCCTTGTAGCTCCTTTTTTGGTAAGTCAAGACCTCTTCATTTCGTCTTTTTTTACTTCATATTACTACAATAGAGATTTGGATACAATTTTGGACGCAACTTAGAAATACTGTGTTTATATTTAACATCAAAACCAGTTTGGGTAGTCAGATTGATCTAGGTATTTTACAGTCCAGTTTGGGACTGATTTTCCCCTGATTTTCAATCTCAAGCAAGGATTTTACATGGTCCTTCGAACCGGATCAGTCTGGTTTTCCAACCCTTTCTGAGTTGCCCTTAATTTTCGCAAATCTTTATTTTTTATTTTTTTTTGCGATTTTTTTCATTACGCACAAACTTACGTTACAATTACGATTATTAGATTAGGTTATTACGATACATGATTACTAATGCTTTACTAGTGGTAGGTTTTAAAACCCGCCCTCTTACAATTTAAAAACCCAAGTTTTTAAAAATTTGCACCCATTAGGGGCCCCGTATTCGCATTCAAATTTACGTTTTTTGCGGTCTTTTTGCCTTCTTTAAGTTTGTTTCGAGCGCGATTCCTTATCAGTTTTAATTTTTTGTCGCCTCTCGGTCGAACGCTCGTTTTTTCATACTTTTACAATCGATATAAAATAAATTTATTATTTACAATTATTTACTATAATTCTTTGTAAATATACAATTGTTTTTTAATTTTATTAAAATGCCTACAATTACAAGCGAACAAAAAAGAGAGCGTGCCTTAGCATTGCGAGGCGCCGTTTTAGACCAGTTAAAATTGATCGAGGATGCCGCCAAAAAGGCAGAATCAAATGCAGTGTATCTGAATCGTTTCAGAGTTGCTTTTCGGAGTCTTGAGAAGTTGCGTAAGAGTTTTGACGGTCATCAGAATACTTTGATCGCGCTTATTGCTTCCGAAAAAGAGGAACTTAAAATACAAAATGCCGTTGCGTACGATTTTTCAAACAGGCTCTTAGAGATTGAATCAATATTTTACACGTTAATTGAGGAACCCGAACAGAGCCAAAACTCTAACACTCAAGCGAATCAAACCGTTTTAAATGATACTACGGTCGTGCATTGCCACGAACACGAGCATCATTACAAGCCAAGGATGGATTTGCTTACTTTTTCGGGTGACCATCAAAAGTTTACTACTTTCATAGAGGTTTTCAATGCCTTAGTTCATACTAACAAATCTATGAGCCCCGTTGAAAAGTTTTCAACTTTACTTTCAGTTCTTTCCGGAACACCATACGCTTTGGTATCTCATTTGCCCTTGCAAAATGATAATTACGTCATCGCGTATCGAGCTTTGCTTGAAAGATACGATAATAGACGATTGCGTGCAGTTTCGTATTGGAAAAAATTGGAAAATTTTCCGCCTATGACATACGAAAATGTACAAACTTTACGTTTATTAATGGATACTTTCCAAGAAAATTTACAAGCATTAATTACCATGGAATACGAGGTCGAAAAATGGGAATTTATTACTACAAATATGCTCTTAGACAGATTAGATCCTCATACGAGGAAAGTTTTTGAGCATCAGCATGCCTCGACAGACATGCCTACTTACGATTCCGTTAAAGATTTTATTCTTAAACAATGTACAGCCTTAGAGACCGTTTCTCTAAGTGCAAAAATTTGCAATACAGAAAAATCTAAGATTTCTTTTACGAATAAAAATTACAATACAAGAGGTTCGCATGCTGCGCCTCAGCAGAATAAAAAATCTGCTTTTTTTACAAATACAAATCATACAATGGAGACTGCTACTTCCCACAATACAAATACCTTTAAGAGTTCTACAAATACTTGTTATTACTGCTCAGAAAGTCACGTGATCTACCGGTGTCCTAAATTTTTGGCCAAAAGTCCTTACGAAAGATCGCAGATTGTGAAAAGTCATAACGCGTGTACCAATTGTTTGGCCAATTTTCACATTCAAACCCAATGTACTTCTAAAAAACGTTGTTTTAAATATGGTTTCCCCCACCACACTCACTTGCATTTTGAACGTACTCCTGCGGAGAGTGTCCCTGCTATTACCTACAATCCGAACCCGAGTTCGGAAAATTCTTCGCATTCGTCGTCTAATTCGACTGGAGTAGTTGAGAATCGGACAGTCAATGTTAACATGGCGTTACATGATCACGCGGTTTTACTAAGCACCATTAGATTTAAAGTACAGGATCAATTTGGTCTTTGGCAAGAGGGTCGCGGAGTCCTAGACTCTGGGGCGCAGGCGTCATTTATTACAAAAGATTTTGCTAAAAAATTAAATTTACCCCGTTTCAGTACTTCACTGACGTTGCAGGGTCTAGATGGTATGTGTACTTCTTCTAAAGCGGGAGTCCGTTGTACAATTTCTACTTTAGATGACGTTAGAAAATATAATTTAGAGGTCATCATCCTTGAAAAAATTTGCGATAATATGCCTTTTTCTACCTTTTCATTAAAAGATTATCCTTACATTGCCAATTTAAAACTTGCAGACAAATACTGTTTTGAAAGTGGAAAAATCGATGCTATTTTTGGAGCTGATTTTTTCCCATTGATCCTTGAAAACGGCCGAATTTCTAACGGTCCGGATCAGCCCGTTTGTCTAAACACTACTTTTGGATGGGTGGTAATGGGAAAAATTAATTTACCAAATTCGAGGCACCAAATTATAAATACTTTTTTTACTAAAATGAGCGATTCTAGTATCGAAAATACTCTCAAGTTATTTTGGCAAACAGAAGAAGTACCAGAGGTAATTTTTAAAACTCCGGATCAAGAGTTTTGTGAAAATTTGTTCCTAAAAACTACCTCTAGACACCCGTCAGGAAAATACATAGTTGCGTTACCCTTTAAAATGATAGCCCCAGACTTTGGAAACACCCGAGATCTTGCGTTACGTAGATTTTATTCTTTAGAAAATCGACTTTTACGAGATAAAAAATTACATACTACATATTCGGACGTGCTAAAAGAATATTTAGAACTCGGCCATATGAGACCGGTTCCCCCTCCTACTTATTTACAAATAAATAATTATTTTTACATAGCGCATCATGCGGTAATAAAAAATGATTCTACAACAACCCCCGTTCGAATTGTGTTCGATGCCTCGAGTTGCGTTTTTGGTAAACCCTCACTAAACTCGACCCTACACGCGGGTCCAAAATTACAAAAAGATTTGGTAGCCCTGCTGCTAAATTTTCGTTTTTACAAGTTTACATACACATGTGACGTCAAACAAATGTTTCGTAACGTTTACGTCACCGCTGATCAGACTAGATATCAGCGTATTCTTTACAGATTTTCGCCGTCTCAACCTGTTACAGATTACGAACTTCTTACTCTAACTTTCGGTGTTGCCAGTAGTCCCTATTTAGCAATTCGTACTATGTTACAGCTAGCTGAAGATTACTCAGATTTGCCGCTCGCGTCAGCTATTGTAAAAAATGATTTTTATATTGATGATGGGCTCTTTGGGGCTGACACCCTCGAAGACGCCATCTCGATGAGAAATCAGCTGATTGAGTTAATGCACAGAGGTGGCTTCGAATTGCGTAAATGGGCTGCTAACGACCCGAGATTACTTACAGATCTCCCGGAAGATCATGTCCAGCTCAAGGATTTTTCTCTTGATTTTGAAAATAATACGATTTTAAAAATACTTGGCCTTAAATGGCACCCAGTAAAAGATTACTTTTTTTACTCCTTAAATTATACAGATGAAATTTGCACTAAAAGATCAATTTTAAGCAATCTGGCGCGTACTTTCGATCCCATCGGCTTTCTAACTCCAATCACTTTTTTTGCAAAGTTACTTATACAGTACTGTTGGAAAGCTAACTTACAGTGGGACGATACCCCTAATTCAGAAATAATTACAAAATGGGAAAGGTACAAAGCGGAATTTAATACTTTATCTAAAGTTTCGATCCCGCGCCATATTGACTTAGCTAATATGACAAGCTGTCAGCTGATCGGTTTCTGTGACGGGTCCGAAAAAGGCTACTGTGCGGTTTGTTATTTACGAATTACTTACAAAAACAATACGGTAAAAACTTATTTTATTACAGCCAAAAGCAAAGTGGCTCCAATCAAAGTTTTAAGTATTTGTAGAATCGAACTTTCCGGTGCAGTATTACTAGCAAAACTCCTCAGTTTTGTTGTGCAAGGTTACGAAAATAGATTAAAAATTGATCAAATTTATGCATTTTCAGACAGTACAGTCGCCCTTGCATGGATAAAAAGACCTTCGTATTCCTGGAAAACCTTTGTAGGGAACCGCATTGCATACATTCACGAAAGAGTCCCTGCAGAAAACTGGGCATATGTTCCTACTCATTTAAATGCATCCGATCCAGGGTCACGTGGTCTCTTTCCTAGCGAAATTACCAATTTTTCACTTTGGTGGAACGGCCCTGACTTTCTTTTACAAAATCCTAAAACTTGGAATTTTCTTTCCAATGATACTATTTCCTCTGAGTCAGAACTCCTAGTTCGTGACGAAGAACGAAAAATTACTTTAAAGGTAACAGTTGATTTAACCTTCTTTGATCAATTCTATACAAAATATTCTACGTTATCAAAATTAATACGAATTTTGGCATACGTTTTACGTTTTTATCAAAATTTAATTTTTAAAACTAAAAAGGAACCTGTTTTTCTTTATCAAAACCTTACATTTTTTGAGCTAAGAAATGCTGAAATGTTTTTAGTCAAACACGCACAACAAAGTTATTTTCAAAAAGAAATCTCCATGTTGGAAAATAATTTAATTTTGCCAAAATCTTTTCGAAAATTAAGTCCCTTTTTGGATACACAAGGTTTCTTACGCGTTGGCGGACGTTTGACGCATTCTACGTCCTTAAATTACAACCAAAAATTTCCGATTTTATTGCCAAGCAAGGCTTTGTTTACTACTTTACTTATAGGGGAGATACATAAAATTCATCTTCATTCAGGTATACAAACCACACATTTTTTACTAGTTCAAAATTACTGGGTACTTTCTGCTAAGAAAATCATACGAAAAGTGGTTTCTAATTGCAAGGTTTGCTGGAGGGTGGATCCGAAGCCTTATCAACCCTACATGGGTAACTTACCGAGATTTAGAGTTTCCCAACTTGGTGTTTTTAAACACGTGGGTGTTGACATGGCTGGACCAATCATGATCCGCGCAAGTCAGTTGCGTACTAGCAAACAATTAAAATCTTACATAGCTCTATTTGTTTGCTGTGTTACACGTTGTACACACATAGAGCTGATTTCCGATCTCACTTGTGATGGTTTCCTAGCGGGTTTTCGCCGTTTTATAGCCAGAAGAAGTAGATGTACTGAAGTGTACTCGGATAATGGAGGCAACTTCTTAGTTTCTGCTAAATACCTTACAGAAATCTTTTCTTACGTTGCGGAAAAGGAGGCCATAAAATGGCACTTTAATCCGCCAACTGCTAGCCACATGGGTGGCCTATGGGAAAGCAATATTAAATCTATGAAAACCCATTTAATTCGTGTTATCGGACAACAAGTCCTTACTTACGAGGAGCTATACACAGTCCTCACACAGGTAGAGGCTGTCCTCAATAGCCGCCCTCTTACTCCCATATCATCTGACGCGAATGATCTTACAGCCTTAACCCCAGGACACTTTCTTAATATGGAACCTCTTACTTGTCTTCCAGACCCTGATTTGGATGCAATTAAATTAAATCGATTGTCTCGTTGGCAATTGCTTACAAAATTACATTACGATTTTTGGCGTCGGTTTAAAGACGAATATTTACATACTCTTACGCAACGTCACAAATGGAATACTCCAGACGGGCTCGTTGCGAAAGAAGGTACAATGGTACTTATAAAAAACGAAAATACTCCACCATTGGAGTGGGTTCTGGGGCGAATCACGGAGCTCATTTTAGGTACTGATGGTATCGCGCGCGTAGCCGTGGTTAAGACCACCAAAGGTATGTTAAAGCGACCACTAGTAAAGCTATGTCCTCTCCCTATGGAGAATTGATTCCGAAAATGCCTGGCATTTTCAGGGGTGGGAGTGTTTCGTTCTCACTCAAATTAGTTTTATTTTTGAGTTACAATTTTATTTATTTTTGTTTTTACAATTTTTGGGAATTTTACTGCGCTGCTGCGCCTTTAATAGTTTTTTTGTTTTTCTTTTTAATTAACTTAATACTATTTACAGGGTTCAAACCCTTCTAAATTAAAATTAGTACTAAGATATAAGTATTTACAATTATTTATATACAAATTACAACTTACTATTACGTGTGCATAATGAAAAAATACTTGCAATACAAATTTCAATTTACGCGATGGTCTTGACACCCTTTGTTCCGTTCCTTCAAATGAAATATTTTCCCACTTGACCCGCCTGTGTATTAAACATCCTTTTTACCTATATACGAAATGGATCAAGGTGAAATGCCGTCGACCTCTAAAAATCAGTATTCACAAATCTGCGAAAGCGAACAGTTAATGCGTTCCTGTGATACTCGTACAAATATTTACGCCCTTTAGAGGCAATTTTTTACAAGCTCGCGAGCGGGCGTGATTACAAACTACATTACTAACTCTTTTCCCTGTGAAAACCTCCGGAGTTGAAGTGAAGATCTACCACAAAACGTCGCCAAATTGGATTACCCTTGTAGCTCCTTTTTTGGTAAGTCAAGACCTCTTCATTTCGTCTTTTTTTACTTCATATTACTACAATAGAGATTTGGATACAATTTTGGACGCAACTTAGAAATACTGTGTTTATATTTAACATCAAAACCAGTTTGGGTAGTCAGATTGATCTAGGTATTTTACAGTCCAGTTTGGGACTGATTTTCCCCTGATTTTCAATCTCAAGCAAGGATTTTACAAAAGTAACATTACCAACTTCCAGAAACGCTAGAGAGCTGTGATTTGACAGACTGACAGAAACTAAGAGAAATCTATATAATAATTGAGATAAAAGTATAGCCAAGTTCTCCAATATACATTTTAAAATTAAAGGTTTTTACTAGTTTCGAAAAATTTTTTTAAATGTTTTGCGAAATATATTTAAAACGTAAAGTTTGGTACCCGTGAATAAAGAAAACAAAATTTTTTCGTGGATAATCGGGTGTAGAAAGGTTTTGTTCATCTTGTGTTTTTCCGTGGGCAGCTCGAATGCTGTACACCCACGGGGGTCCAAGATCTAATGGCCACCTATTAAGTGTTGAACTGTTACGTGCTTAAAGGACTCTTCAGAACACTGCATGGTCAATGTAACACCTTTGTAAAGTTAGAGTGACGGTATATATAAAACTCATCTCACGATATTGGTAAGAGAAATGAAAAATAATGCCTGCAATACTGTATGCTTTATACACAAGTGGCGACATCTTCCGAATACAAAAGAAACTATGCCCATGGAAAAATAATTTAATAAGTTCTCCAATATAAATTTTAAAATGAAAAGTTTTTACTAGTTTGGAAAAGTTTTCTTAAATATTTTGCCAAATATATTTCACACGTCACTGTCAAAAATTACTAAAAAACATTTTTGTGATATTTTCTTGCAAAAAAGGGATGTAGGATATAATAAGGTAAAAAGTAGTTTTTTTTAAATAGACAAAATATGTAATAAAAATTGTTTATTTTGGTTATTGTTGAAAATTTATTTTTATAAGTACGCCCCTGTAGGCTTACCTGTGAAATAAACCCCACATTATATTAAAGCTTTTAAAAGGAAATTATATTTTCTACAATAAAAAAAGTGTAATTTTTGAGTAAATTTTATAAAACCTAAAATAAACATGTTTTTTCGAAATAATCCCAATTTACGGACGCCACTGAAGAGCTACTTGCTTTTCCCATAAACTAATATTATACTCGTTTCTGCTTTTCCTAATCTCATCGACCAATGCATCGTTGAACAGGGGTCTTTTCTTAAAAAGATAGCGGCTTAGGAACTGCAAAAAAGTAAAAGGGCAAAAATTTCGATTTAGTATTGTGGCTGCAAAAATCTACATAGTTTTTGAAAAATCGTCAAAACTCATAATTTAAAAAATTCAATTGGAGAGTTACCTAACATTCCTTTGGGCCTCGCTCATGCTAAAAACCTATTTCTTTAAGAAAAAATTCAAATTCACTTTTATCCACTGCATTTGAAGGTAATATCCCATTATTATTGTTTTGCGAAATATATTTAAAACGTTACAGTTTAGGATCCGTGACTAAAAAGAATCCGTGACCAAAAAGAACAAAAATATTCGTGGATAAGCAGGTATAAAAAGGTTTTGTTTCTCTTGTATTTTTCCGTGGGCAGCTCAAAAGCTGTACACTCACGGGGTCCAAGACCTAATGGACACCTATTAACTGTTTCGCTAGAGAGACAGTATATAAATCTCATCTTCATACAAAAGAAACTTTGCCCACGAAAAAATACAAGAGAAACAAAACCTTTTTGTATATGCTTTAACCACGAAAAATTTTTGTTTCTTTTTAAATAGTTCCAAAAAATTAGCCTGGAAGCTTAAAATTGGACACTGATTTAAAAATAAACCATGTGCCATTTAACTAATTTTTACCTTATATGAAGTTAAAGTACGTTGTAAATTAGTCAAAACTAAGTTTAATTTATTTAATAACTCATTATTCGCCTTTGTCAGCACCTTACAACTGCTAACTGTGATTATCACTGCACTTTAATAATAATTTATAATAATAATTTATCGAATAATTTAATTTAATTTTAATATAATATAATAAAAGTGCCTGTTTACCGCTAAAATATGTAGCTCTCACCGGTCATGCTAAAAACTTATTGCTTTAAAAAATATTAAGGTCACTTTTATCCGTTATATTTGTCATGTAAAATACTACCTAATATTAGTTTTTGCCAAAGGTTTTTCATAATATATAGTCCAAAGAATTAACCTAGGAACTTAAAATTAGACACTGCCCTAAAAATGACATCTGGTATTTTGCAAATTTTACTCTGCTCTTTAAAATGAAAGTATACTATACTATATAGTTTAAGGTGGCATTTGCGAATTTCTTAATATCTACAAGAAAATTTTTATTTCTGGTTACTTTGTTAAGCGCGCTCTATGAAAATGAAAAAACTGTTGACTGATTATTACGTAAAAAGGTCCGAGTAAGCGAATGGTATAACTTACGTCAAAATCAGACGCATGGTTTTGAAGATATTGTAATTTTTTTAAATAACAATACTTGAAATTAATGGAGCTTTTTAAACATTTTGCGTTAAATTTCAAAAACCATAGGTCCCAGATAATTTTTTATAATGCTACAAAAACAGTGCATCAAAAAGAGTTTAAATTACGTTTTTAATTTGTCTATAATATTGTATTTCGTTAACTCTTTACCAATATTTCTCGGGGTATATAATTTAAAAATAAACCTAGACATAAAATTTGCCATAACTTAAAAATGACATATGTCATTTTATAGATTCTTTTCTGCTCTTTAACACGAAATTAATCCTATTATTATTGCAATTAATTAAAAAATTAAATTCCTTTAATTTTATAAGATTTTTATTAATTTTGGACCGTTTTGACAAATGTTAAGTGTAGGGCACCAGCGCCCTCTACATTAAGGATAAAACTATAAATAAAGTTTTATGTAGAAGGGTTCGGCGAAGTGAGTAGTGTAATTTTTGTCCAATTCGGACTTACTGTTTTAAAGATATCGCGATTTTTATAAAAATGCGTGTTATTTCCGTTGAGATTTTTGCGTGTTTTTTAATATTTATTTTTCAAACTCAAAAACGGTACAACTTAGAAAAGTCGAACTTTTTTTTTTTTTTGGTATTTTCTTAAAAAGATAGCAGTTCGAGAACTGTTAAAAATTGTAAGGACAGAAAAATTTCTCGATTCAGTATTTTTGACTGCAAGAACCTTGCATAGTTTTTGAAAAATCCTCAAAACTCAAAAACCAAAAACTAATTTTAAAAACCAACTATATGGTTACCGAACACTCCCTTAGGTCCGCAAATGTTTAAAATTTGGTTAAAATGGGTTAAACAGTTTTGGAGTAATGACCAGATATATTTTAAAAAACGGCAAATAAACAGTGAAATTCTGACCAATTTTATTGTACAGTGAAAATGCGTCACTGCAGGGATTCAGAAGAGCCCCAAAATGGGGCACTTGACTTTTTCCGATCTGACTGAAAAACAATAGGCTTCCTGACCACACATAAGAGTATACTTGTGCAAAATCTCAAGTTTCTAGAATAATCCCCTGGACACTTATGGTGTGCCAACGGAGGTACATCAAAAAAAGTCACTTTTTGACGGTTTTTCCCCTATTTCCCCTACTTGAAATTTTCCAATTTGACCCAAAATTGACATTTTTGGTCTCTCAGTGCGCCAAATTTCATCCTTCTACGTCAAAGCGTTCCCGAGTAAGCGTCAAAATTCGAGCGCAATACACTAGGGGTGCTAGGGACGGAATAAAAAAAATAAAAATAAAAATAATGTTACGGCCGAGGCGGCTCAAGTAATTGATTTTCGCCACAAGCGAAAATCAATAAACATACGGATGATTTTCGCTCCGCGAAAACATCCGTATCACTTCGCTTCGCTTCGCAAATTAGTTTATTAACAAATTTGCTTCGGATATTTGTGTTGAGAAAAATTTGCTTTGCAATTTAGTTTATTAACAAATTTGCTTTGCAAATTTGTGTTGAGAAAAATTTGCTTCGCAAATTAGTTCATTAACACATTTGCTTCGCAAATTTTTTACATCCAACATTTTTAAAACTGTTGCTGCATGGATTTTCGCTGCGGCGAGATTTTGTGTTTAATTATTTATAAAAATATGTTTAACAGTATTTTTATTGATATCGTACAATAACATTTGGGGGATTGGAAACAAAATCGTTGTATACAAGTTTCAAACCAAGAATTTGGAGAATTATTATTGGTTCATAAATTTGTGTTAATAAAATTTAGTTCACAAAGTTACTTTTGTCAATAATTCGCTTTGCAAATTTAATTTACCAGTATTAATTTAAGTTAATATCGAACTCATACACAGTTATTAAAAAGGGAATTTTTCATCCCTAAAATGTGTAACTCTCGCTTTGCTCATGCGACAGACTCACGGTCTCAAAAAATTACATATTTTCCTTGATACTTGATCAAGTATCATTTCCTCATAAATTCATTAATATTTTTTCTATAAAATCTATAAAATCCGTTTAGTGGTTCTTTAAATAATAATTGTTATTCCAACTGTTGCTTTAACTTCTGTCTGCAATAATTTACTTATAAATTCACTGAACCGATTTCAATAATAAAAAAAGAAGTATTGCTCTTTGAACAAAACTATTGAAATTTTTCGACAATTTTAAATCCAAGATGTTGGAAAAAAAGTCAAATTTGTCCTCCTTGAAAGGATCACTTTTTTGTATGTTGCGAGGATTTATTTTTTTATGATTAGTACCTCGTTGTGAGTGGTGGATCTAATAAATAAATTCAAAAAAGGGTCGAAAAATTTATCGTAACATAAGAAACAACTACCCTTTTGGAGGGTCAATATTTAGAGTTGGCGGAGAATTTCACCATGATGCTTTTTATTTTATTGTCAGTTTAGTAATAATGAATTTATGAGGAAATGAATGCACATAGAAATGGCAAGGCAATCGCATAATATGTAAAACTTTTCCGAAAAAAATCAAAAAATGTTCAAAAAATATAAGAATAAACAGCCTTTTTAAAAGTTTTTATGACCGCCATTTTGGATTTTACAATGACTGCAAATTTTAATAGTGATCTTTTAAAAGCAATCAATCTGTTCCACTTTATATTTTATTAAAATCGGTTCGGCAAAAATTGATTTATAAGGAAATTAATACAGACAGGATTTAGAAGACAATCGTTACAACCTGTAAAACAATATAGTTGAAGCAAAAATCAATTTTTAGAGACCGAAATCGTTTTTAACGATTCCTATCTCGTTGTGCTTAACAAAGATAGAGTTTTCTTACAAACAAAAAAATATCCAACATTTCCGACATAATGTTCGATCAATCAATCCCTGCAAACTACTCTTTGCTTTGGTTAAATTGATGTTATAGTTGGAGAGTTATAACGAAAAACATCTTGTCGGGATTTTTTGCCCACCAGGTATATTTGAAAAGCGCTCACTTTTATAAATGGTTTTTTTTTCAGACCAAATTGATACTTTCAAATATCTTAAAATTCTTACCATAACATACAAACATTTAACATAATATCAGGATGTAATAATAGCAAACTTTAATAGGTGGTAGAAAAGATCAAAAGAAGGACTTTTTCTTATTATATTTTGCATTATACTTCTTTGCTTTTTAGATAAAGGGTGCCAAACTTAACAGCTATTATTTTATTTTTTGTTATAACTTCCTTAAAAATCATAACAGAAAATCGACATTTTCTGAAATAATGCATGACAATAAGGGTAATAATTAAATGGTAAAATTATTTGAAAATAAATAGAAATACTCAAAATTAATATCCAAAATAGGGGATTTTGGATATGGCGAAAGGAATGACAGGGGCACAACCTTAATGAACTATCTAGAGGAAAGACACATGTATGCAATTAATTAGTTCTATAGGAAGAAACCGCAACGAAAGTGGACATGGCTCAGCCTGACTACTGAAAAAGCATTGCTAGAGATGTAACAGTCCTAAATAGCTTTACAACAGGCAGTGATCACAGGATGGTCAGAAAGGAAAATTAACAGTAAAAATAAACAACTTGACATGAGTAAACTTACAGAAAATAAAGCCATATACAAAGAAATGCTAAATGAACAGCTACCCCAAAACTTAAGATGCGAAAACGAAAATATAGATAAAATAAATGATACGCTGATAAGAACTATGACCCAAGTCGGAAAAGATGTGGCACAAAAGGGTGAAAAGAGAGAAAATTTTACATCAGAAGAGATAAAGAAACTCATTGAAAAAAGGCGGAAATTGGAGAAAGGAGGAAAGAGAACATCGATAGAATACACAGAAATAAATAAAACTATAAGAAAAATGATAAAAGAAAATAAAAGAAAGAGCCAAGAAATAAAAGTTGGAAGAGTTATAGAAAATAACAGGAATATGAAATGTCTAAGACCGACTCTATATATTATCTATTTCAGTGGCGCACCCAGGAATATGTCTTTGGGGGGGGGGCCGAAGCCTCATGATGTCGAATATTAAGCTAGCTGGGTGCGCCCATGTCTATATTATAAATATCACACAGCTATTCTATACAAAATTATACCAAACAAAAAGGGAACCATCGCGAGAAACCATAAAGAAACTCCAAACAAAAATAAAGAACATAAACTCAGAATTATAACCCGAAATAAGCAAAACGGAAATAAAGAGAGCATTAAAGAAAATGAAAAATAACAAATCACCTGGAAAAGACGGAGTAACGGCAGAAATGCTAAAGTACGGTGGTAAAACTGTAGTTAATACCCTCCGTATTCTCCTCAATAAAATTCTAAAAGAAAAAATAATCCCAAACAACTGGAAAGAATCAGTAACCATTATTCTACACAAGAAAGGCGATAGGGCAGACCTATAAAACTATCGACCTATAACACTCCCCAATGTAATTTATAAGCTTTTCACGAAAATATTAAAAGATAGACTAACAACAAAAATTGACGGATATCAATCAAAAGAACAAGCAGGCTTCAGAAAGGATTTCAATACAGTTGACCACCTGCTAACCACGAAAATTCTAATAGAGCAAGCCAACGAATACAACATTCCACTCTATATTGCGTTTATAGACTTTGAAAAAGCTTTTGATAGAATTGAGCACTGGGCAGTAAAAGCATCTTTAATTAGTAGCCGAATAGATCACAGATAAACATATTTAATAGCCAATATATATAGCGAAGCAACAACGTCAATCAAAATCCACGAGGGGACCAAGCCAATCCGCATAAGAAAAGGTGTCAGCCAGGATGACACAATATCCCCTAAACTATTTAACCAGGCCCTAGAAGATGTTTTTACAAACTTAGACTGGGACGAAATAGGCATCAAAGTAAGCGGACAATACTTGAACCACCTAAGATATGCTGACGATATTGCCTTAATAACAGATAAGAAAGAGGAACTTATAAAAATGCTGGGAGAACTGGATACAGCAGCTAAAAATATAGGCTTGAGTATGAACTACACTAAAACTAAAATCATAACAAACACACACCAAGAAAAAATAGAACAAGTAGATGAATATATATCTGAGACAAATTATTAAACTGAAAAAAGAAAACCAAATAGCTGAAATCAAGAGACGAGTAAGATTGGCCTGGGCAGCATTCGGTAAATTAAGCTACATAATAAAAAATAAAAAATATCCTCAGTACCTTAAACAGAAAGTGTATAACCAATGTATACTTCCTGTGCTCACATATGGATCCCAGACCTGGACGCTTACAAAATCAAACATGGATAAGGTAACAAAAGCCCAAAGATCCATGGAAAGACAAATGTTACATGTAAAGCTAACAAATAGAAAAAGGAATGAATGGATAAGAAATAAAACAAAAGTAAGGGATGTCAGAGGAGAGGTAGCAAAATTAAAATGGAAATTTGCTGGTCAAAATATCAAACTGAAAGACAATCGATGGAACAAATGCATTGTAGACTGAAGACCTTGGCAAAATAAAAGAAGTAGGGGAAGACCCCAAATGAGATAGCGGACAATTTGAAGAGACATGCAGGGACTAGATTGATGAACAGGGCGACAGACTGAGAAGAGTGGAAGATATTGGGGGAGGCCTATGTCCAAAGATGGATCGAAGAAAGCTAGATAGATAGATAGATAGATAGACTTAAAATTATTACCAAAAATCGTTAAAATATAGTGCTAATATTATTATTTTATATTTGTTTTAAGGGTCCTTTAGACATGTACAAAAATCTATTTCAATTTCTTTTGTGTAAATTTAATAGCTCATAATAATATTAATTCTTAAAAGAATTGAGAAATTTATACGTATTCCAAAGATTATTTGGCCACACTGTATCCTTAACCTATCTATATTTTCTTGGAAAAAAGCAACGTTGTTCAATTTGATATTTTAAAATCCATCGTTTTTCCCTACTTTCCAAACTTAAAAAATGCTATAACTTGGCAAAAAGTTATTTGAACTTTTTGTCTGCTTTGGACCTTCCGCACCATCTCTTAAAGATTGGTTCATCATTTAAATTACACCCTGTATTTTAGGTATCATATTTTAATTATATTTTATAAAAGGCCAAGGCCCAAAAGTAGGTATCCATTTCCTGTTTACTGGGTATCCAATCTG
The DNA here is from genome assembly GCA_963576565.1 of Aspidapion aeneum. Classification (NCBI taxonomy): domain Eukaryota; kingdom Metazoa; phylum Arthropoda; class Insecta; order Coleoptera; family Brentidae; genus Aspidapion; species Aspidapion aeneum. The sequence continues at coordinate 119,141,385 of OY755038.1, read as the reverse complement.
AAGGACTGCGTATCCAAATGGATACACAATATAGTCTAAAAAGATGCCTTGCAGACTGATAGGAACTATGACAAAACTATAGGAAAAAATAAAAAACCCGAAATTAGAATTTACTCCCTTTCCCTATACATGTAAAGTTATGTAAAAGTAACATTACCAACTTCCAGAAACGCTAGAGAGCTGTGATTTGACAGACTGACAGAAACTAAGAGAAATCTATATAATAATTGAGATAAAAGTATAGCCAAGTTCTCCAATATACATTTTAAAATTAAAGGTTTTTACTAGTTTCGAAAAGTTTTTTTTTAATGTTTTGCGAAATATATTTAAAACGTAAAGTTTGGTACCCGTGAATAAAGAAAACAAATTTTTTTCGTGGATAATCGGGTGTAGAAAGGTTTTGTTCCTCTTGTGTTTTTCCGTTGGCAGCTCGAATGCTGTACACCCACGGGGGTTCAAGATCTAATGGCCATCCATTAAGTGTTGACAGTTAACTCTTTCGTGCTTAATAAATTTCATCTTACGATATTGATCAGAGAAATGAAAAATAATGCCTACAATACGGTATGCTTTAAGCACAAGTGGCGACATCTACCGAATACAAAAGAAACTATGCTCATGGAATAATACAAGAGAAACAAAACCTTTTTATATACGTTTAGGCACGAAAAATTTTTGTTTTTTTTTTAAATATTTAGCCTTGGAATTGGACACTGATTCAAAAATAAAATGTTAATTAGTCAACTAAGTGTAATTAATTTAATATAACTACTCATTATTTGCCTTTGCCAACCCCTTAACACTGATGTTATTATCACTGGACTTTAATAATAATGTAATTTAATTAAAGTGCCCTTTTATCGCTAAAGTATGTAGCTCTCGCTCCTCTCATGCTAAAAACTTATTGCTTTAAAAAAATATTAATGTCACTTTTATCCTTTGAATTTGGCGTGTAAAATACTAATATAAGTTTTTGCCAAACATTTTGCCTAATATATAATCCAACGAATTAACCTAGGAAGAATTAACTAGACACTGACTTAAAAATGACATCTGCTATTTTGCAAATTTTATTCTGCTCTTTAAAATGAAAGTATACTATACTATAGTTAAATGTGGCATTTGCGAATTTCTTATCTATGAACCGACAATTTTTAATTTTGGTTACTTTGTTAAGCGCGCTCTATAAAAATGATAAAACTGTTGACTGATTCCTATGTAAAAAGGTTCGAGTAAGCGAATGGTGTAACTTCCGTCAAAATCGGACGTATGGTTTTGAAGATATCGTAATTTTTTTAAATAAAAATACATGAAATTTATTGAGCTTTTTAAATATTTTGGGATAAATATCAAAAACTATCGGTCCAAGATAATTTATTTTATAATAAAACGAATTGTAGCTCCGGCTCCTCTCATGCTACAGACTCAATGCATCAAAAAAAGTGTTAATTTCAACCAATTTGTGCATAATTTTCTATTTCGTTGACGTTTTACAAATATTTTTCGCGGTATTTGATCAAAAAATAAACCTACAAACTAAAAATTTGTCATAACTTAAAAATGACATATGTCATTTTATAGATTTTTGTCTCTTCTTTAACATGAAATTAATCCTATTATTATTGGAATTATATTTCAAAAAATATTTGCAAATTCCTTTAATTTTATAAGATTTTTATTAATTTTGGACCGTTTTGATAAATGTTAAGTGTCCTACACCAGCGCCCTCTACATCAAGGTTAAAACTATAAATAAAGTTTTATGTAGAAAGGTTCGGCGAAGTGAGTAGTGTAATTTTTGTCCAATTCGGACCTACTGTTTTAAAGATATCGCGATTTTTGTAAAAATGCGTGTTATTTCCGTTGTGATTTTTGCGTGTTTTTTAGTATTTATTTTTCAAACTCAAAAACGGTACAACTTAGAAAAGTCGAACTTTTTTTAAAAAATAGCTTGGTATTTTCTTAAAAAGATAGCAGTTCGAGAACTGTCAAAAAGTGTAAGGGCAAAAAAATTTCTTGATTCAGTATTTTTGACTGCAAAAACCTTGCATAGTTTTTGAAAAATCCTCAAAACTCAAAAACCAAAAACTTATTTTAAAAACCAACTATACGGTTACCGAACACTCCCCTAGGTCCGCAAATGTTTAAAATTTGGTTATAATGGGTTAAACAGTTTTGGAGTAATGACCAGATATATTTTAAAAAACGGCAAATAAACAGTGAAATTCTGACCAATTTTATTGTATAGTGAAAATGCGTCACTGCAGGGATTCAGAAGAGTCACAAAATGAGGCACTTAACTTTTTCCGATATATACTTGTGCAAAAGCTCAAGTGTCAGAATAATCCCCTGGACACTTATGGTGTGCCAACGGAGGTACATCAAAAAAAGTCACTTTTTGACGGTTTTTCCCCTATTTCCCCTACTTGAAATTTTCCGATTTGACCCAAAATTGACATTTTTGGTCTCCCGTAAGTTCTTAATCAGTGCGCCAAATTTCATTCTTCTATGTCGAAGCGTTTCGGAGTAAGCATCAAAATTCGAGCGCGATACACTAGGGGTGCTAGGGACGGAATATTAAAAAATAATAATAATAATGTTACGGCCGAGGCGGCTCAAGTAATTGATTTTCGCCACAAGCGAAAATCAATAAACATACGAATGATTTTCGCTACGCGAAAACATCCGTATCACAAATTTGCTTCGCAAATTTGTGTTGAAAAAAATTTGCTTCGCAAATTAGTTTATTACCAAATTTGCTTCGCAAATTTGTGTTGAAAAAAATTTGCTTTGCAAATTAGTTTATTAACAAATTTGCTTTGCAAATTTTTTACATCCAACACTTTTAAAACTGTTGCAGCATTGATTTTCGCTGCGGCGAGATTTTGTGTTTAATTATTTATAAAAATATGTTTAACAGTATTTCTATTGATATCGTACAATAACATTTGGGGGATTGGAAACAAAATCATTGTGTACAAGTTTCAAACCAAGAATTTGGAGAATTATTATTGGTTCATAAATTTGTGTTAATAAAATTTACTTCACAAAGTTACTTTTGTCAATAATTCGCTTTGCAAATTTAATTTACCAGTATTAATTTAAGTTAATATCGAACTCATACACAGTTATTAAAAAGGGAATTTTTTATCCCTAAAATGTGTAACTCTCGCTTTGCTCATGCGACAGACTCACGGTCTCAAAAAATTACATATTTTCCTTGATACTTGATCAAGTATCATTTTCTCATAAATGCATTAATATTTTATTCTATAAAATCTATAAAATCCGTTTAGTGGTTCTTTAAATAATAATTGTTATTCCAACTGTTGCTTTAACTTCTGTCCAAGGGCGGATCCAGAAGTGCTTCTCGGGGGCGGGGGGGCTCATTTTAGGTGACATTCTCTGTTGGTAAAAAACGGTACATAATTTTTGAAAAATTTTGCATTTTTATTAGCAAAAACCTTACTTTTTACTTATTTTTTGTATAGTCAAAAAATTCTCAGGGGTGGGCAAGTGCCCCTAGTGCCCCCCCCCCTGGATCCGCCAGTGCTTCTGTCTGCAATAATTTACTTATAAATTCACTGAACCGATTTCAATAATAAAAAAAAGAAGTATTGCTCTTTGAACAAAACTATTGAAATTTTTCGACAATTTTAAATCCAAGATGTTGGAAAAAAAGTCAAATTTGTCCTTCTTGAAAGGATCACTTCTTTGTATGTTGCGAGGATTTATTTTTTTATGATTAGTACCTCGTTGTGAGTGGTGGATCTAATAAATAAATTCAAAAAAGGGTCGAAAAATTTATCGTAACATAAGAAACAACTATCCTTTATGGAGGGTCAATATTTAGAGTTGGCGGAGAATTTCACCATGATGCTGTTTATTTTATTGTCAGTTTAGTAATAATGAATTTATGAGGAAATGAATGCACAGAGAAATGGCAAGGCAATCGCATAATCTGTAAAACTTTTCCGAAAAAAATCAAAAAATTTTCAAAAAATATAAGAATAAACAGCCTTTTTAAAAATTAAAGTTTTTATGACCGCCATTTTGGATTTTACAATGACGGCAAATTTTAATAGTGATCTTTTAAAAGCAATCAATCTGTTCCACTTTATATTTTATTAAAATCGGTTCGGCAAAAATGTATTTATAAGGAAATTAATACAGACAGGATTTAGAAGACAATCGCTACAACCTGTAAAACAATATAGTTGAAGCAAAAATCAATTTTTAGGGACCGAAATCGTTTTTAATGATTCCTATCTCGTTGTGCTTACCAAAGATAGAGCTTTCTTACAAACAAAAAAATATCCAACATTTCCGACATAATGTTCGATCAATCAATCCCTGCCAACTACTCTTTGCTTTGGTAAAATTGGTGTTATAGTTGGAGAGTTATAACGAAAAACATTTTGTCGGGATTTTTTGCCCACCAGGTATATTTGAAAAGCGCTCACTTTTATAAATGGTTTTTTTTCAGACCAAATTGATACTTTCAAATATCTTAAAATTCTTACCATAACATACAAACATTTAACATAATATCAGGATGTAATAATAGCAAACTTTAATAGGTGGTAGAAAAGATCAAAAGAAGGACTTTTTCTTATTATATTTTGCACTATGCTTCTTTGTTTTTTAGATAAAGGGTGCCAAACTTAACAGCTATTATTTTATTTTTTATTATAACTTCCTTAAAAATCATAACAGAAAATCGACATTTTCAGAAATTATGCATGACAATAAGGGTAATAATTAAATGGTAAAATTATTTGAAAATAAATAGAAATACTCAAAATTAATATCCAAAATAGGGGATTTTGGATATGGCGAAATAAATGATAGGGGCACAACCTTAATGAACTATCTAGAGGAAAGACACATGTAAGCAATTAATTATTTCTATAGGAAGAAACCGCAACGAAAGTGGACATGGCTTAGCCTGACTACTGAAAAAGCATTGTTAGAGATGTAACAGTCCTAAATAGCTTTACAACAGGCAGTGATCACAGGATGGTCAGAAAGGAAAATTAACAATAAAAATAAACAACTTGACATGAGTAAACTTACAGAAAATAAAGCCATATACAAAGTAATGCTAAATGAACAGCTAACGAACGAAAATATAGATGAAATAAATGATACGCTGATAAGAACTATGACCAACAAATACAACCTTCCACTCTATATTGCGATTATAGACTTTGAAAAAGCTTTTGATAGTATTTTTATTTTTATTTTTTTTTATTTTTATTTACCATATCATTACGGGCGAACCCAATTACAATGACAGGAATAAATAAGAGTTACATAAATATACAATAAAAGTAGCATACAAGTAAAGGTAGTCTTAAGCATTAATTAGATGTACAAGAATAGGTTGGACTTTTAGGCATTATTTTGCAAGTGCGTATTTCTGAGCTGTTTTAAATTGGTATTAAATATATCGATAGCTGGAGTATTGTTACAAATGTCGCACATTGTATAAAGCGGTGAATACTTTAAAACATTTAGTCTAGGCGTTGGCAGATAGAAAGTGGATAGTTGTCTCGATCCCTGGCGCGGGATTATGAAGTTTAGTTGGGCTAATAAGTCTGCACAGTCTATTTGATTGTTTAAAATTTTATGTAAGGTTGCCTGAGATGCGTACTGTCTTCTGCTGTTTAGAGATGGAATATCGAATCTGGCGAGAAGTTGGTTTTGAGGGATTCCTTGAGCGGGATAGGTTCCATCTACTTTAAAGGATAAAAATTTTAAGAAACGCCTTTGAATTCTCTCGAGGTCTTCTATTTGGTTAATTTGATGTGGATTCCAGACAATAGACGCATATTCGAGCTTTGATCTAATATAAGCAAAGTAAAGACTCTTGAGCGCTGAGATGTTAGTTAATTCTTTTGAGATGCGAACAATGAAACCGTACATTCTCGATGCAGCTGATGTAATATCTTCAATATGAGAAGAGAATGATAGTTTCTTGTCAAAAATTACTCCTATGTCGCGTATGGTTTCCGGCCTCTCCAGGACTTGGCCATTTATAGCATAGTCATACGTTAGATATGTAGTTTTATTTGTGTACGTCATTACTTTGCATTTAGCAATGTTAAGAGGTAGGCCGTTTTGAACGCACCAATTCTGGATTGCATTTAGATCATTTTGAAGAGCTATACAGTCAGAGACGTCACCTATTACTCTGAATGTTTTATAATCGTCAGCATATGAAAGGCTGGATGAACCGAGGCCCCTTCCCAAACCATCTATGAAGATGTCGAAAAAAAGAGGCCCCAGCACAGAGCCCTGTGGTACGCCGGAGCTGACAAGGTATTCGGCAGACCTAACACCATTTACATACACGTGTTGGCGTCTGTTGCTTAAGCAAGATTTTATTAGGTTTAATAATGGTATGTTAAAACCGAAATTTTTTAAGGTTGTTAAGAGCACCCCGGTGTCAAGTCTGTCGAACGCCTTAGAAAAATCTGTATATATGACGTCGAGCTGTTGACCTGCGTGAATAGTTTGAGAAATGGTTTGTGTTATAGACAGAAGATTGGTAACAGTAGAACGTCCTTTAATGAAGCCGTGTTGATTAGGTGATAAAATATTATTCACAGAGGGGTAGATAGACTTATGCAAGAGAAATTCAAAGGCTTTCAAAAAGTTGTTAATTATAGTTATAGGTCTGTAATTTTTAATATAAGATTTATTGTCAGATTTAAAAATGGGACACACCTTGCTGACCTTCCACGAGGAGGGTATTCTCGACTCACTGAGGCATTTGTTATATAATTTACACAAGGGAACCGCGAGAATGGAGGCGCAATCTCGTATAATAAAGCTTGATATGGAGTCTGGACCCGCTGTTAATTTAGGTTTAAGCTTTCCAAGAGCATTTTCAACTTCCGTATTTGAGAAGTCTGTTATGCAAATACAGAGGGAATTATTATTCGCCGTGTGATTCTGAGGAGGTTGTACGGGGTTGTCGTTAAAAACGCTCTTAAAATAGTCTGAAAAACCCTGCGAAATGGATTGCATAGAGTCATATTCAGTGTTATCGTGGTACATTACGCTAGGAATTGATGACGTTGTTTTTTGGCTGTTTATGAAAGACCAGAATTTTGAGGGATCGCTCTTTATGTTATTTTCAGCGGTATGTATGAATTCCAGGTGTAGTTTTTTTATTTCTAGTTTTAAATATGCTCTTAATTGACTAAATTCTCGGTAGGTGTCAGGATTTGGATTTTCTTTATTTACTTTTCGCAGCCTTTTTTATATATATTCTTAATGATATCGGGCGTAAACCAAGGAGGAAACTGCCGCTTTTTGGCGTATTGAGCACTGGGCAGTAAAAGCATCTTTAATTAGTAGCCGAATAGATCACAGATACACAGATTTAATAGCCAATATATATAGCGAAGCAACAACATTAATCAAAATCCACGAAGGGACCAAGCCAATCCGCATAAGAAAAGGTGTCAGACAGGATGACACAATATCCCCTAAACTATTTAACCAGGCCCTAGAAGATGTTTTTAAAAACTTAGACTGGGAAGTAATAGGCATCAAAGTAAGCGGACAATACTTGAACCACCTAAGATATGCTGACGATATTGCCTTAATAACAGATAAGAAAGAGGAACTTATAAAAATGCTGGGAGAACTGGATACAGCAGCTAAAAATATAGGCTTGAGTATGAACTACACTAAAACTAAAATCATAACAAACACAGATGAAGATATCACCAGAATAAACCAAGAAAAAATAGAACAAGTAGATGAATATATATCTGAGACAAATTATTAAACTAAAAAAAGAAAACCAAACAGCTGAAATCAAGAGACGAGTAAGATTGGCCTGGGCAGCATTCGGTAAATTAAGCTACATAATAAAAAAATAACAAATATCCTCAGTACCTTAAAACGAAAGTGTATAACCAATGTATTCTTCCTGTGCTCACATATGGATCCCAGACCTGGACGCTTACAAAATCAAACATGGATAAGGTAACAAAAGCCCAAAGATCCATGGAAAGACAAATGTTACATGTAATGCTAACAGATAGAAAAAGGAATGAATGGATAAGAAATAAAACAAAAGTAAGGGATGTCAGAGTCGAGGTAGCAAAATTAAAATGGAAATTTGCTGGTCAAAATATCAAACTGAAAGACAATCGATGGAACAAATGCATTGTAGACTGGAGACCTTGGCAAAATAAAAGAAGTAGGGGAAGAACCCAAATGAGATAGCGGACAATTTGATGAGACATGCAGGGACTAGATGGATGAACAGGGCGACAGACAGAGAAGAGTGGAAGATATTGGGGGAGGCCTATGTCCAAAGATGGATCGAAGAAAGCTAAATAGATAGATAGATAGATAGATAGACTTAAAATTATTACCAAAAATCGTTAAAATATAGTGCTAATATTATTTTTTTATATTTGTTTTAAGGGTCCTTTAGACATTTACAAAAATCTATTTCAATTTCTTTTGTGTAAATTTAATAGCTCATAAAAATATTAATTCTTAAAAGAATTGAGAAATTTATACCTATTCCAAAGATTATTTGGCCACATATCCTTAACCTATCTATATTTTCTTGGAAAAAAGCAACGTTGTTCAATTTGATATTTTAAAAGTTCATCGTTTTTCCCTACTTTCCCAACTTAAAAAATGCTATAACTTGGCCAAAATTTATTTGAACTTTTTGTCTGCTTTGGACCTTCCGCACCATCTCTTAAAGATTGGTTCATCATTTAAATTACACCCTGTATTTTAGGTATCATATTTTAATTATATTTTATAAAGGCCAAGGCCCAAAAGTAGGTATCCATTTCCTGTTTACTGGGTATCCAATCTGAAGAAACTAAGAGAAATCTATATAATAATTGAGATAAAAGTATAGCCAAGTTCTCCAATATACATTTTAAAATTAAAGGTTTTTACTAGTTTCGAAAAGTTTTTAGCTCACACTACTACTATACTATAGTAGTGTGAGCTATGGTGATCCTAAATTTTTCGAGAAAAAAAAAGTTGCTCCGATTTCAAAAATTTTTATATATCTTTGCGTTTCAGATGATTTTGAAACTTTTTTGTTGCGCCGTCTGTCTGTCTGTCTGTCTGTCTGTCTGTCTGTCTGTCTGTCTGTCTGTCTGTCTGTCTGTCTGTCTGTCTGTCTGTCTGTCTGTCTGTCTGTCTGTCTGTCTGTCTGTCTGTCTGTCTGTCTGTCTGTCTGTCTGTCTGTCTGTCTGTCTGTCTGTCTGTCTGTCTGTCTGTCTGTCTGTCTGTCTGTCTGTCTGTCTGTCTGTCTGTCTGTCTGTCTGTCTGTCTGTCTGTCTGTCTGTCTGTCTGTCTGTCTGTCTGTCTGTCTGTCTGTCTGTCTGTCTGTCTGTCTGTCTGTCTGTCTGTCTGTCTGTCTGTCTGTCTGTCTGTCTGTCTGTCTGTCTGTCTGTCTGTCTGTCTGTCTGTCTGTCTGTCTGTCTGTCTGTCTGTCTGTCTGTCTGTCTGTCTGTCTGTCTGTCTGTCTGTCTGTCTGTCTGTCTGTCTGTCTGTCTGTCTGTCTGTCTGTCTGTCTGTCTGTCTGTCTGTCTGTCTGTCTGTCTGTCTGTCTGTCTGTCTGTCTGTCTGTCTGTCTGTCTGTCTGTCTGTCTGTCTGTCTGTCTGTCTGTCTGTCTGTCTGTCTGTCTGTCTGTCTGTCTGTCTGTCTGTCTGTCTGTCTGTCTGTCTGTCTGTCTGTCTGTCTGTCTGTCTGTCTGTCTGTCTGTCTGTCTGTCTGTCTGTCTGTCTGTCTGTCTGTCTGTCTGTCTGTCTGTCTGTCTGTCTGTCTGTCTGTCTGTCTGTCTGTCTGTCTGTCTGTCTGTCTGTCTGTCTGTCTGTCTGTCTGTCTGTCTGTCTGTCTGTCTGTCTGTCTGTCTGTCTGTCTGTATGTCTGTCTGTCTGTCTGTCTGTCTGTCTGTCTGTCTGTCTGTCTGTCTGTCTGTCTGTCTGTCTGTCTGTCTGTCTGTCTGTCTGTCTGTCTGTCTGTCTGTCTGTCTGTCTGTCTGTATGTCTGTCTGTAACGACCAACGCGCATAACTCAAAAACGGCTTGCCCGATTTTAATGAAATTTGGTACCCAGGCTGGGTTTTGGGTCGAGATGGTCCCATTTAAAAATGAACAAAATCCACTGAACACAAGCCAAATAAAAGGGTGGGGGTAGATTTCAAAAATTAGAGTTTATGTAAAAATATAGCGTGTGTTATATCAAACGAAAGGTAATTGAGTCTGGAGTTAAACAAAATACATTTTAGTTTATTTAAAAAAAAAGGGTGGGGGTAAATTTCAAAAATTAGTGTTTAAGTGGAAATATGGCGTGTGTGATATCAAACGAAAGGTAATTGAGTCTGGAGTTAAGCAAAATACATTTTAGTTTTTAAAAAGTGGGTGGGGGTAGATTTGAAAAATTAGAGTTTAAGTCAAAACATGGCTTGTGTGGTATCAAACGAAAGGTAATTGAGTCTGGAGTTCAATAAAATTCACTTCAGTTTTTAGTTATATTAGCTTTCACGTAGATACACTATAACTATAGCATCCAGTGTGAGCTTAGGTGCCCATAGATTGGCAGAGTATTTTAAATGTTTTGCGAAATATATTTAAAACGTAAAGTTTGGCACCCGTGAATAAAGAAAATAAAATTTTTTCGTGGATAATCGGGTGTAGAAAGGTTTTGTTCCTCTTGTGTTTTTCCGTGGGCAGCTCGAATGCTGTACACCCACGGGGGTTCAAGATCTAATGGCCACCTATTAAGTGTTGACAGTTAACTGTTTCGTGCTTAAAGGACTCAGAACACTGCATGGTCAATGTAACACCTTTATAAAGTTGGAGAGACGGTATATAAATTTCATCTTACGATATTGATAAGAGAAGTAAAAAAAATAATGCCTGCAATACGGTATGCTTTAAGCACAATTGGCGACATCTACCGAATACAAAAGAAACTATGCTCATGGAATAATACAAGAGAAACAAAACCTTTTTATACACGTTTAGCCATGAATTTTTTTTTTTAAATATTTAACCTTGGAATTGGACACTGATTCAAAAATAAAATGTTAATTAGTCAACTAAGGGTAATTCATTTAATAACTACTCATTATTTGCCTTTGCCAACCCCTTACAACTGAATAACATCACTGGACTTTAATAATAATGTAATTTAATTAAAGTGCCTTTTTATCGCTAAAGTATGTAGCTCTCGCTCCCCTCATGCTAAAAACTTATTGCTTTAAAAAAATATTAATGTCACTTTTATCCTTTGGCGTGTAAAATACTAATATTAGTTTTTGCCAAACATTCTGCCTAATATATAATCCAAAGAATTAACCTAGGAAGAATTAAATAGACACTGACTTAAAAATGACATCTGCTATTTTGCAAATTTTATTCTGCTCTTTAAAATGAAAGTATACTATACTATAGTTAAATGTGGCATTTGCGAATTTCTTATTTATGAACCTACAATTTTTAATTTTGGTTACTTTGTTAAGCGCGCTCTATAAAAATGATAAAACTGTTGACTGATTACTATGTAAAAATGTTCGAGTAAGCGAATGGTATAACTTCCGTCAAAATCTGACGTATGGTTTTGAAGATATCGTAATTTTTTAAATAAAAATACATGAAATTTATTGAGCTTTTTAAATATTTTGGGATAAATATCAAAAACTATCGGTCCAAGATAATTTATTTTATAATGAAACGAATTGTAGCTCCGGCTCCTCTCATGCTACAGACTCAATGCATCAAAAAAAGTTTTAATTTCAACCAATTTGTGTATAAGATTCTATTTCGTTGACGTTTTACAAATATTTTTCGCGGTATTTGATCAAAAAATAAACCTAGAAACTAAAATTTTGTCATAACTTAAAAATGACATATGTCATTTTATAGATTTTTGTCTCTTCTTTAACATGAAATTAATCCTATTATTAATGGAATTATATTTCAAAAAGTATTTGCAAATTCCTATAATTTTATAAGATTTTTATTAATTTTGGACCGTTTTGATAAATGTTAAGTGCCCTACACCAGCGCCCTCTACATTAAGGTTAAAACTATAAATAAAGTTTTATGTAGAAAGGTTCGGCGAAGTGAGTAGTGTAATTTTTGTCCAATTCGGACTTACTGTTTTAAAGATATCGCGATTTTTGTAAAAATGCGTGTTAATGCGTGTTATTTCCCGTTGTGATTTTTGCGTGTTTTTTAGTATTTATTTTTCAAACTCAAAAACGGTACAACTTAGAAAAGTCGAACTTTTTTAAAAAAATATTTTGGTATTTTCTTAAAAAGATAGCAGTTCGAGAACTGTCAAAAAGTATAAGGGCAAAAAAATTTCTCGATTCAGTATTTTTGACTGCAAAAACCTTGCATAGTTTTTGAAAAATCCTCAAAACTCAAAAACCAAAAACTAATTTAAAAAACCAACTATACGGTTACCGAACAACCCCTTAGGTCCGCAAATGTTTAAAATTTGGTTAAAATCCATTAAACAGTTTTGGAGTAATGACCAGATATATTTTAAAAAACGGCAAATAAACAGTGAAATTTTGACCAATTTTATTATACAGTGAAAATGCGTCACTGCAGGGATTCAGAAGAGCCCCAAAATGGGGCACTTAACTTTTTCCGATCTGGCTGAAAAACAATAGGCTTCCTGACCACACATAAGAGTACACTTGTGCAAAATCTCAAGTTTCTAGAATAATCCCCTGGACACTTATGGTGTGCCAACGGAGGTACATCAAAAAAAGTCTCTTTTTGACGGTTTTGCCCCTATTTCCCCTACTTGAAATTTTCCGATTTGACCCAAAATTGACATTTTTGGTCTCCCATAAGTTCTTAATCAGTGCGCCAAATTTCATCCTTCTACGTCAAAGCGTTCCCGAGTAAGCGTCAAAATTCGAGCGCAATACACTAGGGGTGCTAGGGACGGAATAATAAAAAAAAATAAAATAAAAATAATGTTACGGCCGAGGCGGCTCAAGTAATTGATTTTCGCCACAAGCGAAAATCAATAAACATACGGATGATTTTCGCTACGCGAAAACATACGTATCACAAATTTGCTTCGCAAATTTGTATTGAAAAAAATTTGCTTCGCAAATTAGTTTATTACCAAATTTGCTTCGCAAATTTGTGTTGAGAAAAATTTGCTTTGCAAATTAGTTTATTAACAAATTTGCTTTGCAAATTTGTGTTGAAAAAAATTTGCTTGGCAAATTAGTTCATTAACATATTTGCTTCGCAAATTTTTTACATCCAACACTTTTAAAACTGTTGCAGCATTGATTTTCGCTGCGGCGAGATTTTGTGTTTAATTATTTATAAAAATATGTTTAACAGTATTTCTATTGATATCGTACAATAACATTTGGGGGATTGGAAACAAAATCATTGTCTACAAGTTTCAAACCAAGAATTTGGAGAATTATTATTGGTTCATAAATTTGTGTTAATAAAATTTACTTCACAAAGTTACTTTTGTCAATAATTCGCTTTGCAAATTTAATTTACCAGTATTAATTTAAGTTAATATCGAACTCATACACAGTTATTAAAAAGGGAATTTTTTATCCCTAAAATATGTAACTCTCGCTTTGCTCATGCGACAGACTCACGGTCTCAAAAAATTACATATTTTCCTTGATACTTGATTAAGTATCATTTTCTCATAAATGCATTAATAATTTATTCTATAAAATCCGTTTAGTGGTTCTTTAAATAATAATTGTTATTCCAACTGTTGCTTTAACTTCTGTCCAAGGGCGGATCTAGAAGTGCTTCTCGGGGGGGGAGGGGGTTCGGTTCGGTTCGGTTCGGTTCGGTTCGGTTCGGTTCGGTTCGGTTCGGGGGGGGGGACTTTAGGTGATATTCTCTGTTGGTAAAAAACGGTATATAATTTTTGAAAAATTTTGCATTTTTATTAGCAAAAACCTTACTTTTTACTTATTTTTTGTATAGTCAAAACATTCTCGGGGGGGGGGGGCAAATGCCCCTAGTGCCCCCCCTGGATCCGCCAGTGCTTCTGTCTGCAATAATTTACTTATAAATTCACTGAACCGATTTCAATAATAAAAAAGAAGTATTGCTCTTTGAACAAAACTATTGACATTTTTCGACAATTTTAAATCCAAGATGTTGGAAAAAAAGTCAAATTTGTCCTTCTTGAAAGGATCACTCCTTTGTATGTTGCGAGGATTTATTTTTTATGATTAGTACCTCGTTGTGAGTGGTGGATCCAATAAATAAATTCAAAAAAGGGTCGAAAAATTTATCGTAACATAAGAAACAACTATCCTTTATGGAGGGTCAATATTTAAAGTTGGCGGAGAATTTCACCATGATTCTGTTTATTTTATTGTGAGTTTAGTAATAATGAATTTATGAGGAAATGAATGCACATAGAAATGGCAAGGGAATCGCGTAATCTGTAAAACTTTTCCGAAAAAAATCAAAAAAATTTCAAAAAATATAAGAATAAACAGCCTTTTTAAAAATTAAAGTTTTTGTGACCGCCATTTTGGATTTTACAATGACGGCAAATTTTAATAGTGATCTTTTAAAAGCAATCAATCTGTTCCACTTTATATTTTATTAAAATCGGTTCGGCAAAAATTTATTTATAAGGAAATTAATACAGACAGGATTTAGAAGACAATCGTTACAACCTGTAAAACAATATAGTTGAAGCAAAAATCAATTTTTAGGGACCGAAATCGTTTTTAACGATTCCTATCTCGTTGTGCTTAACAAAGATAGAGCTTTCTTACAAACAAAAAAATATCCAACATTTCCGACATAATGTTCGATCAATCAATCTCTGCCAACTACTCTTTGCTTTGGTAAAATTGGTGTTATAGTTGGAGAGTTATAACGAAAAACATTTTGTCGGGATTTTTTGCCCGCAAGGTATATTTGAAAAGCGCTCACTTTTATAAATGGTTTTTTTTCAGACCAAATTGATACTTTCAAATATCTTAAAATTCTTACCATAACATACAAACATTTAACATAATATCAGGATGTAATAATAGCAAACTTTAATAGGTGGTAGAAAAGATCAAAAGAAGGACTTTTTCTTATTATATTTTGCACTATACTTCTTTGTTTTTTAGATAAAGGGTGCCAAACTTAACAGCTATTATTTTATTTTTTGTTATACCTTCCTTAAAAATCATAACAGAAAATCGACATTTTCTGAAATTATGCATGACAAAAAGGGTAATAATTAAATGGTAAAATTATTTGAAAATAAATAGAAATACTCAAAATTAATATCCAAAATAGGGGATTTTGGATATAGCGAAAGGAATGACAGGGGCACAACCTTAATGAACTATCTAGAGGAAAAACACATGTATGCAATTAATTATTTCTATAGGAAGAAACCGCAACGAAAGTGGACATGGCTTAGCCTGACTACTGAAAAAGCATTGTTAGAGATGTAACAGTCCTAAATAGCTTTACAACAGGCAGTGAACACAGGATGGTGAGAAAGGAAAATTAACAATAAAAATAAACAACTTGACATGAGTAAACTTACAGAAAATAAAGCCATATACAAAGAAATGCTAAATGAACAGCTAACGAACGAAAATATAGATGAAATAAATGATACGCTGATAAGAACTATGACCAACGAATACAACATTCCACTCTATATTGCGTTTATAGACTTTGAAAAAGCTTTTGATAGTATTGAGCACTGGGCAGTAAAAGCATCTTTAATTAGTAGCCGAATAGATCACACATACACAGATTTAATAGCCAATATATATAGCGAAGCAACAACATCAATCAAAATCCACGAAGGGACCAAGCCAATCCTCATAAGAAAAGGTGTCAGACAGGATGACACAATATCCCCTAAACTATTTAACCAGGCCCTAGAAGATATTTTTAAAAACTTAGACTGGGAAGAAATAGGCATCAAAGTAAGCGGACAATACTTGAACCACCTAAGATATGCTGACGATATTGCCTTAATAACAGATAAGAAAGAGGAACTTATAAAAATGCTGGGAGAACTGGATACAGCAGCTAAAAATATAGGCTTGAGTATGAACTACACTAAAACACTAAAACTAAAATCATAACAAACACAGATGAAGATATCGCCAGAATAAACCAATTAAAAATAGAACAAGTAGATAAATATATATCTGAGACAAATTATTAAACTAAAAAAAGAAAACCAAACAGCTGAGATCAAGACGAGTAAGATTGGCCTGGGCAGCATTCGGTAAATTAAGCTACATAATAAAAAATAAAAAATATCCTCAGTACCTTAAAACGAAAGTGTATAACCAATGTATTCTTCCTGTGCTCACATATGGATCCCAGACCTCGACGCTTACAAAATCAAACATGGATAAGGTAACAAAAGCCCTAAGATCCATGGAAAGGCAAATGTTACATGTAAAGCTAACAGATAGAAAAAGGAATGAATGGATAAGAAATAAAACAAAAGTAAGGGATGTCAGAGTCGAGGTAGCAAAATTAAAATGGAAATTTGCTGGTCAAAATATCAAACTGAAAGACAATCGATGGAACAAATGCATTGTAGACTGGAGACCTTGGCAAAATAAAAGAAGTAGGGGAAGACCCCAAATGAGATAGCGGACAATTTGATGAGACATGCAGGGACAAGATGGATGAACAGGGCGATAGACAGAGAAGAGTGGAAGATATTGGGGGAGGCCTATGTCCAAAGATGGATCGAAGAAAGCTAAATAGATAGATAGATAGATAGACTTAAAATGATTACCAAAAATCGTTAAAATATAGTGCTAATATTATTATTTTATATTTGTTTTAAGGGTCCTTTAGACATGTACAAAAATCTATTTTAATTTCTTTTGTGTAAATTTAATAGCTCATAAAAATATTAATTCTTAAAAGAATTGAGAAATTTATACCTATTCCAAAGATTATTTGGCCACATATCCTTAACCTATCTATATTTTCTTGGAAAAAAGCAACGTTGTTCAATTTGATATTTTAAAAGTTCATCGTTTTTCCCTACTTTCCCAACTTAAAAAATGCTATAACTTGGCCAAAATTAATTTGAACTTTTTGTCTGCTTTGGACCTTCCGCACCATCTCTTAAAGATTGGTTCATCATTTAAATTACACCCTGTATTTTAGGTATCATATTTTAATTATATTTTATAAAAGGCCAAGGCCCAAAAGTAGGTATCCATTTCCTGTTTACTGGGTATCCAATCTGAAGGACTGCGTATCCAAATGGATACACAATATAGTCTAAAAAGATGCCTTGCAGACTGATAAGAACTATGACAAAACTATAGGAAAAAATAAAAAACCCGAAATTGTAATTTACTCTCCATCCCTATACATGTAAAGTTATGTAAAAGTAACATTACCAACTTCCAGAAACGCTAGAGAGCTGTGATTTGACAGACTGACAGAAACTAAGAGAAATCTATATAATAATTGAGATAAAAGTATAGCCAAGTTTTCCAATATACATTTTAAAATTAAAGGTTTTTACTAGTTTCGAAAAGTTTTTAGCTCACACTACTACTATACTATAGTAGTGTGAGCTATGGTGATCCAAAATTTTTCGAGAAAAAAAAAGTTGCTCTGATTTCAAAATTTTTTATATATCTTTGCGTTTCAGATGATTTTGAAACTTTTTTGTTGTTGTTTGTTTGTCTGTCTGTCTGTCTGTCTGTCTGTCTGTCTGTCTGTCTGTCTGTCTGTCTGTCTGTCTGTCTGTCTGTCTGTCTGTCTGTCTGTCTGTCTGTCTGTCTGTCTGTCTGTCTGTCTGTCTGTCTGTCTGTCTGTCTGTCTGTCTGTCTGTCTGTCTGTCTGTCTGTCTGTCTGTCTGTCTGTCTGTCTGTCTGTCTGTCTGTCTGTCTGTCTGTCTGTCTGTCTGTCTGTCTGTCTGTCTGTCTGTCTGTCTGTCTGTCTGTCTGTCTGTCTGTCTGTCTGTCTGTCTGTCTGTCTGTCTGTCTGTCTGTCTGTCTGTCTGTCTGTCTGTCTGTCTGTCTGTCTGTCTGTCTGTCTGTCTGTCTGTCTGTCTGTCTGTCTGTCTGTCTGTCTGTCTGTCTGTCTGTCTGTCTGTCTGTCTGTCTGTCTGTCTGTCTGTCTGTCTGTCTGTCTGTCTGTCTGTCTGTCTGTCTGTCTGTCTGTCTGTCTGTCTGTCTGTCTGTCTGTCTGTCTGTCTGTCTGTCTGTCTGTCTGTCTGTCTGTCTGTCTGTCTGTCTGTCTGTCTGTCTGTCTGTCTGTCTGTCTGTCTGTCTGTCTGTCTGTCTGTCTGTCTGTCTGTCTGTCTGTCTGTCTGTCTGTCTGTCTGTCTGTCTGTCTGTCTGTCTGTCTGTCTGTCTGTCTGTCTGTCTGTCTGTCTGTCTGTCTGTCTGTCTGTCTGTCTGTCTGTCTGTCTGTCTGTCTGTCTGTCTGTCTGTCTGTCTGTCTGTCTGTCTGTCTGTCTGTCTGTCTGTCTGTCTGTCTGTCTGTCTGTCTGTCTGTCTGTCTGTCTGTCTGTCTGTCTGTCTGTCTGTCTGTCTGTCTGTCTGTCTGTCTGTCTGTCTGTCTGTCTGTCTGTCTGTCTGTCTGTCTGTCTGTCTGTCTGTCTGTCTGTCTGTCTGTCTGTCTGTCTGTCTGTCTGTCTGTCTGTCTGTCTGTCTGTCTGTCTGTCTGTCTGTCTGTCTGTCTGTCTGTCTGTCTGTCTGTCTGTCTGTCTGTCTGTCTGTCTGTCTGTCTGTCTGTCTGTCTGTCTGTCTGTCTGTCTGTCTGTCTGTCTGTCTGTCTGTCTGTCTGTCTGTCTGTCTGTCTGTCTGTCTGTCTGTCTGTCTGTCTGTCTGTCTGTCTGTCTGTCTGTCTGTCTGTCTGTCTGTCTGTCTGTCTGTCTGTCTGTCTGTCTGTCTGTCTGTCTGTCTGTCTGTCTGTCTGTCTGTCTGTCTGTCTGTCTGTCTGTCTGTCTGTCTGTCTGTCTGTCTGTCTGTCTGTCTGTCTGTCTGTCTGTCTGTCTGTCTGTCTGTCTGTCTGTCTGTCTGTCTGTCTGTCTGTCTGTCTGTCTGTCTGTCTGTCTGTCTGTCTGTCTGTCTGTCTGTCTGTCTGTCTGTCTGTCTGTCTGTCTGTCTGTCTGTCTGTCTGTCTGTCTGTCTGTCTGTCTGTCTGTCTGTCTGTCTGTCTGTCTGTCTGTCTGTCTGTCTGTCTGTCTGTCTGTCTGTCTGTCTGTCTGTCTGTCTGTCTGTCTGTCTGTCTGTCTGTCTGTCTGTCTGTCTGTCTGTCTGTCTGTCTGTCTGTCTGTCTGTCTGTCTGTCTGTCTGTCTGTCTGTCTGTCTGTCTGTCTGTCTGTCTGTCTGTCTGTCTGTCTGTCTGTCTGTCTGTCTGTCTGTCTGTCTGTCTGTCTGTCTGTCTGTCTGTCTGTCTGTCTGTCTGTCTGTCTGTCTGTCTGTCTGTCTGTCTGTCTGTCTGTCTGTCTGTCTGTCTGTCTGTCTGTCTGTCTGTCTGTCTGTCTGTCTGTCTGTCTGTCTGTCTGTCTGTCTGTCTGTCTGTCTGTCTGTCTGTCTGTCTGTCTGTCTGTCTGTCTGTCTGTCTGTCTGTCTGTCTGTCTGTCTGTCTGTCTGTCTGTCTGTCTGTCTGTCTGTCTGTCTGTCTGTCTGTCTGTCTGTCTGTCTGTCTGTCTGTCTGTCTGTCTGTCTGTCTGTCTGTCTGTCTGTCTGTCTGTCTGTCTGTCTGTCTGTCTGTCTGTCTGTCTGTCTGTCTGTCTGTCTGTCTGTCTGTCTGTCTGTCTGTCTGTCTGTCTGTCTGTCTGTCTGTCTGTCTGTCTGTCTGTCTGTCTGTCTGTCTGTCTGTCTGTCTGTCTGTCTGTCTGTCTGTCTGTCTGTCTGTCTGTCTGTCTGTCTGTCTGTCTGTCTGTCTGTCTGTCTGTCTGTCTGTCTGTCTGTCTGTCTGTCTGTCTGTCTGTCTGTCTGTCTGTCTGTCTGTCTGTCTGTCTGTCTGTCTGTCTGTCTGTCTGTCTGTCTGTCTGTCTGTCTGTCTGTCTGTCTGTCTGTCTGTCTGTCTGTCTGTCTGTCTGTCTGTCTGTCTGTCTGTCTGTCTGTCTGTCTGTCTGTCTGTCTGTCTGTCTGTCTGTCTGTCTGTCTGTCTGTCTGTCTGTCTGTCTGTCTGTCTGTCTGTCTGTCTGTCTGTCTGTCTGTCTGTCTGTCTGTCTGTCTGTCTGTCTGTCTGTCTGTCTGTCTGTCTGTCTGTCTGTCTGTCTGTCTGTCTGTCTGTCTGTCTGTCTGTCTGTCTGTCTGTCTGTCTGTCTGTCTGTCTGTCTGTCTGTCTGTCTGTCTGTCTGTCTGTCTGTCTGTCTGTCTGTCTGTCTGTCTGTCTGTCTGTCTGTCTGTCTGTCTGTCTGTCTGTCTGTCTGTCTGTCTGTCTGTCTGTCTGTCTGTCTGTCTGTCTGTCTGTCTGTCTGTCTGTAACGACCAACGCGCATAACTCAAAAACGGCTTGCCTGATTTTAATGAAATTTGGTACCCAGGCTGGGTTTTGGGTCGAGATGGTCCCATTTAAAAATGAACAAAATCCACCGAATAAAAGCCAAATAAAAGGGTGGGGGTAGATTTCAAAAATTAGAGTTTATGTAAAAATATAGCGTGTGTTATATCAAACGAAAGGTAATTGAGTGTGGAGTTAAACAAAATACATTTTAGTTTATTTAAAAAAAAAGGGTGGGGGTAAATTTCAAAAATTAGTGTTTAAGTGGAAATATGGCGTGTGTGATATCAAACTAGAAGTGATTGAGTCTGGAGTTAAGCAAAATACATTTTAGTTTTTAAAAAAGGGTGGGGGTAGATTTGAAAAATTAGAGTTTAAGTCAAAACATGGCTTGTGGGGTATCAAACGAAAGGTAATTGAGTCTGGAGTTCAACAAAATATACTTCAGTTTTTAGTTATATTAGCTTTCACGTAGATACACTATAACTATAGCATCCAGTGTGAGCTTAGGTGCCCATAGATTGGCAGAGTATTTTAAATGTTTTGCGAAATATATTTAAAACGTAAAGTTTGGCACCCGTGAATAAAGAAAATAAAATTTTTTCGTGGATAATCGGGTGTAGAAAGGTTTTGTTGCTCTTGTGTTTTTCCGTGGGCAGCTCGAATGCTGTACACCCACGGGGGTTCAAGATCTAATGGCCACCCATTAAGTGTTGACAGTTAACTGTTTCATGCTTAAGGAACCCTTCAGAACCGTGCATGGTCAATGTTACACCTTTGTAAAGTTGGAGAGACGGTATATAAATTTCATCTTACGATATTGATAAGAGAAATTAAAAATAATGCCTGCAATACGGTATGCTTTAAGCACAAGTGGCGACATCTACCGAATACAAAAGAAACTATGCTCATGGAATAATACAAGAGAAACAAAACCTTTTTATATACATTTAGCCACGAAAAATTTTTGTTTTTTTTTAAATATTTAGCCTTGGAATTGGACACTGATTCAAAAATTTAATAACTACTCATTATTTGCCTTTGCCAAACCCTTACAACTGATGTTATTATCACTGGACTTTAATAATAATGTAATTTAATTAAAGTGCCTTTTTATCGCTAAAGTATGTAGCTCTCGCTCCCCTCATGCTAAAAACTTATTGCTTTAAAAAAATATTAATGTCACTTTTTATCCTTTGGCGTGTAAAATACTAATATTAGTTTTTGCCAAACATTCTGCCTAATATATAATCCAAAGAATTAACCTAGGAAGAATTAAATAGACACTGACTTAAAAATGACATCTGCTATTTTGCAAATTTTATTCTGCTCTTTAAAATGAAAGTATACTATACTATAGTTAAATGTGGCATTTGCGAATTTCTTATCTATGAACCGACAATTGTTAATTTTGGTTACCTTGTTAAGCGCGCTCTATAAAAATGATAAAACTGTTGACTTATTACTATGTAAAAAGGTTCGAGTAAGCGAATGGTGTAACTTCCGTCAAAATGTGACGTATGGTTTTGAAGATATCGTAATTTTTTAAATAAAAATACATGAAATTTATTGAGCTTTTTAAATATTTTGGGATAAATATGAAAAACTATCGGTCCAAGATAATTTATTTTATAATGAAACGAATTGTAGCTCCGGCTCCTCTCATGCTACAGACTCAATGCATCAAAAAAAGTTTTAATTTCAACCAATTTGTGTATAAGATTCTATTTCGTTAACGTTTTACAAATATTTTTCGCGGTATTTGAACAAAAAATAAACCTAGAAACTAAAATTTTGTCATAACTTAAAAATGACATATGTCATTTTATAGATTTTTGTCTCTTCTTTAACATGAAATTAATCCTATTATTATTGGAATTATATTTCAAAAAATATTTGCAAATTCCTTTAATTTTATACGATTTTTATTAAATTTGGACCGTTTTGATAAATGTTAAGTGCCCTACACCAGCGCCCTCTACATTAAGGTTAAAACTATAAATAAAGTTTTATGTAGAAAGGTTCGGCGAAGTGAGTAGTGTAATTTTTGTCCAATTCGGACCTATTGTTTTAAAGATATCGCGATTTTTGTAAAAATGCGTGTTAATGCGTGTTATTTCCGTTGTGATTTTTGCGTGTTTTTTAGTATTTATTTTTCAAACTCAAAAACGGTACATCTTAGAAAAGTCGAACTTTTTTAAAAAAATATTTTGGTATTTTCTTAAAAAGATAGCAGTTTGAGAACTGTCAAAAACTGTAAGGGTAAAAAAATTTCTCGATTCAGTATTTTTGACTGCAAAAACCTTGCATAGTTTTTGAAAAATCCTCAAAACTCAAAAACCAAAAACTAATTTAAAAAACCAACTATACGGTTACCGAACACTCCCTTAGGTCCGCAGGTCCGCAAATGTTTAAAATTTGGTTAAAATCCATTAAACAGTTTTGGAGTAATGACCAGATATATTTTAAAAAACAGCAAATAAACAGTGAAATTTTGACCAATTTTATTGTACAGTGAAAATGCGTCACTGCAGGGATTCAGAAGAGCCCCAAAATGGGGCACTTAACTTTTTCCGATCTGGCTGAAAAACAATAGGCTTCCTGACCACACATAAGAGTACACTTGTGCAAAATCTCAAGTTTCTAGAATAATCCCCTGGACACTTATGGTGTGCCAACGGAGGTACATCAAAAAAAGTCACTTTTTGACGGTTTTTCCCCTATTTCCCCTACTTGAAATTTTCCAATTTGACCCAAAATTGACATTTTTGGTCTTCCGTAAGTTCTTAATCAGTGCGCCAAACTTCACCCTTCTACGTCGAAGCGTTCCCGAGTAAGCGTCAAAATTCGAGCGCGATACACTAGGGGTGCTAGGGACGGAATAAAAAAAAATAAAAAAAAAAATAAAAAAATAATGTTACGGCCGAGGCGGCTCAAGTAATTGATTTTCGCCACAAGCGAAAATCAATAAACATACGGATGATTTTCGCTACGCGAAAACATCCGTATCACAAATTTGCTTCGCAAAATTGAGTTGAAAAAAATTTGCTTTGCAAATTAGTTTATTAACAAATTTGCTTTGCAAATTTGTGTTGAGAAAAATTTGCTTCGCAAATTAGTTCATTAACACTTTTAAAACTGTTGCAGCATTGATTTTCGCTGCGGCGAGATTTTGTGTTTAATTATTTATAAAAATATGTTTAACAGTATTTCTATTGATATCGTACAATAACATTTGGGGGATTGGAAACAAAATCATTGTCTACAAGTTTCAAACCAAGAATTTGGAGAATTATTATTGGTTCATAAATTTGTGTTAATAAAATTTACTTCACAAAGTTACTTTTGTCAATAATTCGCTTTGCAAATTTAATTTACCAGTATTAATTTAAGTTAATATCGAACTCATACACAGTTAATAAAAAGGGAATTTTTCATCTCTAAAATGTGTAACTCTCGCTTTGCTCATGCGACAGACTCACGGTCTCAAAAAATTACATATTTTCCGTGATTCTTGATCAAGTATCATTTCCTCATAAATTCATTAATATTTTATTCTATAAAATCTATAAAATCCGTTTAGTGGTTCTTTAAATAATACTCTGCCAATATATGGGCCCCTAAGCTCACACTAGGTACTATAGTTATAGTGTACGTGTGAGCTAATATAACTAAAAACTGAAATATATTTTATTTAACTCCAGACTAAATTACCTTTTGTTTGATACCACACAAGCCATGTTTTGACTTAAACTCAAATTTTTGAAATCTACCCCCACCCTTAAAAAAAACAAAAAACTAAAATGTATTTTATTAAACTCCGGACTCAATTACCTTTCGTTTGATATCACACACGCCATATTTTCACTTAAACTCTAATTTTTAAAATATACCCCCACCCTTTTTTTTAAATAAGTTAAAATGTATTTTGTTTAACTGCAGACTCAATTACCTTTCGTTTGATATCACACACGCCATATTTTCACATAAACTCTAATTTTTGAAATCTACCCCCACTCTTTTATTTGGTTTCTGTTCGGTGGATTTTGTTCATTTTTAAATGGGACCATCTCGACCCAAGATTCAGCCTAGGTACCAAATTTCATTAAAATCGGCCAAGCGGTTTTTGAGTTATGCGCGTTGGTCGTTACTGACATACAGACAGACAGACAGACAGACAGACAGACAGACATACAGACATACAGACATACAGACAGACCGACAGACAGACGGCGCAACAAAAAAGTTTCAAAATCATCTGAAACGCAAAGATATATAAAAATTTTTGAAATCGGAGCAACTTTTTTTTTCTCGAAAAAATTAGGATCACCATAGCTCACACTACTATAGTATAGTATATGTGTGAGCTAATAATTGTTATTCCAACTGTTGCTTTAACTTCTGTCTGCAATAATTTACTTATAAATTCACTGAACCGATTTCAATAATAAAAAAAGAAGTATTGCTCTTTGAACAAAACTATTGAAATTTTTCGACAACATAGAAATGGCAAGGCAATCGCATAATCTGTAAAACTTTTCCGAAAAAAATCAAAAAATTTTCAAAAAATATAGCCTTTTTAAAAATTAAAGTTTTTATGACCGCCATTTTGGATTTTACAATGACGGCAAATTTTAATAGTGATCTTTTAAAAGCAATCAATCTGTTCCACTTTATATTTTATTAAAATCGGTTCGGCAAAAATTTATTTATAAGGAAATTAATACAGACAGGATTTAGAAGACTATCGTTACAACCTGTAAAACAATATAGTTGAAGCAAAAATCCATTTTTAGGGACCGAAATCGTTTTTAACGATTCCTATCTCGTTGTGCTTAACAAAGATAGAGTTTTCTTACAAACAAAAATACTCTGCCAATATATGGGCCCCTAAGCTCACACTAGGTACTATAGTTATAGTGTACGTGTGAGCTAATATAACTAAAAACTGAAATATATTTTATTCAACTCCAGACTAAATTACCTTTTGTTTGATACCACACAAGCTATGTTTTGACATAAACTCAAATTTTTGAAATATACCCCCACCCTTAAAAAAAAACAAAAACTAAAATGTATTTTGTTAAACTCCGGACTCAATTTCCTTTCGTTTGATATAACACACGCCATATTTTCACTTAAACTCTAATTTTTGAGATATACCCCCACCCTTTTTTTAAAATAAATTAAAATGTATTTTGTTTAACTCCAGACTCAATTACCTTTCGTTTGATATCACACACGCCATATTTTCACATAAACTCTAATTTTTGAAATCAACCCCCACCCTTTTATTTGGTTTCTGTTCGGTGGATTTTGCTCATTTTTAAATGGGACCATCTCGACCCAAGACCCAGTCTAGGTACCAAATTTCATTAAAATCGGCCAGGCGGTTTTTGAGTTATGCGCGTTGGTCGTTACAGACAGACATACAGACAGACAGACAGACAGACATACAGACAGACAGACAGACAGACAGACAGACGGCGCAACAAAAAAGTTTCAAAATCATCTGAAACGCAAAGATATATAAAAATTTTTGAAATCGGAGCAACTTTTTTTTTCTCGAAAAAATTAGGATCACCATAGCTCACACTACTATAGTATAGTATATGTGTGAGCTAAAATATCCAACATTTCCGACATAATGTTCGATCAATCAATCCCTGCCAAGTACTCTTTGCTTTGGTAAAATTGTTGTTATAGTTGGAGAGTTATAACGAAAAACATTTTGTCGGGTTTTTTTGCCCACCAGGTATATTTGAAAAGCGCTCACTTTCATAAATGGTTTTTTTTTCAGACCAAATTGATACTTTCAAATATCTTAAAATTCTTACCATAACATACAAACATTTAACATAATATCAGGATTTAATAATAGCAAACTTTAATAGGTGGTAGAAAAGATCAAAAGAAGGACTTTTTCTTATTATATTTTGCATTATACTTCTTTGTTTTTTAGATAAAGGGTGCCAACCTTAACAGCTATTATTTTATTTTTTGTTAAAAATCATAACAGAAAATCGACATTTTCTGAAATTATGCATGACAATAAGGGTAAAAATTAAATGGTAAAATTATTTGAAAATAAATAGAAATACTCAAAATTAATATCCAAAATAGGGGATTTTGGATATGGCGAAAGGAATGACAGGGGCACAACCTTAATAAACTATCTAGAGGAAAGACACATGTATGCAATTAATTAGTTCTATAGGAAGAAACCGCAACGAAAGTGGACATGGCTCAGCCTGACTACTGAAAAAGCATTGTTAGAGATGTAACAGTCCTAAATAGCTTTACAACAGGCAGTGATCACAGGATGGTCAGAAAGGAAAATTAACAATAAAAATAAACAACTTGACATGAGTAAACTTACAGAAAATAAAGCCATAAATGAACAGCTAACCCAAAACTTAAGATGCGAAAACGGAAATATAGATGAAATAAATGATACGCTGATAAGAACTATGACCCAAGTCGGAAAAGATGTGGCACAAAAGGGTGAAAAGAGAGAAAATTTTATATCAGAAGAGATAAAGAAACTCATCGAAAAAAGGCGGAACCTAGAGAAAGGAGGAAAGAGAATATCGATAGAATACACAGAAATAAATAAAACTATAAGAAAAATGATAAAAGAAAATAAAAGAAAGAGCCAAGAAATAAAAGTTGAAAGAGTTATAGAAAATAACAGGAATATGAAATGTCTAAGACCGACTCTATATATTATCTATATCAGTGACGCACCCAGGAATATGTCTTGGGGGGGGGGCGAGGCCTCTTGGGGGGGCCCGAAGCCTCATGATGTCGAATATTAAGCTAGCTGGGTGCGCCCATGTCTATATTATAAATATCACACAGCTATTCTATACAAAATTATACCAAACAAAAAGGGAACCATCGCGAGAAACTATAAAGAAACTCCAAACAAAAATAAAGAACATAAACTCAGAATTACAACCCGAAATAAGCAAAACGGAAATAAAAAGAGCATTAAAGAAAATGAAAAATAACAAATCACCTGGAAAAGACGGAGTAACGGCAGAAATGCTAAAGTACGGTGGTAAAACTGTAGTTAATAACCTCCATATTCTCCTCAATAAAATTCTAAAAGAAAAGATAATCCCAAACAACTGGAAAGAATCAGTAACCATTATTCTACACAAGAAAGGCGATAGGGCAGACCTAAAAAACTATCGACCTATAACACTCCCCAATGTAATTTATAAGCTTTTCACGAAAATATTAAAAGATAGACTAACAACAAAAATTGACGGATATCAATCAAAAGAACAAGCAGGCTTCAGAAAGGGTTTCAATACAGTTGACCACCTGCTAACCACGAAAATTTTAATAGAGCGAGCCAACGAATACAACATTTTACTCTATAATGCGTTTATAGACTTTGAAAAAGCTTTTGATAGTATTGAGCACTGGGCAGTAAAAGCATCTTCAATTAATAGCCGAATAGATCACAGATACACAGATTTAATAGCCAATATATATAGCGAAGCAACAACATCAATCAAAATCCACAAGAGGACCAAGCCAATCCTCATAAGAAAAGGTGTCAGACAGGATGACACAATATCCCCTAAACTATTTAACCAGGCCCTAGAAGATGTTTTTAAAAACTTAGACTGGGAAGAAATAGGCATCAAAGTAAGCGGACAATACTTGAACCACCTAAGATATGCTGACGATATTGCCTTAATAACAGATAAGAAAGAGGAACTTATAAAAATGCTGGGAGAACTGGATACAGCAGCTAAAAATATAGGCTTGAGTATGAACAACACCAAAACTAAAATCATAACAAACACAGATGAAGATATCACCAGAATAAACCAAGAAAAAATAGAACAAGTAGATGAATATATATCTGAGACAAATTATTAAACTAAAAAAAGAAAACCAAACAGCTGAAATCAAGAGACGAGTAAGATTGGCCTGGGCAGCATTCGGTAAATTAAGCTACATAATAAAAAATAAAAAATATCCTCAGTACCTTAAAACGAAAGTGTATAACCAATATATTCTTCCTGTGCTCACATCTGGATCCCAGACCTGGACGCTTACAAAATCAAACATGGATAAGGTAACAAAAGCCCAAAGATCCATGGAAAGACAAATGTTACATGTAAAGCTAACAGATAGAAAAAGGAATGAATGGATAAGAAATAAAACAAAAGTAAGGGATGTCAGAGGAGAGGTAGCAAAATTAAAATGGAAATTTGCTGGTCATAATATCAAACTGAAAGACAATCGATGGAACAAATGCATTGTAGACTGGAAACCTTGGCAAAATAAAAGAAGTAGGGAAGACCCCAAATGAGATGGGCGGACGATTTGAAGAGACATGCAGGGACTAGATGGATGAACAGGGCGACAGACAGAGAAGAGTGGAAGATATTGGGAGAGGCCTATGTCCAAAGATGGATCGAAGAAAGCAAAATAGATAGATAGATAGATAGACTTAAAATTATTACCAAAAATCGTTAAAATATAGTGCTAATATTATTATTTTATATTTGTTTTAAGGGTCCTTTCGACATGTACAAAAATCTATTTCAATTTCTTTTGTGTAAATTTAATAGCTCAAAAAAAATATTAATTATTAAAAGAATTGAGAAATTTATACGTATTCCAAAGATTATTTGGCCACACTGTATCCTTAACCTATCTATATTTTCTTGGAAAAAAGCAACGTTGTTCAATTTGATATTTTAAAATTTATCGTTTTTCCCTACTTTCCAAACTTAAAAAATGCTATAACTTGGCAAAAATTTATTTGAACTCTTTGTCTGCTTTGGACCTTCCGCACCATCTCTTAAAGATTGGTTCATCATTTAAATTACACCCTGTATTTTAGGTATCATATTTTAATTATATTTTATAAAAGGCCAAGGCCCAAAAGTAGGTATCCATTTCCTGTTACTGGGTATCCAATCTGAAGGACTGCGTATCTAAATGGATACACAATATAGTCTAAAAAGATGCCTTGCAGACTGATAGGAACTATGACAAAAACTATAGGAAAAAATAAAAAACCCGAAATTATAATTTACTCCCCTTCCCTATACATGTAAAGTTATGTAAAAGTAACATTACCAACTTCCAGAAACGCTAGAGAGCTGTGATTTGACAGACTGACAGAAACTAAGAGAAATCTATATAATAATTGAGATAAAAGTATAGCCAAGTTCTCCAATATACATTTTAAAATTAAAGGTTTTTACTAGTTTCGAAAAGTTTTAGCTCACACATATACTATACTATAGTAGTGTGAGCTATGGTGATCCTAATTTTTTCGAGAAAAAAAAAGTTGCTCCGATTTCAAAATTTTTTATATATCTTTGCGTTTCAGATGATTTTGAAACTTTTTTGTTGCGCCGTCTGTCTGTCTGTCTGTCTGTCTGTCTGTCTGTCTGTCTGTCTGTCTGTCTGTCTGTCTGTCTGTCTGTCTGTCTGTCTGTCTGTCTGTCTGTCTGTCTGTCTGTCTGTATGTCTGTCTGTCTGTCTGTCTGTCTGTCTGTCTGTCTGTCTGTCTGTCTGTCTGTCTGTCTGTCTGTCTGTCTGTATGTCTGTCTGTAACGACAAACGCGCATAACTCAAAAACTGCTTGGCCGATTTTAATGAAATTTGGTACCTAGGCTGGGTCTTGGGTCGAGATGGTCCCATTTAAAAATGAACAAAATCCACCGAACACAAACCAAATAAAAGAGTGGGGGTAGATTTCAAAAATTAGAGTTTATGTGAAAATATGGCGTGTGTGATATCAAACGAAAGGTAATTAAGTCTGCAGTTAAACAAAATACATTTTAGTTTATTTTAAAAAAAGGGTGGGGGTATATTTTAAAAATTAGAGTTTAAGTGAAAATATGGCTTGTGTGATATCAAACGAAAGGTAATTGAGTCTGGAGTTTAACAAAATACATTTTAGTTTTTTATTTTTTAGCTCACACATATACTATACTATAGTAGTGTGAGCTATGGTGATCCTAATTTTTTCGAAAAAAAAAAGTTGCTCCGATTTCAAAAATTTTTATATATCATTGCATTTCAGATAATTTTGAAACTTTTTTGTTGCGCCGTCTGTCTGTCTGTCTGTCTGTCTGTCTGTCTGTCTGTCTGTCTGTCTGTCTGTCTGTCTGTCTGTCTGTCTGTCTGTCTGTCTGTCTGTCTGTCTGTCTGTCTGTCTGTCTGTCTGTCTGTCTGTCTGTCTGTCTGTCTGTCTGTCTGTCTGTCTGTCTGTCTGTCTGTCTGTCTGTCTGTCTGTCTGTCTGTCTGTCTGTCTGTCTGTCCGTCCGTCCGTCCGTCCGTCTGTCTGTCTGTCTGTCTGTCTGTCTGTCTGTCTGTCTGTCTGTCTGTCTGTCTGTCTGTCTGTCTGTCTGTCTGTCTGTCTGTCTGTCTGTCTGTCTGTCTGTCTGTCTGTCTGTCTGTATGTCTGTAACGACCAACGCGCATAACTCAAAAACTGCTTAGCCGATTTTAATGAAATTTGGTACCTAGGCTGGGTCTTGGGTCGAGATGGTCCCATTTAAAAATGAACAAAATCCACCGAACACAAACCAAATAAAAGAGTGGGGGTAGATTTCAAAAATTAGAGTTTATGTGAAAATATGGCGTGTGTGATATCAAACGAAAGGTAATTAAGTCTGCAGTTAAACAAAATGCATTTTAATTTATTTAAAAAAAAGGGTGGGGGTATATTTTAAAAATTAGTGTTTAAGTAAAAATATGGCTTGTGTGATATCAAACGAAAGGTAATTGAGTCTGGAGTTTAACAAAATGTTTTTTTTTTAGCTCACACATATACTATACTATAGTAGTGTGAGCTATGGTGATCCTAATTTTTTCGAAAAAAAAAAGTTGCTCCGATTTCAAAAATGTTTATATATCTTTGCGTTTCAGATGATTTTGAAACTTTTTTGTTGCGTCGTCTGTCTGTCTGTCTGTCTATATGTCTATCTGTCTGTCTGTCTGTCTGTCTGTATGTCTGTATGTCTGTATGTCTGTATGTCTGTATGTCTGTATGTCTGTATGTCTGTATGTCTGTATGTCTGTATGTCTGTATGTCTGTATGTCTGTATGTCTGTATGTCTGTCTGTAACGACCAACGCGCATAACTCAAAAACCGCTTGGCTGATTTTAATGAAATTTGGTACCTAGACTGGCTCTTGGGTCGAGATGGTCCCATTTAAAAATAAACAAAATCCACCGAACACAAACCAAATAAAAGGGTGGGGGTAGAGTTTAAGTGAAAATATGGCGTGTGTGATATCAAACGCAAGGTAATTGAGTCCGGAGTTTAACAAAATACATTTTAGTTTTTGTTTCTTTTAAGGGTGGGGGTAGATTTCAAAAATTTGAGTTTAATTCAAATCATGGCTTGTGTGGTATCAAACAAAAGGTAATTTAGTCTGGAGTTGAATAAAATATATTTCAGTTTTTAGTTATATTAGCTCACAAGTACACTATAACTATAGTACCTAGTGTGAGCTTAGGGGCCCATATATTGGCAGAGTATTTTTAAATGTTTTGCGAAACATATTTAAAACGTAAAGTTTGGTACCCGTGAATAAAGAAAACAAAATTTTTTCGTGGATAATCGGGTGTATAAAGGTTTTGTTCCTCTTGTGTTTTTCCGTGGGCAGCTCGAATGCTGTACACCCACGGGGGTTTAAGATCTAATGGCCACCCATTAAGTGTTGACAGTTAACTGTTTCGTGCTTAAGGAACCCTTCAGAACCGTGCATGGTCAATGTAACACCTTTGTAAAGTTGGAGAAACGGTATATAAATTTCACCTTACGATATTGATAAGAGAAATGAAAAATAATGCCTGCAATACGGTATGCTTTAAGCACAAGTGGCGACATCTACCGAATACAAAAGAAACTATGCTCATGGAATAATACAAGAGAAACAAAACCTTTTTATATAAGTTTAGCCACGAAAAATTTTTGTTTTTTTTTTAAATATTTAGCCTTGGAATTGGACACTGATTCAAAAATAAAATGTTAATTAGTCAACTAAGTGTAATTCATTTAATAACTACTCATTATTTGCCTTTGCCAACCCCTTACAACTGATGTTATTATCACTGGACTTTAATAATAATGTAATTTAATTAAAGTGCCTTTTTATCGCTAAAGTATGTAGCTCTCGCTCCCCTCATGCTAAAAACTTATTGCTTTAAAAAAATATTAATGTCACTTTTATCCTTTGAATTTGGCGTGTAAAATACTAATATTAGTTTTTGCCAAACAATCTGCCTAATATATAATCCAAAGAATTAACCTAGGAAGAATTAAATAGACACTGACTTAAAAATGACATCTGCTATTTTGCAAATTTTATTCTGTTCTTTAAAATGAAAGTATACTATACTATAGTTAAATGTGGCATTTGCGAATTTCTTATCTATGAACCGACAATTTTTAATTTTGGTTACTTTGTTTAGCGCGCTCTATAAAAATGATAAAACTGTTGACTGATTACTATGTAAAAAGGTTCGAGTAAGCGAATGGTGTAACTTCCGTCAAAATCTGACGTATGGTTTTGAAGATATCGTAATTTTTTAAATAAAAATACATGAAATTTATTGAGCTTTTTAAATATTTTGGGATAAATATCAAAAACTATCGGTCCAAGATAATTTATTTTATAATGAAACGAATTGTAGCTCCGGCTCCTCTCATGTTACAGATTCAATGCATCAAAAAAAGTTTTAATTTCAACCAATTTGTGTATAAGATTCTATTTCGTTGACGTTTTACAAATATTTTTCGCGGTATTTGATCAAAAAATAAACCTAGAAACTAAAATTTTGTCATAACTTAAAAATGACATATGTCATTTTATAGATTTTTGTCTCTTCTTTAACATGAAATTAATCCTATTATTATTGGAATTATATTTCAAAAAATATTTGCAAATTCCTTTAATTTTATAAGATTTTTATTAATTTTTGACCGTTTTGATAAATGTTAAGTGCCCTACACCAGGTTACATTAAGGTTAAAACTATAAATAAAGTTTTATGTAGAAAGGTTCGGCGAAGTGAGTAGTGTAATTTTTGTCCAATTCGGACCTACTGTTTTAAAGATATCGCGATTTTTGTAAAAATGCGTGTTAATGCGTGTTATTTTCGTTGTGATTTTTGCGTGTTTTTTAGTATTTATTTTTCAAACTCAAAAACGGTACAACTTAGAAAAGTCGAACTTTTTAAAAAAAATATTTTGGTATTTTCTTAAAAAGATAGCAGTTCGAGAACTGTCAAAAAGTGTAAGGGCAAAAAAATTTCTTGATTCAGTATTTTTGACTGCAAAAACCTTGCATAGTTTTTGAAAAATCTTCAAAACTCAAAAACCAAAAACTAATTTTAAAAACCAACTATACGGTTACTGAACACTCCCTTAGGCCCGCAAATGTTTAAAATTTGGTTAAAATCCATAAAACAGTTTTGGAGTAATGACCAGATATATTTTAAAAAACGGCAAATAAACAGTAAAATTCTGACCAATTTTATTGTACAGTGAAAATGCGTCACTGCAGGGATTCAGAAGAGCCCCAAAATGGGGCACTTGACTTTTTCCGATCTGGCTGAAAAACAATAGGCTTCCTGACCACACATAAGAGTACACTTGTGCAAAATCTCAAGTTTCTAGAATAATCCCCTGGACACGTATGGTGTGCCAACGGAGGTACATCAAAAAAAGTCACTTTTTGACAGTTTTTCCCCTATTTCCCCTACTTGAAATTTTCCGATTTGACCCAAAATTGACATTTTTGGTCTCCCGTAAGTTCTTAATCAGTGCGCCAAATTTCATCCTTCTACGTCGAAGCGTTCCCGAGTAAGCGTCAAAATTCGAGCGCGATACACTAGGGGTGCTAGGGACGGAATAATAAAAAAAAAATAATAAAAATAATGTTACGGCCGAGGCGGCTCAAGTAATTGATTTTCGCCACAAGCGAAAATCAATAAACATACGAATGATTTTCGCTACGCGAAAACATCCGTATCACAAATTTGCTTCGCAAATTTGTGTTGAAAAAAATTTGCTTCGCAAATTTTTGTTGAAAAAAATTTGCTTCGCAAATTAGTTTATTAACAAATTTGCTTCGCAAATTTGTGTTGAGAAAAATTTGCTTTGCAAATTAGTTTATTAACAAATTTGCTTTGCAAATTTGTGTTGAGAAAAATTTGCTTCGCAAATTAGTTCATTAACACATTTGCTTCGCAAATTTTTTACATCCAACACTTTTAAAACTGTTGCAGCATTGATTTTCGCTGCGGCGAGATTTTGTGTTTAATTATTTATAAAAATATGTTTAACAGTATTTCTATTGATATCGTACAATAACATTTGGGGTATTGGAAACAAAATAATTGTCTACAAGTTTCAAACCAAGAATTTGGAAAATTATTATTGGTTCATAAATTTGTGTTAATAAAATTTACTTCACAAAGTTACTTTTGTCAATAATTCGCTTTGCAAATTTAATTTACCAGTATTAATTTAAGTTAATATCGAACTCATACACAGTTATTAAAAAGGGAATTTTTCATCCCTAAAATGTGTAAATCTCGCTTTGCTCATGCGACAGACTCACGGTCTCAAAAAATTACATATTTTCTATATATACTTATCAAGTATCATTTCCTCATAAATTCATTAATATTTTATTTTATAAAATCTATAAAATCCGTTTAGTGGTTCTTTAAATAATAATTGTTTTTCCAACTGTTGCTTTAACTTCTGTCTGCAATAATTTACTTATAAATTCACTGAACCGATTTCAATAATAAAAAAAGTATTGCTCTTTGAACAAAACTATTGAAATTTTTCGACAATTTTAAATCCAAAGATGTTGGAAAAAAGTCAAATTTGTCTTTCTTAAAAGGATCACTTCTTTGTATGTTGCGAGGATTTATTTTTTATGATTAGTACCTCGTTGTGAGTGGTGGATCTAATAAATAAATTCAAAAAAGGGTCGAAAAATTTATCGTAACATAAGAAACAACTATCCTTTATGGAGGGTCAATATTTAGTGTTGGCGGATAATTTCACCATAATGCTTTTTATTTTATTGTCAGTTTAGTAATAATGAATTTATGAGGAAATGAATGCACATAGAAATGGCAAGGCAATCGCATAATCTGTAAAACTTTTCCGAAAAAAATCAAAAAATTTTCAAAAAATATAAGAATAAACAGCTTTTTTAAAAATTAAAGTTTTTATGACCGCCATTTTGGATTTTACAATGACGGCAAATTTTAATAGTGATCTTTTAAAAGCAATCAATCTGCTCCACTTTATATTTTATTAAAATCGGTTCGGCAAAAATTTATTTATAAGGAAATTAATACAGACAGGATTTAGAAGACAATCGTTACAACCTGTAAAACAATATAGTTGAAGCAAAAATTAATTTTTAGGGACCGAAATCGTTTTTAACGATTCCTATCTCGTTGTGCTTAACAAAGATAGAGCTTTCTTACAAACAAAAAAATATCCAACATTTCCGACATAATGTTCGATCAATCAATCCCTGCCAAATACTCTTTGCCTTGTTAAAATTGGTGTTATAGTTGGAGAGTTATAACGAAAAACATTTTGTCGGGTTTTTTTGCCCACCAGGTATATTTGAAAAGCGCTCACTTTTATAAATGGTTTTTTTTTCAGACCAAATTGATACTTTCAATTATCTTAAAATTCTTACCATAACATACAAACATTTAACATAATA
Organism: Aspidapion aeneum; assembly: GCA_963576565.1. Taxonomy (NCBI): domain Eukaryota; kingdom Metazoa; phylum Arthropoda; class Insecta; order Coleoptera; family Brentidae; genus Aspidapion; species Aspidapion aeneum. The sequence continues at coordinate 119,105,139 of OY755038.1, read as the reverse complement.
TCAGGATGTAATAATAGCAAACTTTAATAGGTGGTAGAAAAGATCAAAAGAAGGACTTTTTCTTATTATATTTTGCATTATACTTCTTTGTTTGTTAGATAAAGGGTGCCAAACTTAACAGCTATTATTTTATTTTTTGTTATAACTTCCTTAAAAATCACAACAGAAAATCGACATTTTCTGAAATTATGCATGACAATAAGGGTAATAATTAAATGGTAAAATTATTTGAAAATAAATAGAAAAACTCAAAATTAATATCCAAAATGGGGGATTTTGGATATGGCGAAAGGAATGACAGGGGCACAACCTTAATGAACTATCTAGAGGAAAGACACATGTATGCAATGAATTAGTTCTATAGGAAGAAACCGCAACGCAAGTGGACATGGCTCAGCCTGACTACTGAAAAAGCATCGTTAGAGATGTAACAGTCCTAAATAGCTTTACAACAGGCAGTGATCACAGGATGGTCAGAAAGAAAAATTAACAATAAAAAGAAACAACTTGACATGAGTAAACTTACAGAAAATAAAGCCATATACAAAGAAATGCTAAACGAACAGCTAACCCAAAACTTAAGATGCGAAAACGAAAATATAGATGAAATAAATGATACGCTGATAAGAACTATGACCCAAGTCGGAAAAGATGTGGCACAAAAGGGTAAAAGAGAAAAATAAAAGATAAAGAAACTCATGGAAAAAAGGCGGAACCTGGAGAAAGGAGGAAAGAGAACATCGATAGAATACACAGAAATAAATAAAACTATAAGAAAAATGATAAAAGAAAATAAGAGAAAGAGCCAAGAAATAAAAGTTGAAAGAGTTATAGAAAATAACAGGAATATGAAATGTCTAAGACCGACTCTATGTATTATCTATATCAGTGGCGCACCCAGGAATATGTCTTGGGGGGGGCGAGGCCTCTTGGGGGGCCCGAAGCCTCATGATGTCGAATATTAAGCTAGCTGGGTGCGCCCATGTCTGTATTATAAATATCACACAGCTATTCTATACAAAATTATACCAAACAAAAAGGGACCATCGCGAGGAACCATAAAGAAACTCCAAACAAAAATAAAGAACATAAACTCAGAATTACAACCCGAAATAAGCAAAACGGAAATAAAGAGAGCTCTAAAGAAAATGAAAAATAACAAATCACCTGGAAAAGACGGAGTAACGGCAGAAATGCTAAAGTACGGTGGTAAAACTGTAGTTAATACCCTCCATATTCTCCTCAATAATATTCTAAAAGAAAAAATAATCCCAAACAACTGGAAAGAATCAGTAACCATTATTCTATACAAGAAAGGCGATAGGGCAGACCTAAAAAACTGTCGACCTATAACACTCCCCAATGTAATTTATAAGCTTTTCACGAAAATATTAAAAGATAGACTAACAACAAAAATTGACGAATATCAATCAAAAGAACAAGCAGGCTTCAGAAAGGGTTTCAATACAGTGGACCACCTGCTAACCACGAAAATTCTAATAGAGCGAGCCAACGAATACAACATTTTACTCTATAATGCGTTTATAGACTTTGAAAAAGCTTTTGATAGTATTGAGCACTGGGCAGTAAAAGCATCTTTAATTAATAGCCGAATAGATCACAGATACACAGATTTAATAGCCAATATATATAGCGAAGCAACAACATCAATCAAAATCCACAAAGGGACCAAGCCAATCCTCATAAGAAAAGGTGTCAGACAGGATGACACAATATCCCCTAAACTATTTAACCAGGCCCTAGAAGATGTTTTTAAAAACTTAGACTGGGAAGAAATAGGCATCAAAGTAAGCGGACAATACTTGAACCACCTAAGATATGCTGACGATATTGCCTTAATAACAGATAAGAAAGAGGAACTTATAAAAATGCTGGGAGAACTGGATACAGCAGCTAAAAATATAGGCTTGAGTATGAACAACACTAAAACTAAAATCATAACAAACACAGATGAAGATATCACCAGAATAAACCAAGAAAAAATAGAACAAGTAGATGAATATATATCTGAGACAAATTATTAAACTAAAAAAAGAAAACCAAACAGCTGAAATCAAGAGACGAGTAAGATTGGCCTGGGCAGCATTCGGTAAATTAAGCTACATAATAAAAAATTAAAAATATCCTCAGTACCTTAAAACGAAAGTGTATAACCAATGTATTCTTCCTGTGCTCACATCTGGATCCCAGACCTGGACGCTTACAAAATCAAACATGGATAAGGTAACAAAAGCCCAAAGATCCATGGAAAGACAAATGTTACATGTAAAGCTAACAGATAGAAAAAGGAATGAATGGATAAGAAATAAAACAAAAGTAAGGGATGTCAGAGGAGAGGTAGCAAAATTAAAATGGAAATTTGCTGGTCATAATATCAAACTGAAAGACAATCGATGGAACAAATGCATTGTAGACTGGAGACCTTGGCAAAATAAAAGAAGTAGGGGAAGACCCCAAATGAGATAGCGGACGATTTGAAGAGACATGCAGGGACTAGATGGATGAACAGGGCGACAGACAGAGAAGAGTGGAAGATATTGGGGGAGGCCTATGTCCAAAGATGGATCGAAGAAAGAAAAATAGATAGATAGATAGATAGACTTAAAATTATTACCAAAAATCGTTAAAATATAGTGCTAATATTATTATTTTATATTTGTTTTAAGGGTCCTTTAGACATGTACAAAAATCTATTTCAATTTCTTTTGTGTAAATTTAATAGCTCAAAAAAAATTCATCGTTTTTCCCTACTTTCCAAACTTAAAAAATGCTATAACTTGGCAAAAAGTTATTTGAACTCTTTGTCTGCTTTGGACCTTCCGCACCATCTCTTAAAGATTGGTTCATCATTTAAATTACACCCTGTATTTTAGGTATCATATTTTAATTATATTTTATAAAAGGCCAAGGCCCAAAAGTAGGTATCCATTTCCTGTTACTGGGTATCCAATCTGAAGGACTGCGTATCCAAATGGATACACAATATAGTCTAAAAAGATGCCTTGCAGACTGATAGGAACTATGACAAAACTATAGGAAAAAATAAAAAACCCGAAATTATAATTTACTCCCCTTCCCTATACATGTAAAGTTATGTAAAAGTAACATTACCAACTTCCAGAAACCCTAGAGAGCTGTGATTTGACAGACTGACAGAAACTAAGAGAAATCTATATAATAATTGAGATAAAAGTATAGCCAAGTTAAAATTAAAGGTTTTTACTAGTTTCGAAAAGTTTTAGCTCACACATATACTATACTATAGTAGTGTGAGCTATGGTGACCCTAATTTTTTCGAGAAAAAAAAATTGCTCCGATTTCAAAATTTTTTATATATCTTTGCGTTTCAGATGATTTTGAAACTTTTTTGTTGCGCCGTCTGTCTGTCTGTCTGTCTGTCTGTCTGTCTGTCTGTCTGTCTGTCTGTCTGTATGTCTGTCTGTCTGTCTGTCTGTCTGTCTGTCTGTCTGTCTGTCTGTCTGTCTGTCTGTCTGTCTGTCTGTCTGTATGTCTGTCTGTAACGACCAACGCGCATAACTCAAAAACTGCTTGGCCGATTTTAATGAAATTTGGTACCTAGGCTGGGTCTTGGGTCGAGATGGTCCCATTTAAAAATGAACAAAATCCACCGAACACAAACCAAATAAAAGGGTGGGGGTAGATTTCAAAAATTAGAGTTTATGTGAAAATATGGCGTGTGTGATATCAAACGAAAGGTAATTAAGACTGCAGTTAAACAAAATATATTTTAATTTATTTTAAAAAAAGGGTGGGGGTATATTTTAAAAATTAGAGTTTAAGTGAAAATATGGCTTGTGTGATATCAAACGAAAGGTAATTGAATCTGGAGTTTAACAAAATACATTTTAGTTTTTTATTTTTTTAGCTCACACATATACTATACTATAGTAGTGTGAGCTATGGTGATCCTAATTTTTTCGAAAAAAAAAAGTTGCTCCGATTTCAAAATTTTTTATATATCTTTGCGTTTCAGATGATTTTGAAACTTTTTTGTTGCGCCGTCTGTCTGTCTGTCTGTCTGTCTATATGTCTGTCTGTCTGTCTGTCTGTCTGTCTGTCTGTCTGTCTGTCTGTATGTCTGTATATCTGTATGTCTGTCTGTAACGACCAACGCGCATAACTCAAAAACCGCTTGGCTGATTTTAATGAAATTTGGTACCTAGGCTGGCTCTTGGGTCGAGATGGTCCCATTTAAAAATGAACAAAATCCACCGAACACAAACCAAATAAAAGGGTGGGGGTAGATTTCAAAAATTAGAGTTTAAGTGAAAATATGGCGTGTGTGATATCAAACGAAAGGTAATTGAGTCCGGAGTTTAACAAAATAAATTTTAGTTTTTGTTTTTTTTAAGGGTGGGGGTAGATTTCAAAAATTTGAGTTTAATTCAAATCATGGCTTGTGTGGTATCAAACAAAAGGTAATTTAGTCTGGAGTTGAATAAAATATATTTCAGTTTTTAGTTATATTAGCTCACAAGTACACTATAACTATAGTACCTAGTGTGAGCTTAGGGGCCCATATATTGGCAGAGTATTTTTAAATGTTTTGCGAAATATATTTTAAGCGTAAAGTTTGGTACCCGTGAATAAAGAAAACAAAATTTTTTCGTGGATAATCGGGTGTAGAAAGGTTTTGTTCCTCTTGTGTATTTCCGTGGGCAGCTCGAATGCTGTACACCCACGGGGGTTCAAGATCTAATGGCCACCCATTAAGTGTTGACAGTTAACTGTTTCGTGCTTAAGGCACCCTTCAGAACCGTGCATGGTCAATGTAACACCTTTGTAAAGTTAAAGAGACGGTATATAAATTTCATCTTACGATATTGGTAAGAGAAATGAAAAATAATGCCTGCAATACGGTATGCTTTAAGCACAAGTGGCGACATCTACCGAATACAAAAGAAACTATGCTCATGGAATAATACAAGAGAAACAAAACCTTTTTATATAAGTTTAGCCACGAAAAATTTTTGTTTTTTTTTAAATATTTAGCCTTGGAATTGGACACTGATTCAAAAATAAAATGTTAATTAGTCAACTAAGTGTAATTCATTTAATAACTACTCATTATTTGCCTTTGCCAACCCCTTACAACTGATGTTATTATCACTGGACTTTAATAATAATGTAATTTAATTAAAGTGCCTTTTTATCGCTAAAGCATGTAGCTCTCGCTCCCCTCATGCTGAAAACTTATTGCTTTAAAAAAATATTAATGGCACTTTTATCCTTTGAATTTGGCGTGTAAAATACTAATATTAGTTTTTGCCAAACAATCTGCCTAATATATAATCCAAAGAATAAACCTAGGAAGAATTAAATAGACACTGACTTAAAAATGACATCTGCTATTGTGCAAATTTTATTCTGCTCTTTAAAATGAAAGTATACTATACTATAGTTAAATGTGGCATTTGCGAATTTCTTATCTATGAACCGACAATTTGTAATTTTGGTTACTTTGTTAAGCGCGCTCTATAAAAATGATAAAACTGTTGACTGATTGCTATGTAAAAAGGTTCGAGTAAGCGAATGGTGTAACTTCCGTCAAAATCTGACGTATGGTTTTGAAGATATCGTAATTTTTTAAATAAAAATACATGAAATTTATTGAGCTTTTTAAATATTTTGGGATAAATATCAAAAACTATCGGTCCAAGATAATTTATTTTATAATGAAACGAATTGTAGCTCCGGCTCCTCTCATGCTACAGACTCAATGCATCAAAAAAAGTTTTAATTTCAACCAATTTGTGTATAAGATTCTATTTCGTTGACGTTTTACAAATATTTTTCGCGGCATTTGAACAAAAAATAAACCTAGAAACTAAAATTTTGTCATAACTTAAAAATGACATATGTCATTTTATAGATTTTTGTCTCTTCTTTAACATGAAATTAATCCTATTATTATTGGAATTATATTTCAAAAAATATTTGCAAATTCCTTTAATTTTATAAGATTTTTATTAATTTTGGACCGTTTTGATAAATGTTAAGTGCCCTACACCAGCGCCCTCTACATTAAGGTTAAAACTATAAATAAAGTTTTATGTAGAAAGGTTCGGCGAAGTGAGTAGTGAAATTTTTGTCCAATTCGGACCTACTGTTTTAAAGATATCGCGATTTTTGTAAAAATGCGTGTTAATGCGTGTTATTTCCCGTTGTGATTTTTGCGTGTTTTTTAGTATTTATTTTTCAAACTCAAAAACGGTACAACTTAGAAAAGTCAAACTTTTTTAAAAAAATATTTTGGTATTTTCTTAAAAAGATAGCAGTTCGAGAACTGTCAAAAAGTGTAAGGGCAAAAAAATTTCTCGATTCAGTATTTTTGACTGCAAAAACCTTGCATAGTTTTTGAAAAATCCTCAAAACTCAAAAACCAAAAACTAATTTTAAAAACCAACTATACGGTTACCGAACACTCCCTTAGGTCCGCAAATGTTTAAAATTTAGTTAAAATCCATTAAACAGTTTTGGAGTAATGACCAGATATATTTTAAAAAACGGCAAATAAACAGTGAAATTCTGACCAATTTTATTGTACAGTGAAAATGCGTCACTGCAGGGATTCAGAAGAGCCCCAAAATGGGGCACTTGACTTTTTCCGATCTGACTGAAAAACAATAGGCTTCCTGACCACACATAAGAGTACACTTGCGCAAAATCTCAAGTTTCTAGAATAATCCCCTCGACACTTATGGTGTGCCAACGGAGGTACATCAAAAAAAGTCACTTTTTGACGGTTTTTCCCCTATTTTCCCTACTTGAAATTTTCCGATTTGACCCAAAATTGACATTTTTGGTCTCCCGTAAGTTCTTAATCAGTGCGCCAAATTTCATCCTTCTACGTCGAAGCGTTCCCGAGTAAGCGTCAAAATTCGAGCGCGATACACTAGGGGTGCTAGGGACGGAATAATAATAAAAAAAAAATAAAAATAAAAATAATGTTACGGCCGAGGCGGCTCAAGTAATTGATTTTCGCCACAAGCTTCGCAAATTTGTGCTAAAAAAAATTAGTTTGTTACCAAATTTGCTTCGCAAATTTGTGTTGAGAAAAATTTGCTTTGCAAATTAGTTTATTAACAAATTTGCTTTGCAAATTTGTGTTGAGAAAAATTTGCTTCGCAAATTAGTTCATTAACACATTTGCTTCGCAAATTTTTTACATCCAACACTTTTAAAACTGTTGCAGCATTGATTTTCGCTGCGGCGAGATTTTGTGTTTAATTATTTATAAAAATATGTTTAACAGTATTTCTATTGATATCGTACAATAACATTTGGGGGATTGGAAGCAAAATCATTGTCTACAAGTTTCAAACCAAGAATTTGGAGAATTATTATTGGTTCATAAATTTGTGTTAATAAAATTTACTTTACAAAGTTACTTTTGTCAATAATTCGCTTTGCAAATTTCAACTCATACACAGTTATTAAAAAGGGAATTTTTTATCCCTAAAATGTGTAACTCTCGCTTTGCTCATGCGACAGACTCACGGTCTCAAAAAATTACATATTTTCCTTGATACTTGATCAAGTATCATTTTCTCATAAATGCATTAATATTTTATTCTATAAAATCTATAAAATCCGTTCAGTGGTTCTTTAAATAATAATTGTTATTCCAACTGTTGCTTTAACTTCTGTGCAAGGGCGGATCCAGAAGTGCTTCTCGGGGGCGGGGGGGCTCACTTTAGGTGACATTCTCTGTTGGTAAAAAACGGTATATAATTTTTGAAAAATTTTGCATTTTTATTAGCAAAAACCTTACTTTTTACTTATTTTTTGTATAGTCAAAAAATTCTCGGGGAGGACAAGTGCCCCTAGTGCCCCCCCCCCTGGATTTGCTAGTGCTTCTGTCTGCAATAATTTACTTATAAATTCACTGAACCGATTTCAATAATAAAAAAAGAAGTATTGCTCTTTGAACAAAACTATTGAAATTTTTCGACAATTTTAAATCCAAGATGTTGGAAAAAAAGTCAAATTTGTCCTTCTTGAAAGGATCACTTCTTTGTATGTTGCGAGGATTTATTTTTTTATGATTAGTACCTCGTTGTGAGTGGTGGATCCAATAAATAAATTCAAAAAAGGGTCGAAAAATTTATCGTAACATAAGAAACAACTATCCTATATGGAGGGTCAATATTTAGAGTTGGCGGAGAATTTCACCATGATGCTGTTTATTTTATTGTCAGTTTAGTAATAATGAATTTATAAGGAAATGAATGCACATAGAAATGGCAAGGGAATCGCGTAATCTGTAAAACTTTTCCGAAAAAAATCAAAAAATTTTCAAAAAATATAAGAATAAACAGCCTTTTTAAAAATTAAAGTTTTTATGACCGCCATTTTGGATTTTACAATGACGGCAAATTTTAATAGTGATCTTTTAAAAGCAATCAATCTGTTCCACTTTATATTTTATTAAAATCGGTTCGGCAAAAATTTATTTATAAGGAAATTAATACAGACAGGATTTAGAAGACAATCGTTACAACCTGTAAAACAATATAGTTGAAGCAAAAATCAATTTTTAGGGACCGAAATCGTTTTTAACGGTTCCTATCTCGTTGTGCTTAACAAAGATAGAGCTTTCTTACAAACAAAAAAATATCCAACATTTCCGACATAATGTTCGATCAATCAATCCCTGCCAACTACTCTTTGCTTTGATAAAATTGGTGTTATAGTTGGAGAGTTATAACGAAAAACATTTTGTCGGGATTTTTTGCCCACCAGGTATATTTGAAAAGCGCTCACTTTTATAAATGGTTTTTTTTCAGACCAAATTAATACTTTCAAATATCTTAAAATTCTTACCATAACATACAAACATTTAACATAATATCAGGATGTAATAATAGCAAACTTTAATAGGTGGTAGAAAAGATCAAAAGAAGGACTTTTTCTTATTATATTTTGCACTATACTTCTTTGTTTTTTAGATAAAGGGTGCCAAACTTAACAGCTATTATTTTATTTTTTGTTATAACTTCCTTAAAAATCATAAAAGAAAATCGACATTTTCTGAAATTATGCATGACAATAAGGGTAATAATTAAATGGTAAAATTATTTGAAAATAAATAGAAATACTCAAAATTAATATCCAAAATAGGGGCTTTTGGATATGGCGAAAGGAATGACAGGGGCACAACCTTAATGAACTATCTAGAGGAAAGACACATGTATGCAATTAATTATTTCTATAGGAAGAAACCGCAACGAAAGTGGACATGGCTTAGCCTGACTACTGAAAAAGCATTGTTAGAGATGTAACAGTCCTAAATAGCTTTACAACAGGCAGTGATCACAGGATGGTCAGAAAGGAAAATTAACAATAAAAATAAACAACTTGACATGAGTAAACTTTCAGAAAATAAAGCCATATACAAAGAAATGCTAAATGAACAGCTAACGAACGAAAATATAGATGAAATAAATGATACGCTGATAAGAACTATGACCAACGAATACAACATTCTACTCTATATTGCGTTTATAGACTTTGAAAAAGCTTTTGATAGTATTGAGCACTGGGCAGTAAAAGCATCTTTAATTAGTAGCCGAATAGATCACAGATACACAGATTTAATAGCCAATATATATAGCGAAGCAACAACATTAATCAAAATCCACGAAGGGACCAAGCCAATCCGCATAAGTAGAGGTGTCAGACAGGATGACACAATATCCCCTAAACTATTTAACCAGGCCCTAGAAGATGTTTTTAAAAACTTAGACTGGGAAGAAATAGGCATCAAAGTAAGCGGACAATACTTGAACCACCTAAGATATGCTGACGATATTGCCTTAATAACAGATAAGAAAGAGGAACTTATAAAAATGCTGGGAGAACTGGATACAGCAGCTAAAAATATAGGCTTGAGTATGAACTACACTAAAACTAAAATCATAACAAACACAGATGAAGATATCACCAGAATAAACCAAGAAAAAATAGAACAAGTAGATGAATATATATCTGAGACAAATTATTAAACTAAAAAAAGAAAACCAAACAGCTGAAATCAAGAGACGAGTAAGATTGGTCTGGGCAGCATTCGGTAAATTAAGCTACATAATAAAAAATAAAAAATATCCTCAGTACCTTAAAACGAAAGTGTATAACCAATGTATTCTTCCTGTGCTCACATATGGATCCCAGACCTGGACGCTTACAAAATCAAACATGGATAAGGTAACGAAAGCCCTAAGATCCATGGAAAGACAAATGTTACATGTAAAGCTAACAGATAGAAAAAGGAATGAATGGATAAGAAATAAAACAAAAGTAAGGGATGTCAGAGTCGAGGTAGCAAAATTAAAATGGAAATTTGCTGGTCAAAATATCAAACTGAAAGACAATCGATGGAACAAATGCATTGTAGACTGGAGACCTTGGCAAAATAAAAGAAGTAGGGGAAGACCCCAAATGAGATAGCGGACAATTTGATGAGACATGCAGGGACTAGATGGATGAACAGGGCGATAGACAGAGAAGAGTGGAAGATATTGGGGGAGGCCTATGTCCAAAGATGGATCGAAGAAAGCTAAATAGATAGATAGATAGACTTAAAATTATTACCAAAAATCGTTAAAATATAGTGCTAAAATATTATTATTTTATATTTGTTTTAAGGGTCCTTTAGACATGTACAAAAATCTATTTCAATTTCTTTTGTGTAAATTTAATAGCTCATAAAAATATTAATTCTTAAAAGAATTGAGAAATTTATACCTATTCCAAAGATTATTTGGCCACATATCCCTAACCTATCTATACTTTCTTGGAAAAAAGCAACGTTGTTCAATTTGATATTTTAAAAGTTCATCGTTTTTCCCTACTTTCCCAACTTAAAAAATGCTATAACTTGGCCAAAATTAATTTGAACTTTTTGTCTGCTTTGGACCTTCCGCACCATCTCTTAAAGATTGGTTCATCATTTAAATTACACCCTGTATTTTAGGTATCATATTTTAATTATATTTTATAAAAGGCCAAGGCCCAAAAGTAGGTATCCATTTCCTGTTTACTGGGTATCCAATCTGAAGGACTGCGTATCCAAATGGATACACAATATAGTCTAAAAAGATGCCTTGCAGACTGATAAGAACTATGACAAAACTATAGGAAAAAATAAAAAACCCGAAATTGTAATTTACTCCCCATCCCTATGCATGTAAAGTTATGTAAAAGTAACATTACCAACTTCCAGAAACGCTAGAGAGCTGTGATTTGACAGACTGACAGAAACTAAGAGAAATCTATATAATAATTGAGATAAAAGTATAGCCAAGTTCTCCAATATACATTTTAAAATTAAAGGTTTTTACTAGTTTCGAAAAGTTTTTAGCTCACACTACTACTATACTATAGTAGTGTGAGCTATGGTGATCCTAAATTTTTCGAGAAAAAAAAAGTTGCTCCGATTTCAAAATTTTTTATATATCTTTGCGTTTCAGATGATTTTGAAACTTTTTGTTGCGCCGTCTGTCTGTATGTATGTCTGTCTGTCTGTCTGTCTGTCTGTCTGTCTGTCTGTCTGTCTGTCTGTCTGTCTGTCTGTCTGTCTGTCTGTCTGTCTGTCTGTCTGTCTGTCTGTCTGTCTGTCTGTCTGTCTGTCTGTCTGTCTGTCTGTCTGTCTGTCTGTCTGTCTGTCTGTCTGTCTGTCTGTCTGTCTGTCTGTCTGTCTGTCTGTCTGTCTGTCTGTCTGTCTGTCTGTCTGTCTGTCTGTCTGTCTGTCTGTCTGTCTGTCTGTCTGTCTGTCTGTCTGTCTGTCTGTCTGTCTGTCTGTCTGTCTGTCTGTCTGTCTGTCTGTCTGTCTGTCTGTCTGTCTGTCTGTCTGTCTGTCTGTCTGTCTGTCTGTCTGTCTGTCTGTCTGTCTGTCTGTCTGTCTGTCTGTCTGTCTGTCTGTCTGTCTGTCTGTCTGTCTGTCTGTCTGTCTGTCTGTCTGTCTGTCTGTCTGTCTGTCTGTCTGTCTGTCTGTCTGT
>OY755038.1:119033098-119088098 GCA_963576565.1 Aspidapion aeneum | reverse complement strand
CTGTCTGTCTGTCTGTCTGTCTGTCTGTCTGTCTGTCTGTCTGTCTGTCTGTCTGTCTGTCTGTCTGTCTGTCTGTCTGTCTGTCTGTCTGTCTGTCTGTCTGTCTGTCTGTCTGTCTGTCTGTCTGTCTGTCTGTCTGTCTGTCTGTCTGTCTGTCTGTCTGTCTGTCTGTCTGTCTGTCTGTCTGTCTGTCTGTCTGTCTGTCTGTCTGTCTGTCTGTCTGTCTGTCTGTCTGTCTGTCTGTCTGTCTGTCTGTCTGTCTGTCTGTCTGTCTGTCTGTCTGTCTGTCTGTCTGTCTGTCTGTCTGTCTGTCTGTCTGTCTGTCTGTCTGTCTGTCTGTCTGTCTGTCTGTCTGTCTGTCTGTCTGTCTGTCTGTCTGTCTGTCTGTCTGTCTGTCTGTCTGTCTGTCTGTCTGTCTGTCTGTCTGTCTGTCTGTCTGTCTGTCTGTCTGTCTGTCTGTCTGTCTGTCTGTCTGTCTGTCTGTCTGTCTGTCTGTCTGTCTGTCTGTCTGTCTGTCTGTCTGTCTGTCTGTCTGTCTGTCTGTCCTGTCTGTCTGTCTGTCTGTCTGTCTGTTCTGTCTGTCTGTCTGTCTGTCTGTCTGTCTGTCTGTCTGTCTGTCTGTCTGTCTGTCTGTCCTGTCTGTCTGTCTGTCTGTCTGTCTGTCTGTCTGTCTGTCTGTCTGTCTGTCTGTCTGTCTGTCTGTCTGTCTGTCTGTCTGTCTGTCTGTCTGTCTGTCTGTCTGTCTGTCTGTCTGTCTGTCTGTCTGTCTGTCTGTCTGTCTGTCTGTCTGTCTTGTCTGTCTGTCTGTCTGTCTGTCTGTCTGTCTGTCTGTCTGTCTGTCTGTCTGTCTGTCTGTCTGTCTGTCTGTCTGTCTGTCTGTCTGTCTGTCTGTCTGTCTGTCTGTCTGTCTGTCTGTCTGTCTGTCTGTCTGTCTGTCTGTCTGTCTGTCTGTCTGTCTGTCTGTCTGTCTGTCTGTCTGTCTGTCTGTCTGTCTGTCTGTCTGTCTGTCTGTCTGTCTGTCTGTCTGTCTGTCTGTCTGTCTGTCTGTCTGTCTGTCTGTCTGTCTGTCTGTCTGTCTGTCTGTCTGTCTGTCTGTCTGTCTGTCTGTCTGTCTGTCTGTCTGTCTGTCTGTCTGTCTGTCTGTCTGTCTGTCTGTCTGTCTGTCTGTCTGTCTGTCTGTCTGTCTGTCTGTCTGTCTGTCTGTCTGTCTGTCTGTCTGTCTGTCTGTCTGTCTGTCTGTCTGTCTGTCTGTCTGTCTGTCTGTCTGTCTGTCTGTCTGTCTGTCTGTCTGTCTGTCTGTCTGTCTGTCTGTCTGTCTGTCTGTCTGTCTGTCTGTCTGTCTGTCTGTCTGTCTGTCTGTCTGTCTGTCTGTCTGTCTGTCTGTCTGTCTGTCTGTCTGTCTGTCTGTCTGTCTGTCTGTCTGTCTGTCTGTCTGTCTGTCTGTCTGTCTGTCTGTCTGTCTGTCTGTCTGTCTGTCTGTCTGTCTGTCTGTCTGTCTGTCTGTCTGTCTGTCTGTCTGTCTGTCTGTCTGTCTGTCTGTCTGTCTGTCTGTCTGTCTGTCTGTCTGTCTGTCTGTCTGTCTGTCTGTCTGTCTGTCTGTCTGTCTGTCTGTCTGTCTGTCTGTCTGTCTGTCTGTCTGTCTGTCTGTCTGTCTGTCTGTCTGTCTGTCTGTCTGTCTGTCTGTCTGTCTGTCTGTCTGTCTGTCTGTCTGTCTGTCTGTCTGTCTGTCTGTCTGTCTGTCTGTCTGTCTGTCTGTCTGTCTGTCTGTCTGTCTGTCTGTCTGTCTGTCTGTCTGTCTGTCTGTCTGTCTGTCTGTCTGTCTGTCTGTCTGTCTGTCTGTCTGTCTGTCTGTCTGTCTGTCTGTCTGTCTGTCTGTCTGTCTGTCTGTCTGTCTGTCTGTCTGTCTGTCTGTCTGTCTGTCTGTCTGTCTGTCTGTCTGTCTGTCTGTCTGTCTGTCTGTCTGTCTGTCTGTCTGTCTGTCTGTCTGTCTGTCTGTCTGTCTGTCTGTCTGTCTGTCTGTCTGTCTGTCTGTCTGTCTGTCTGTCTGTCTGTCTGTCTGTCTGTCTGTCTGTCTGTCTGTCTGTCTGTCTGTCTGTCTGTCTGTCTGTCTGTCTGTCTGTCTGTCTGTCTGTCTGTCTGTCTGTCTGTCTGTCTGTCTGTCTGTCTGTCTGTCTGTCTGTCTGTCTGTCTGTCTGTCTGTCTGTCTGTCTGTCTGTCTGTCTGTCTGTCTGTCTGTCTGTCTGTCTGTCTGTCTGTCTGTCTGTCTGTCTGTCTGTCTGTCTGTCTGTCTGTCTGTCTGTCTGTCTGTCTGTCTGTCTGTCTGTCTGTCTGTCTGTCTGTCTGTCTGTCTGTCTGTCTGTCTGTCTGTCTGTCTGTCTGTCTGTCTGTCTGTCTGTCTGTCTGTCTGTCTGTCTGTCTGTCTGTCTGTCTGTCTGTCTGTCTGTCTGTCTGTCTGTCTGTCTGTCTGTCTGTCTGTCTGTCTGTCTGTCTGTCTGTCTGTCTGTCTGTCTGTCTGTCTGTCTGTCTGTCTGTCTGTCTGTCTGTCTGTCTGTCTGTCTGTCTGTCTGTCTGTCTGTCTGTCTGTCTGTCTGTCTGTCTGTCTGTCTGTCTGTCTGTCTGTCTGTCTGTCTGTCTGTCTGTCTGTCTGTCTGTCTGTCTGTCTGTCTGTCTGTCTGTCTGTCTGTCTGTCTGTCTGTCTGTCTGTCTGTCTGTCTGTCTGTCTGTCTGTCTGTCTGTCTGTCTGTCTGTCTGTCTGTCTGTCTGTCTGTCTGTCTGTCTGTCTGTCTGTCTGTCTGTCTGTCTGTCTGTCTGTCTGTCTGTCTGTCTGTCTGTCTGTCTGTCTGTCTGTCTGTCTGTCTGTCTGTCTGTCTGTCTGTCTGTCTGTCTGTCTGTCTGTCTGTCTGTCTGTCTGTCTGTCTGTCTGTCTGTCTGTCTGTCTGTCTGTCTGTCTGTCTGTCTGTCTGTCTGTCTGTCTGTCTGTCTGTCTGTCTGTCTGTCTGTCTGTCTGTCTGTCTGTCTGTCTGTCTGTCTGTCTGTCTGTCTGTCTGTCTGTCTGTCTGTCTGTCTGTCTGTCTGTCTGTCTGTCTGTCTGTCTGTCTGTCTGTCTGTCTGTCTGTCTGTCTGTCTGTCTGTCTGTCTGTCTGTCTGTCTGTCTGTCTGTCTGTCTGTCTGTCTGTCTGTCTGTCTGTCTGTCTGTCTGTCTGTCTGTCTGTCTGTCTGTCTGTCTGTCTGTCTGTCTGTCTGTCTGTCTGTCTGTCTGTCTGTCTGTCTGTCTGTCTGTCTGTCTGTCTGTCTGTCTGTCTGTCTGTCTGTCTGTCTGTCTGTCTGTCTGTCTGTCTGTCTGTCTGTCTGTCTGTCTGTCTGTCTGTCTGTCTGTCTGTCTGTCTGTCTGTCTGTCTGTCTGTCTGTCTGTCTGTCTGTCTGTCTGTCTGTCTGTCTGTCTGTCTGTCTGTCTGTCTGTCTGTCTGTCTGTCTGTCTGTCTGTCTGTCTGTCTGTCTGTCTGTCTGTCTGTCTGTCTGTCTGTCTGTCTGTCTGTCTGTCTGTCTGTCTGTCTGTCTGTCTGTCTGTCTGTCTGTCTGTCTGTCTGTCTGTCTGTCTGTCTGTCTGTCTGTCTGTCTGTCTGTCTGTCTGTCTGTCTGTCTGTCTGTCTGTCTGTCTGTCTGTCTGTCTGTCTGTCTGTCTGTCTGTCTGTCTGTCTGTCTGTCTGTCTGTCTGTCTGTCTGTCTGTCTGTCTGTCTGTCTGTCTGTCTGTCTGTCTGTCTGTCTGTCTGTCTGTCTGTCTGTCTGTCTGTCTGTCTGTCTGTCTGTCTGTCTGTCTGTCTGTCTGTCTGTCTGTCTGTCTGTCTGTCTGTCTGTCTGTCTGTCTGTCTGTCTGTCTGTCTGTCTGTCTGTCTGTCTGTCTGTCTGTCTGTCTGTCTGTCTGTCTGTCTGTCTGTCTGTCTGTCTGTCTGTCTGTCTGTCTGTCTGTCTGTCTGTCTGTCTGTCTGTCTGTCTGTCTGTCTGTCTGTCTGTCTGTCTGTCTGTCTGTCTGTCTGTCTGTCTGTCTGTCTGTCTGTCTGTCTGTCTGTCTGTCTGTCTGTCTGTCTGTCTGTCTGTCTGTCTGTCTGTCTGTCTGTCTGTCTGTCTGTCTGTCTGTCTGTCTGTCTGTCTGTCTGTCTGTCTGTCTGTCTGTCTGTCTGTCTGTCTGTCTGTCTGTCTGTCTGTCTGTCTGTCTGTCTGTCTGTCTGTCTGTCTGTCTGTCTGTCTGTCTGTCTGTCTGTCTGTCTGTCTGTCTGTCTGTCTGTCTGTCTGTCTGTCTGTCTGTCTGTCTGTCTGTCTGTCTGTCTGTCTGTCTGTCTGTCTGTCTGTCTGTCTGTCTGTCTGTCTGTCTGTCTGTCTGTCTGTCTGTCTGTCTGTCTGTCTGTCTGTCTGTCTGTCTGTCTGTCTGTCTGTCTGTCTGTCTGTCTGTCTGTCTGTCTGTCTGTCTGTCTGTCTGTCTGTCTGTCTGTCTGTCTGTCTGTCTGTCTGTCTGTCTGTCTGTCTGTCTGTCTGTCTGTCTGTCTGTCTGTCTGTCTGTCTGTCTGTCTGTCTGTCTGTCTGTCTGTCTGTCTGTCTGTCTGTCTGTCTGTCTGTCTGTCTGTCTGTCTGTCTGTCTGTCTGTCTGTCTGTCTGTCTGTCTGTCTGTCTGTCTGTCTGTCTGTCTGTCTGTCTGTCTGTCTGTCTGTCTGTCTGTCTGTCTGTCTGTCTGTCTGTCTGTCTGTCTGTCTGTCTGTCTGTCTGTCTGTCTGTCTGTCTGTCTGTCTGTCTGTCTGTCTGTCTGTCTGTCTGTCTGTCTGTCTGTCTGTCTGTCTGTCTGTCTGTCTGTCTGTCTGTCTGTCTGTCTGTCTGTCTGTCTGTCTGTCTGTCTGTCTGTCTGTCTGTCTGTCTGTCTGTCTGTCTGTCTGTCTGTCTGTCTGTCTGTCTGTCTGTCTGTCTGTCTGTCTGTCTGTCTGTCTGTCTGTCTGTCTGTCTGTCTGTCTGTCTGTCTGTCTGTCTGTCTGTCTGTCTGTCTGTCTGTCTGTCTGTCTGTCTGTCTGTCTGTCTGTCTGTCTGTCTGTCTGTCTGTCTGTCTGTCTGTCTGTCTGTCTGTCTGTCTGTCTGTCTGTCTGTCTGTCTGTCTGTCTGTCTGTCTGTCTGTCTGTCTGTCTGTCTGTCTGTCTGTCTGTCTGTCTGTCTGTCTGTCTGTCTGTCTGTCTGTCTGTCTGTCTGTCTGTCTGTCTGTCTGTCTGTCTGTCTGTCTGTCTGTCTGTCTGTCTGTCTGTCTGTCTGTCTGTCTGTCTGTCTGTCTGTCTGTCTGTCTGTCTGTCTGTCTGTCTGTCTGTCTGTCTGTCTGTCTGTCTGTCTGTCTGTCTGTCTGTCTGTCTGTCTGTCTGTCTGTCTGTCTGTCTGTCTGTCTGTCTGTCTGTCTGTCTGTCTGTCTGTCTGTCTGTCTGTCTGTCTGTCTGTCTGTCTGTCTGTCTGTCTGTCTGTCTGTCTGTCTGTCTGTCTGTCTGTCTGTCTGTCTGTCTGTCTGTCTGTCTGTCTGTCTGTCTGTCTGTCTGTCTGTCTGTCTGTCTGTCTGTCTGTCTGTCTGTCTGTCTGTCTGTCTGTCTGTCTGTCTGTCTGTCTGTCTGTCTGTCTGTCTGTCTGTCTGTCTGTCTGTCTGTCTGTCTGTCTGTCTGTCTGTCTGTCTGTCTGTCTGTCTGTCTGTCTGTCTGTCTGTCTGTCTGTCTGTCTGTCTGTCTGTCTGTCTGTCTGTCTGTCTGTCTGTCTGTCTGTCTGTCTGTCTGTCTGTCTGTCTGTCTGTCTGTCTGTCTGTCTGTCTGTCTGTCTGTCTGTCTGTCTGTCTGTCTGTCTGTCTGTCTGTCTGTCTGTCTGTCTGTCTGTCTGTCTGTCTGTCTGTCTGTCTGTCTGTCTGTCTGTCTGTCTGTCTGTCTGTCTGTCTGTCTGTCTGTCTGTCTGTCTGTCTGTCTGTCTGTCTGTCTGTCTGTCTGTCTGTCTGTCTGTCTGTCTGTCTGTCTGTCTGTCTGTCTGTCTGTCTGTCTGTCTGTCTGTCTGTCTGTCTGTCTGTCTGTCTGTCTGTCTGTCTGTCTGTCTGTCTGTCTGTCTGTCTGTCTGTCTGTCTGTCTGTCTGTCTGTCTGTCTGTCTGTCTGTCTGTCTGTCTGTCTGTCTGTCTGTCTGTCTGTCTGTCTGTCTGTCTGTCTGTCTGTCTGTCTGTCTGTCTGTCTGTCTGTCTGTCTGTCTGTCTGTCTGTCTGTCTGTCTGTCTGTCTGTCTGTCTGTCTGTCTGTCTGTCTGTCTGTCTGTCTGTCTGTCTGTCTGTCTGTCTGTCTGTCTGTCTGTCTGTCTGTCTGTCTGTCTGTCTGTCTGTCTGTCTGTCTGTCTGTCTGTCTGTCTGTCTGTCTGTCTGTCTGTCTGTCTGTCTGTCTGTCTGTCTGTCTGTCTGTCTGTCTGTCTGTCTGTCTGTCTGTCTGTCTGTCTGTCTGTCTGTCTGTCTGTCTGTCTGTCTGTCTGTCTGTCTGTCTGTCTGTCTGTCTGTCTGTCTGTCTGTCTGTCTGTCTGTCTGTCTGTCTGTCTGTCTGTCTGTCTGTCTGTCTGTCTGTCTGTCTGTCTGTCTGTCTGTCTGTCTGTCTGTCTGTCTGTCTGTCTGTCTGTCTGTCTGTCTGTCTGTCTGTCTGTCTGTCTGTCTGTCTGTCTGTCTGTCTGTCTGTCTGTCTGTCTGTCTGTCTGTCTGTCTGTCTGTCTGTCTGTCTGTCTGTCTGTCTGTCTGTCTGTCTGTCTGTCTGTCTGTCTGTCTGTCTGTCTGTCTGTCTGTCTGTCTGTCTGTCTGTCTGTCTGTCTGTCTGTCTGTCTGTCTGTCTGTCTGTCTGTCTGTCTGTCTGTCTGTCTGTCTGTCTGTCTGTCTGTCTGTCTGTCTGTCTGTCTGTCTGTCTGTCTGTCTGTCTGTATGTCTGTCTGTAACGACCAACGCGCATAACTCAAAAACGGCTTGCCCGATTTTAATGAAATTTGGTACCCAGGCTGGGTTTTGGGTCGAGATGGTCCCATTTAAAAATGAACAAAATCCACCGAATACAAGCCAAATAAAAGGGTGGGGGTAGATTTCAAAAATTAGAGTTTATGTAAAAATATAGCGTGTGTTATATCAAACGAAAGGTAATTGAGTCTGGAGTTAAACAAAATACATTTTAGTTTATTTTAAAAAAAAGGGTTTTTTTTCAAAAATGAGTGTTTAAGTGGAAATATGGCGTGTGTGATATCAAACGAAAGGTAGTTGGGGGTAGATTTGGAAAATTAGAGTTTAAGTCAAAACATGGCTTGTGTGGTATCAAACGAAAGGTAATTGAGTCTGGAGTTCAATAAAATATACTTCAGTTTTTAGTTATATTAGCTTTCACGTAGATACACTATAACTATAGCATCCAGTGTGAGCTTAGGTGCCCATAGATTGGCAGAGTATTTTAAATGTTTTGCGAAATATATTTAAAACGTAAAGTTTGGCACGTGAATAAAGAAAATAAATTTTTTTCGTGGATAATCGGGTGTAGAAAGGTTTTGTTCCTCTTGTGTTTTTCCGTGGGCAGCTCGAATGATGTACACCCACGGGGGTTCAAGATCTAATGGCCACCCATTAAGTGTTGACAGTTAACTGTTTCGTGCTTAAGGAACCCTTCAGAACCGTGCATGGTCAATGTAACACCTTTGTAAAGTTGGACAGACGGTATATAAATTTCATCTTACGATATTGATAAGAGAAATGAAAAATAATGCCTGCAATACGGTATGCTTTAAGCACAAATGGCGACATCTACCGAATACAAAAGAAACTATGCTCATGGAATAATACAAGAGAAACAAAACCTTTTTATATACGTTTAGCCAAGAAAAATTTTTGTTTTTTTTTTAATATTTAGCCTTGGAATTGGACACTGATTCAAAAATAAAATGATAATTAGTCAACTAAGTGTAATTCATTTAATATAACTACTCATTATTTGCCTTTGCCAACCCCTTACAACTGATGTTATTATCACTGGACTTTAATAATAATGTAATTTAATTAAAGTGCCTTTTTATCGCTAAAGTATGTAGCTCTCGCTCCCCTCATGCTAAAAACTTAGTGCTTTAAAAAAATATTAATGTCACTTTTTATCCTTTGGCGTGTAAAATACTAATATTAGTTTTTGCCAAACATTCTGCCTAATATATAATCCAAAGAATTAACCTAGGAAGAATTAAATAGACACTGACTTAAAAATGACATCTGCTATTTTGCAAATTTTATTCTGCTCTTTAAAATGAAAGTATACTATACTATAGTTAAATGTGGCATTTGCGAATTTCTTATCTATAAACCGACAATTTTTAATTTTGGTTACTTTGTTAAGCGCGCTCTATAAAAATGATAAAACTGTTGACTGATTACTATGTAAAAAGGTTCGAGTAAGCGAATGGTGTAACTTCCGTCAAAATCTGACGTATGGTTTTGAAAATATCGTAATTTTTTAAATAAAAATACATGAAGTTTATTGAGCTTTTTAAATATTTTGGGATAAATATCAAAAACTATCGGTCCAAGATAATTTATTTTATAATGAAACGAATTGTAGCTCCGGCTCCTCTCATGCTACAGACTCAATGCATCAAAAAAAGTTTTAATTTCAACCAATTTGTGTATAAGATTCTATTTCGTTAACGTTTTACAAATATTTTTCGCGGTATTTGAACAAAAAATAAACCTAGAAACTAAAATTTTGTCATAACTTAAAAATTACATATGTCATTTTATAGATTTTTGTTTCTTCTTTAACATAAAATTAATCCTATTATTATTGGAATTATATTTCAAAAAATATTTGCAAATTCCTTTAATTTTATACGATTTTTATTAATTTTGGACCGTTTTGATAAATGTTAAGTGCCTTACACCAGCGCCCTCTACATCAAGGTTAAAACTATAAATAAAGTTTTATGTAGAAAGCTTCGGCGAAGTGAGTAGTGTAATTTTAAAAATGCGTGTTATTTCCGTTGTGATTTTTGCATGTTTTTTAGTATTTATTTTTCAAACTCAAAAACGGTACAACTTAGAAAAGTCGAACTTTTTAAAAAAAATTGTTTGGTATTTTCTTAAAAAGACAGCAGTTCGAGAACTGTCAAAAAGTGTAAGGGAATAAAAAATTCTCGATTCAGTGTTTTTGACTGCAAAAACCTTGCATAGTTTTTGAAAAAAACTCAAAAACCAAAACCTAATTTTAAAAACCAACTATACGGTTACCGAACACTCCCTTAGGTCCGCAAATGTTTAAAATTTGGTTAAAATGCATTAAACAGTTTTGGAGTAATGACCAGATATATTTTAAAAAACGGCAAATAAACAGTGAAATTCTGACCAATTTTATTGTACAGTGAAAATGCGTCACTGCAGGGATTCAGAAGAGCCCCAAAATGGGGCACTTAACTTTTTCCGATCTGGCTGAAAAACAATAGGCTTCCTGACCACACATAAGAGTATACTTGTGCAAAATCTCAAGTTTCTAGAATAATCTCCTGGACACTTATGGTGTGCCAACGGAGGTACATCAAAAAAAGTCACTTTTTGACGGTTTTGCCCCTATTTCCCCTACTTGAAATTTTCCGATTTGGCCCAAAATTGAAATTTTTGGTCTCCCGTAAGTTCTTAATCAGTGCGCCAAATTTCATCCTTCTATATCGAAGCGTTCCCGAGTAAGCGTCAAAATTCGAGCGCGATACACTAGGGGTGCTAGGGACGGAATAATAAAAAAAAAATAAAAATAATGTTACGGCTTAAGTAATTGATTTTCGCCACAAGCGAAAATCAATAAAAATAATGTTACGGCCGGGGCGGCTCAAGTAATTGATTTTCGCCACAAGCGAAAATCAATAAACATACGGATGATTTTCGCTACGCAAAAACATCCGTATCACAAATTTGCTTCGCAAGTTAGTTTATTAACAAATTTGCTTCGCAAATTTGTGTTGAGAAAAATTTGCTTCGCAAAGTAGTTTATTAACAAATTTGCTTCGCAAATTTTTCACATCCAACACTTTTAAAACTGTTGCAGCATTGATTTTCGCTAAGCCTCTCGCCTGCGGCGAGATTTTGTGTTTAATTATTTATAAAAATATGTTTAACAGTATTTCTATTGATATCGTACAGTAACATTTGGGGGATTGGAAACAAATTCATTGTCTACAAGGTTCAAACCAAGAATTTGGAGAATTATTATTGGTTCATAAATTGGTGTTAATAAAATTTGCTTTGCAAAGTTACCTTTGTCAATAAATCGCTTTGCAAATTTAATTTACCAATATTAATATAAGTTAATATCGAACTCATACACAGTTATTAAAAAGTGAATTTTTCATCCCTAAAATTTGTAACTCTCGCTTTGCTCATGCGACAGAGTCACGGTCTCAAAAAATTACATATTTTCC
This sequence comes from Aspidapion aeneum, assembly GCA_963576565.1. Lineage (NCBI taxonomy): Eukaryota > Metazoa > Arthropoda > Insecta > Coleoptera > Brentidae > Aspidapion > Aspidapion aeneum. The sequence continues at coordinate 119,077,645 of OY755038.1, read as the reverse complement.
TTGATACTTGATCAAGTATCATTTCCTCATAAATTCATTAATCTTTTATTCTATAAAATCTATAAAATCCGTTTAGTGGTTCTTTAAATAATAATTGTTATTCCAACTGGTGCTTTAACTTCTGTCTGCAATAATTTCCTTATAAATTCACTGAACCGATTTCAATAATAAAAAAAGAAATATTGCTCTTTGAACAAAACTATTGAAATTTTCCGACATTTTTAAATCCAAGATTTTTCGTAATATAAGAAACAACTATCCTTTATGGACAGTCAAATTCGATTTAGTAAGATATATTATATTTAGAGTTGGCGGAGAATTTCGCCATGATGCTTTTTATTTTATTGTCGGTTTAGTAATAATGAATTTATGAGGAAATGAATGCACATAGAAATGGCAAGGCAATCGCATAATCTGTAAAACTTTTCCGAAAAAAATCAAAAAATTGTAAAAAATATAAGAAGCTTTTTTTAAAAGTAAAGTTTTTATGTCCGCCATTTTGGATTTTACAATGACGGCATATTTTAATAGTGATCTTTTCAAAGCAACCAATCTGTTCCACATTATATTTTATTAAAATCGGTTCGGTAAAAATTTCTTTATGAGGAAATTAATACAGACAGGATTTAGAAGATAATCGTTACAACCTGTAAAACAATATAGTTGAAGCAAAAATCAATTTTTAGAGACCGAAATAGTTTTTAACGATTCCTATCTCGTTGTGCTTAACAAAGATAGAGCTTTACTACACACAAAAAAATATACAAAATTTCCACACATTTCCAACATAATCTCCGATCAATCAACCCCTGCCAACTACACTTTGCTTTGGTAAAATTGGTGTTATAGTTGGAAAGTTATAACGAAAAACATTTTGTCGGGTTTTTTTGCCCACCAGGTATATTTGAAAAGCGCTCACTTTTAGAAATTGTTTTTTTTCAGACCAAATTCATACTTTCAAATATCTTGAAATTCTTACCATAACATACAAATATTTAACATAATATCAGGGTGTAATAATAGCAAACTTTAGTAGCTGGTAGAAAATATCAAAAGGATTTTTTCTTATTATAATTTGCATCATACTTCTTTGTTTTTTAGATAAAGGGTGCCAAACTTAACCTATTATTTTATTTTTTGTTCTAACTTCCTCAAAAATCATAACAGAAAATCGACATTTTCTGAAATTATGCATGACAATAAGGGTAATAATTAAATTGTAAAATTATTTGAAATTAAAAAGAAATACTCAAAATTATTTCCAAAAATCGTTTAAATATAGTGCTACTATTATTATTTTATATTTGTTTTGAGGGGCCTTTAGACATGTATAAAAATCTATTTCAATTTCTTTTGTGTAAATTTAATAGCTCATAAAAATACTAATTCTTAAAAAAATTGAGAAATTTATACCTATTCCAAAGATTATCTGGCCACACTGTATTCTTAACCTATCTTTATTTTCTTGGAAAACAAACGTCGTTGTTCAATTTGAAATTTTAAAAATTCATAGTTTTTTCCCACTTTCCAAACTTAAAAAATGCTATAACTTGGCCAAAAGTTATTTGAACTTTTTGTTTGCTTTGAACCCTCCACACCATCTCTTAAAGATTGGTTCATCATTTAAAAACACCCTGTATTTTAGGTATCATATTTTAATAATATTTTATAAAAGGCCAGGGCCCAAAAGTAGGTATCCATTTCCTGTTTACTGGGTATCCAATCTGAAGGCCTGCGTATCCAAATGGATACACAATATAGTCTAAAAAGATGCCTTGCAGACTGATAGGAACTATGACAAAACTATAGGAAAAAACATAAAACCCGAAATTATAATTTACTCCTCTTCCGTATACATGTAAAGTTATGTAAAAGTAACATTACCAACTTCCAAAATCTCTAGAGAGCTGAGATTTGACAGACTGACAGAAACTAAGAGAAATCTATATAATAATTGAGATAAAGTATAGCCAAGTTCTCCAATATACATTTTAAAATTAAAGGTTTTTACTAGTTTGAAAAAGTTTTCTTAAATGTTTTGCGAAATATATTTAAAACGTAAAGTTTGGTACCCGTGAATAAAGAAAGGAAAATTTTTTCGTGGATAATCGGGTGTAGAAAGGTTTTGTTCCTCTTGTGGTTTTCCTTGGACAGCTCGAAAGCTGTACACCCACGGGGGTCCAAGATCTAATGGCCACCTATTAAGTGTTGACCGTTAACTGTTTCGTGCTTAAAGGACTCTTTGGAACACTGCATGGTCAATGTAACACCTTTTTAAAGTTAGAGAGACGGTATATAAATTTCATCTTACGATATTGGTAAGAGAAATGAAAAATAATGCCTGCAATACTGTATGCTTTATACACAAGTGGCGACATCTTCCGAATACAAAAGAAACTATGCCCATGGAATAATACTTTAATAAATTCTCCAATATACATTTTAAAGTGAAAAGTTTTTACTAGTTTTGAAAAGTTTTCTTAACTATTTTGCGAAATATATTGCGAAATATATTTAAAACGTAAAGGATTTTGATGTCCGTGTATTTGGGTCACTCTCAAAAATTACCAAAAAATTTTTTTATAAAATTTTTTTAAAAACAAAGGGTTGTAGGATATAATAAGGAAAAAAGTATTTTTTTTTATGGACAAAATATGTAATAAAAATTGATTATTTTGGTTATTCTTGAAAATTTATTTTTATAAGTACGGCCCTGTAGGCTTACCTGTGAAATAAACCCCACATTATATTAAATCTTTTAAAAGGAAATTATATTTTCTACAATTAAAAAAGTGTAATTTTTGAGTAAATTTTATAAAACCTAAAATAAAACTGTTTTTTCGAAATACTCCCAATTTACGGACGCCACTGAAGAGCTACTTGCTTTTCCTAATCTCATCGACCAATACATCGTTGAACAGAGGTCTTTTCTTAAAAAGATAGCGACTTGGGAACTGCAAAAAAGTGAAAGGGCAAAAATTTCGATTTAGTATTGTGGCTGCAAAAATCTACATAGTTTTTGAAAAATCATCAAAACTCATAATTTGAAAAATTCAATTGGAGAGTTACCTAACATTCCTTTGGGCCTCGCTTATACTAAAAACCTATTTCTATAGGAAAAAATTTCACTTTTATCCACTGCATTTGAAGGTTCATTTAAAACTTTACAGTTTAGGATCCGTGACTAAAAAGAATCCGTGACCAAACAGAACAAAAATTTTCATGGATAAGCAGGTATAAAAAGGTTTTGTTTCTCTTGTATTTTTTCCGTGGGCAGCTCGAAAGCTGTACACTCACGGGGTCCAAGACCTAAATGGACACGTATTAACTGTTTCGCTAGAGAGACAGTATATAAATCTCATCTTACGATATTGGTAAGAGAAACGAAAAATAATGCCTGCGATACCTTATTCTTTAAACACATATAGCGACATCTACCAAATACAAAAGAAACTATGCCCACGAAAAAATACAAGAGAAACAAAACCTTTTTGTATATGCTTTAACCACGAAAAATTTTTGTTTGTTTTTAAATAAAGTTAACCAAAAATTAGCCTGGAAGCTTGAAATTGGACACTGATTTAAGAATAAACCATGTGCTATTTAACAAATTTTACCTTATATGAAGTTAAAGTATGTTATAAATTAGTAAAAACTAAGTTTAATTTATTTAATAACTCATTATTTGCCTTTGTCAGCCCTATGACTATCACTGCACTTTAATAATAATTTATCGAATAATTTAATTTAATTTTAAGATAATATAACGAAAGAGCCTGTTTACCGCTAAAATATGTAGCTCTCACTCCGGTCGTGCTAAAACTTATTGCTTTGTAACAAAACGGGATTTGAGCATAAATGGTATTTTTGCCATTTATAAGTTTTTAAAGATTTATAATTAAATATTGTTTTGACATCAACAAGCATTAATTATATGCAAGACTAGGTTAAGATTAAGTAAAATTTATGGCAACTCGGCGACTTGTTTTTAGGCATATTTTCAGGTTCGCCGTATTTTAATAAAAGTTGTATTCGGCTAATATGTCCTTTGAGCCACTAACATCAAAATAATTCATAATTTGTAACTGGAAACAAATTAGCTAAACTATTTTCAATTAAAAAAAAAACAAACTGTGTAATTTTACTTTCTAACGGGTTTTTAAGTCTGGCTTGCATTGCTATTTTGTCTCTTAGTGGAGCGCTTAAAGCGCAGTCTATCTCTTTCTCGCCAAGGCGAAAGGGAGTAGAATTCTAGCCAATCAACGCCAAGATATTTGTCCCTTCAAGCGCAGGGTCGCTTTAACTAAGACGGGAAACTTTCGAAAGTCGTCAGGGACGTCACTCTTTAGTTGGCCTTTGCTTGGTACGTTACGCTTTCATTCGCACTTCTTAAGGGGGGTTTTATTTTAACTGGAGAAATTTATCAATTATTTTAACTTTGTATAAGCTATTATCTTTATTATTCATAATTATTTTAGTCTTTTCTTTTGGAGTTTATTGATTTTAAAGTCATTAATTATTACTGTTTCCAGTGTTTTGAAATAATGTGTTTAACTGTTTTATGGTTTTTCTAACAACAAAGTACAAACCATTCGATGCCCTAAAATCGGCATTTTTAATTAATAACATCCCAAACCTAAACAGTAATATTAAGTAAGTTAAACAGTTGACTGAATAGTTTCACTCATTCAATCAACGTTTAAGATGTTGATAAATATATATATTTACAACAAATATATAAAAGGTTTATAAAACCTAAAAGTGTAAATATTTGAATACATAAGTTTAATAGTAGTAAAAAGTCGATATTCAACTAATAAATATAAGAAGTGAATGTGTGAAGCGACAAGAAGAAAATTAATACGGTATGTATGATTATCCTACATTAGTTATACATTTGAGAAAAACGTTTATAGCATACTTTTCCTCCAAGAACCGTCAAATTCCCTTTCGAGATCGTGTAAATTTAATAACATATAGTAACATTTAATCAGTTATAATTTATATAGGTTGTAGCCTAAGTTGGTAGCTTACAACATTTAAGCCTTGGCCACTTGAAGTGACAGTACCACTGTCACATCCTAGGCCCCTGTTACAAAGTGGTGCCAGTAGTTCAGGGTAATTTAGTTTTTGGAAAATTTGTGAAAAAATTTTGGAAAATTTGGGAAAAATTTTTTGTTGAAAGTTTGAGAAAAACTCAGTAGTACTTTAGTTAACCCATTGGTAGTATTTTGTTGGAAAAATTAAAGGAAATTTTTGTAAAATTGTTCGTTTTAAAAGAAATAGTCTTGTCTAGTTTTTGAAAACCAAAACTAATTTGTTGGAAGATGTGCCATAACTGTTTTTCGTTGTTTAATTTACTAACGTTATAATCTGTGTTACAATTATTTTATGTATTTTCAATATTTTTAAATATTTTTTTTTGTCCTTGAAACAGTAAATACAAGGAAAATGTCAATGTCATGACAATTTTTCTATTGATATATGATCACATTAAATTTTGAAAAGATAAATTGGTAGAATATTTTTTATTGAAAAGTTAAGTTTAAATACTATCCAAATATGGCACCAAATAGAATGCTCTCCATTTCTATCTGGAGGACGGACTCTCCAGCATGCGAAAGGATCAACCCTTTGCGTTAATAAAGCTTTACTGAACTCTAGATTTGAGTTATAACTCCAAAACTCTTTGGTAAACTTTAAAATTGTTCCATCAAAACATTATTTAAATAAAATGGATAAAAGAGTCCATTATTTTGTCTTAATTGTAGCACAGTGTTGTGAAAATAAAGTCTCATTAAACTTATCATTCTCTTGCCATTAAAAGCCTATTTTGTCGAAATTCGAAAAGCTCCTTAAGCTTTTGTTTTTCTGGCAGAATTTTTTTTAAAGAATCTTTTATTAAAAACATAAAAAAGGAGTCCATTGCAACTCTTTATTTTTGATTTGTTGGCTGAAACAATAATTGCCAACCCTTCCTCTGACAAACCACTGATTTTTTTTGAAGACACCCATCAAATATAACTAAGGGAGGATATTTTTTATTTATTTTATTGCATTAATAACAGTTTTTTTTGTTTTTTTGAACCATTAAACCTTTTTTATTAATATTTAATAACATTTTTTTTTAAATAATATAAACATTTATGTTAAGTCATTATAACATTGTTTTTATAAATATTTTTTCTTTGTAGATATCGATATTTCTACTTTATTTTTAGTGGCGTAATACCCAGAAAAAGTTGTGTTTGTAAAATGAATCCGCCACAAACATATAGATTTTATTTATTGTTTGTTTAATACCTAAAACTTCATTTGGCAAAAAGTACCTAAGCCAAATTATTTGACCATCTTACTATCAACAGTGGTGTAATTAATTAATCTCAAGTAATTTTCCATTGATATTGCACCATAACTTTAAAATTTATAATTTCTAACTACTTTTTCCATGCAAACGTTCATCTCTCATAAATTTGTGCTACAGGACTGTTGTAAAGTGTCTGGTCAGGATAAAGTCAAAAAACAGACCTAGCTACTAGCAATATCTTGTATAGAATATGTGATAGATATTTTTTGTTGTCATTTTTGTACTCTCTATATCATACATATATGATTGAGATTTACCAGTTCAAACTAACAGTAAGCAACCACGAAGTATTTTCAAATTTTATGTTTTTATATTTCCAGATTTTCAAAATGTATTTTATTTTCCAAATTACACACAAGTTTCTTTTTGGAAAATAAACGTGTCTGACTGATTTCTTTGTATCTCAGTAACAACTTTGTCGATTATGAGAAATTTCTTTATTATAAGGTCTACAAGTAAATCTTTCAAAATTTGAAAAGCCCTAATTTGTTAAAACCATGGACTAAATAAATGTAGCTACAGCAAAATTCGATTCTATACAATTATTATCAAATTAAAAATAAAAATTTTTTTACGTTTTGTGTTACAAAACATAGTATTTAAACATAGCATTCTTTAAAACGACGTACCTGTTGAACTATTTTTGCTTTATAGTTTTCTTATTAAAGTACGTATTATTCTTTTCATAAAAGAAAATTTGATTTTTTTTTCTTAAGTTGGATATTATCAGCACTATCTGCAAATTCACAGCTTTAAGGTAAAGTGAGGTGAATGTAAAAATCTCCTGTATATTTTTTTGGTTTTTTTGAGAGAGACTTTATTTTATTATTATTTTCTTTCACTAACATGTAGGTAATCAAGTGAATTTCGTTTCATAATATTTTTAATCAAATTAAAAAGTATATTGTCGTTTATTATCATAAGTTATTGTCAAGCCATTTTTGCATAATGGTATACCTAATTAAATATTATGAAATGGAAAAACCTATTGTAGAACCCTTCATTTAATTTTCTTTAATTCAGGTATAGCCGACTAGATTGTCCGGACAAAAAACTTTTGTGTTTTGGCCGTTAAAGTCCCAAACTAATTTATCGTCTCTTGTTAGGGTGTTATGTAGATGTAGCATAATAAAAATATTTTGGGAAAAATCACAATAAAAATTATTTTTGCTTAATTTTGTCATTATCTTTGCCCTTAAAGGAATTAATCCGCTACATGCACAGTAACTAGGTAATTAACTATTTATGTTAATAAATGAACTCATCACACTTAAATATCTTATTAAATATTAACACCTTTGAAATTAAAACCTAAAACGACTTATTACCAAATAGATCATTCTGAGTTAAAACCATGATGTAGAAAGAGAAAAATGATTAAGGAGTTTGATAAAAAGCTCATATTATGAAAAAAAAGTACTGATCTTTGTCAACATTAAAATTTGGTACATGTCTAACGTTGAAGACCTATTTTTTTCGAAAAAAAATCTAAAGTTATATCCTAAGAAAGGATATTAAGAAAATTCGAACTATTTTAAATCAAAGCAATAAAATAACCACTTTTAGCGAAAAATTTATGTTATTTTTTATATTTTCAAAACTCAAAACGTTAACCTAACAGAAAACTAAACCTTTCTGTAGAAAAAAATAAAAATGGCATCCATATCGGTTTACTATTTACAGATGGTAACACAACTTCAGTCTATTTAGAGACTGTCATCCTATTTTTTATTCGTATGTCATTGTACTGAATAATAACTTTACTGGAAAAATAAATAAATTATCCACCAATTAACTTAAAAGTCAAAACACGTTAACTAAACTGAAGAAAGTACTATATTACCTATTGAGAACTGCCCATAAGCTTTTATCTCAGTACATATTTTAGATCGAGTCAAAATTTTTATTTATAAAGTCCTTGTAGGAATATTTTATTTTATCATATTTTACACTAAAATGCCACCTAGAGCAGGGACTGACATTGCGCAAGTTGTAATTAAACATTATTTGTTATAAACTACCACTAATTTTATTGTCTAATAACAAGAGTGAAGATATCATTTTTCTGTGCATAATGTGTGTGGCATTCACAAGTTACCACAGAACACAGTAGACAGAAAACATAATTTTTTGACAGTAATTTTTGAGTTAGGTATTTATTCGCACGGTAATTAAACAAGTTTTGCATTGGTAATATTAACAGTACCTTCATTACCTTTTAAAAAGAATGGTGCTATCTATCTATTTAGTTAGCCTTCTTCGATCCATCTTTGGATATAGGCCTCCTTCAATATCTTCCACTCTTTCCTGTATGACGCCGTGTTCATCCATCTAGTCCGCATGTTTCTTCAAATCGTGCGCTCATCTCATTTGTGGTCTTCCACTACCTCTTTTATTTTCCCAAGGTATCCAGTTTACAATACATTTGTTTGACAGAAAGACGATCGATTTAACAAATGTATTGGTGCTATCGACCATGTCTTAAGTGAAATGATATTTTGTAAAGCCATACAGTAATTTTTGAAAAAAAAACATAATCTCATAGCATTTTTTTTGCATAAGGCTAAAGAAAGCAACAAATCAATGTCCTAACACAGTAAAGGCTTTTCGTAACCGTTTTTGCTTGTTTTACAACGATAATTTGTTGTCACTATAGTTGGTGACAGTGAAATCGTTTTGATTAGTTTGAAGCTAGAAGATATTTTCTTGTAATTTTTATTAAAAAGACCAAGTTTATAGGTCATGTCCATGTCTTTATGACTATATAGGTACATTATTGATTTTTATTAAAAAGATATACAAAATTAAGTAGCATATTTTAAATAACTAAAAATATAAACAATTTAAATAAATAAATTCGATAAGATCAAAGTACTATGTTTGATGTAATATATAGGTTTACACCAAAACACCAGATAACCTAAAAAGATTGCTCAGCAGTTCCTTTTCCATACTATATAGGAGAAGTACTAATAATTGTTTCTAAAATTTAACCAAAGATAATGATAAATTAATCTATTTTTCTAAATTTGACTTGACGTTTGAAATTGGATAAAGGTATTTGATATTTTTCCTAAAATAAAAAACTCGCGTATTTTGAGTTAGTAATAATTTTATACATCTTAATCTTAAAAATAATATTATTTAGCATAAATAATAATTATTAAAATAAATATATCATAATTCCCATTTAATAATTAAAGACTGGTTAAAGAGAAAACGCAATATGGAAATATGGAAATTTAGGTTATACATAACCAATAAGCTAACCTAATTATAAAATTAATTAAAATCAAACAACAAATATAAAACCCTTTGGTTAATCATCATTAGATAGGATGTGATGTAGTAAGGAAACGAGACATAAATTAGTTGACTTAATTAGGGATAAAGTCTATTGCTCCAAGCAAATAAACTATTTTGAAAAACTAAATCAACTTTTAAAAATTATTGCAAATACCGTTGCAAAAAGGATACCCTGTATATTTGCTTGAATCAATTTAAGTATAATAAAAAATTTTTCTTAACAAATATGGCCTGCATTGAAATTTTAGATTTTCGTTTTTTTTTATGACCAATTTCAAACGTCTGGGCCGTTAAAATGGCTATAAATAGACCACTTGAGACTTTGAGAAACAAAGATGTACTTCAACTTTGGTATTTTATACCTACATTCTAAAAAAGGGCTCTTCTATTTATTCAGGTCCACAAAGAAATGGTTTAGAATTTTTTTATACAAACACATGTTTGGAAAAATGTTTTCGTCCGTACGCATAACAGTGGCGTATCTTTATTATCTTTATTTGGGGAAGGAAATATTATAATAAATATTGCATAGAACTGTTTTGCATATTGTCCAGACCACTGTATTATGTGTGTCCAAAACAAATATATTTTAAGATTTGGGAGGGAAATTTCACCTTTTTTTTACCCTCCTGTAGATCCGCGTCTGACGCATCTATTCACATTTAACTTTACGGTATCTATTAACTGAACTATAATATTATATTTATAGATCAAACAAGCTTTCGTGAAAAAAAAGTTTTGTTTCTCTCATATTTTTCCGTGGATCGCTTAAAAGCTCACGGGGGTCCAATGTTTGATATTTCATTCACGGGTACTATTAAATTTATATTTTTCAAACAAAGATCTATAGTGAGAAATGCAGTTCCTTGATTTAAATTTCATTAAGGTCGGTCGGTAATCTTTGAGTTGCCAGCTAAATCTAGAAAATAATGGCTTATGTACAATATTCCTAATACTCTCGTAACCACATCACATGTGACGATTTTTGTGCGTTAAATTAGAAAAATATATAGGATTTATATTTACAAACTAAAAAAAATTGGTATTTTGATATCTATATGATATAAAGTTTTTCATAAAAACTTTTTACAGTTGACCAGTACATTTTCGTAAGATCTAGATCATTCTTCTTCTTAAAATTTTGCTACTAAGTTAATATATAAGTATATTGGCAAAACAATCAGTTTCTACCACGTCGTGTAAAACGTTAAAAAATGAGTAATTACAGTGTTACACAATAGACCCGCGAGTACAGTACGCTACTGAAAACAGCTTACATAAATTTCTATCTATCATTTTTTTAAAACTATATTTCATTTTTATAAATTATACCATGAAGTAATTAAGACCTTTTGTTTCTATTTTTGTCAACCTTAAACGTGTTATTTGAGCTTTTAAACCATCATTTTTGTTTAAGACAACTATTAAAACATAAACCTGTTGGTTAGTATTTTTTTTGTCCATGTTAAGATTTAAAAGAAAATTGAGAATATTTCTCAAATTTTGAGTTATTGACAGTTAAGTCAAACTTTTGTTTATTGTCATAGCTTTCTGCACCCTTCATTATTTACATAGCATTCTGCACCGTTCGTTATTTTAAAACTGGCTAATGTAATTTTTCGATAAATTTACCTATAAGATGTTTCATGGTAGTAATCTTTATCAACTGCTAATAAAAAAAGTAGCCCAAAAGAAAGGTCTATTTGCCAGGCCTACTTCGTACTTCGTACTGTATGTTATTTTTTTTTGAAAAGTGCTAATAACACAATGCTTTCTTAGCTAAGCTATTATATGCATAGAGTTCTATAATTTTTCAGTTAAGTTTTCTCTGCACAGTTAATCAAACTATTTCACAGTTTTGACTGCGAATTGAGTTAGTATAGAGATAATTTGAATTTTCTTTCTTTTTTAGTATTCTTTTGTTTTTTCTTTGTGTTCCAAGAAAATGTTGGATAGATACATTCATCCAGGATATTCTTAGCATATGTAAATAGCACTGAATCTCAAAAGTTATAAGTTATTTGCACACAGAGATGATAACTTGCGTACGTAAATATCTTGGTAACCAAAAGATTTAGTACATTCGTTTCTTTGCTAACTTTTGTAATCTTATCCTGTTTAATAAAAAAATAATTTTTATGCAATTATCATCAGAGCTTACTTTCTTTTTATTCAAAAGACTCTTTTTTTATTGTGTTATTACTATTTTGCTGTAGTTGGACTTACTCTATACAGTAGTTGTTTACTACTACTATATCGGTTTAGAACGTTTTTCTATGTTGTCCGAAGCCTATTCTCCACCTCCTTCGATCATGACAGTCATCTTCCGTCAGGTTTTTTTTTTACTCATTGATCTTTGACTGCTGCCATTCCAGTTTAGGACGCCCTCTTTTTCTGCGCCCTATTGGTTGCCATTCTAGGACCTGTTTTGGCAATCTTTCGTCGTTCATCCGTTGTACATGGGCATACCATTCCCATTCTTTCTTTTATGATCTCATTTCTTATATGATCAGTTCTGGATATTTTCATTGATTTTCTTATTGCATCCATTTCGACACTTTACATTGGAATGGAATGGAAAGTGTAGTTTTTTAAATAAACGAATAATTTTTCTGAATTAGAGGTAGTTGACATTTCATCCCCTACCCATTCTTTGCCAAAAAGTTAAATTTTTTTTGAAATGGCTCAAGCCACACATGTATTGAAAAACCTATAAAAAAATTATTAATCTAGATCCTGGATCAATCCGAAAGTCAAAAGGGACAATCTCTCTCTTGAGTTTTTAGATTAGATCGTCGATGTCAAAAAGGACAATCTTTGTCTTGAGTTTTTAAATTTTTTTTTGTTTCAATATTTGCAATTTTGACACTAAAGATATTTTTTCTCTTGCATTGCAAAAGCAAGCCTGTCTATCATTAAATAGACATATATAACATAAATTAATTAAGTAATGCCTTAGCATTTTAACTTTTTAAAATTTTGCATTTGTATAGGTTTTATTGTTTTATTCGCCTAAAAAGTTTTTAATTATCATCTAATCCTGGTAATTTATGAGCACTCATTTAAATTTTTTATAAACTTGTTATAATTTTTAATAACTACGAGACAGATTTTAATGAAAAGAAAAATAATAGTGTCTAAACACTATGTCAAAAGCATAATAAATTCATTAAATGATGTTTTAAAGAAAAAGTTTTATTACATTTGTTTAAACCATGTATAAAATTAGTGTTATAACTTCGTTTTCTTTTATAGGTGAAGACCATGATATCCGACAACTGTAGAGGTCTACGATTCTCTAGAGACTTCCCTCAAAAATTTTACTTAATTAATATTTTTATTTTTATTTTCAGGAATTGTATAATCATAACATCAAGTTGAACGTTTTTAAGAACAATTTGTTATAAAATTGATTAGTAATTTTTGAGATATTTTTATAAATGACAAAAGTCTATTACTATCTGTTGAGTAAATATGTGAGAGGGAAGTATTTTTGAATTAAAGCGTCCTAGAATTTTCTTTTAACGTAACTTTGATATGGCTATATGGTATGGCAAAATGGATCTGTGTTTGTTATATGCATCTTTTGATGTATAAGGAATGTTATAAAACAATAGACCAATAATAATTCGCCAAGTGGAATCGTCGCGTTTTCTTTTTCTTTTGATGTTTTTTTGTAAGACGAGGGCGAATTAATTTTTTCGCTGTTTGTATCATTATAGTTTAGATTATTTTATAAAATGTTTTTTCATGGAATGCGTGTTTTTAGCTGGATTTTAAACTCCCCAGTCATTGAGAAGAAGGCTGAGGAGTAAATTGGGAAAATTTTTCTTCTCCACTCGAGAGGGTTTCAATGGTATACCTATAATTAAAATTTTCAATTGGTCTATATTTGTTTTGTTTGTTGCCGTATCTCCTAATATCGTAACTCAATTTTGAAAGATAGGGTTACGGTATAGTCAGTTAAATGTTTTAACCAATCTTTATCAAGAAAACTACTGAATTAATAATCGTCATGTTATAGCTTACATGGTCTACAGTTGAACTGGTCTAAAACAGCGGAAAATATATGGGTTGGATTTTTGGGTTTCTTTCAAGTCAAGTCATTTTGTATAAATGGGAATTTAAATTTGGGAAAATCTATTCAAGGTAGAGGTAAAACTTTACCTATGAAACGAATAAAAGTTATATCAGGGTAGGTTAATGAAGACAGTGACGTCACACCTAGTAGTTACCAGTAGGAGACCTAGGTAATTTTCTATTTCGTCATGTCGGAAACTCATTTTTGAGTTATACTGGATAAAAAATAGACCGGAAAATTTATTTAACAAGAAGATTTGGACTAGTTTCTTTCTTCGTTATACACCTGTGTTTTTCTAACTCCAGTGAAGATGGCCACTTCCTGTTAGTGTTGAATCCACAGTGTCTTAGGTTTTCTAATTAGGGAGACAAAAGCGTTGTCGTTGAATAAATTGTATATTTTACAATACAATTTTCAATTTAAAATGGTAGCTACCTATTTTTTTTATTATGACGAAACATGATTTAGATTTTGTATACAAGAGTCACTATATGTTTTTGCAGGAACCTGTGTTAAAGTGATGATGGGATATTATTTTAAAACAGGTTTTATGGTAGACATTTGCACAATTTTTCTGACTTGGTTAAAAAATAGGTTAATTAGATAATATTTGAGATAGTAACTAAAAGTTAGGATTTTTAGAAATTTAATGTTTAATGGCAAAGGAATAGGAAAAACCTAGAAGATACAACCATAAAGAGTAGACGACTTTTGAGTCATGCCATATCAAATGAAAACCGTTATATTTTTATCAGTGATATTAAAAAAAAAGATATTAACATCAAGAAATAATCAGAGATTGGAAAAACAGACAAGAACAGCAGAATAAAGAAGTATTTTCTTTCATTATAAAATTTTATGAACAAATTTTTACTATTTTTACTTTATAGGGTTGATAAGCCATTTAAGCTAATCTTTATGTCATTTGGTAATATTTACATTATGAAATTTATATATTTTCTTTTGTCTTGAAATTTTATATATAAAACCACTGTCTTTGGCTTTAGCAGTGATAACACCTATAGACTAACGAAAAAGTCTCATTTGAATGAGAAAGTTTTTAATCAAAAACATCTTAATGGAAGGGTATATTTAAAATCAAGTAAATAAAATCTTTGTATAAAAAAATTTCTAGTGTACAGCAAACAACTGTTTTTTTTTTATTCTGTAAAATGTTACCCTTAAAACTAATTGCCATAAAACTAAGTGCATAAGCACAAATTTTATAAAAAAAATAACTAATTAGCTGTGGAGATTGGTAGTTGGCATAACAGTCGCTGGACCAAGAGACAGTGTCTCTATCGCGTTATGCCACAGTTCTATCTTGAGGAATACAGAGTTTTTGTAACCTATTATTATACGTGAAAACCAATTCTTTAATCTCTTTTGTACTTTGCTTTAGTAGAAGTAAAATGTATCTTTTCAGATAATATCTGCATTAATCATCTATCAGATATGTAATTTTAATCTTATTTTTTGTGTTACACGGAAAAAGTCCAATACCTAACTTTTTATTATTTTGGTCAAGTGTAATTTTAATCTTGTTTTTTTGTGTTACACGGAAAAAGTCCAATACTTAACTTTTTATTATTTTGGTAAAGTAATTTTTTGTAAACTTTTAATTGTTTTTTTTATTTTTGTAATATTAAAAAAAAAACAAAATATAATTTTATTTTTTGTTAAAATCCACACATGCCTTTTGGTTTTGTTCTTTTGTGATGGATATGTGTGTTATAGTAAATCAACACCTATTGGTTAAAGTATTAACGTAAAATCGATTATATATAGTATATTTTAGAGTCCATTATTTTAAAAAGCTTTGTTTTTTTTAAATAGGGATCATTTGCTCTTAATCAGTGATTAGACTCTGACTTTTCTAAGATCCCATAAACCGAATAAAAACTACGTCATCAACGGTTAAAATTTTTCGATTTGTGTACATATATATTTTTTTCCATTTTGAAGTCATTCTTGAATCCAATTGGATATTATCATAGCAATCTTAACATTTCTAAGATACATTTTTCTATTTTTTTTTCTCTTCTCATTATATTATAACTTGATAAAATCAACATTATCCAAATTAATAACATTTGATTGTGTAAAACTAGTTTTGAATTTTTATATTGTTTATCAATAAAACAATATTTAATTTTTTATGTTTTTTTCCTATATGGAAAATATTCGACTATATGAACTTTAAGTACAGTCGGTACCATTTAAGCCAAGCAAATTCCATTTTAAGGATAAATGTTGATAATTTTTTTATATTTTGATATTTTTTTAAATCTACACTATTTTAAACAAACAAAAAACATTCTCCACTTTTTTACTCTATGAGTACAATTGTTTTTGTAAAACTTTTCTTTTGGTAACTATGACAAATCACAAAAATGTGTTTTCTTTTTCTAAAAATGTTTTGTTTTTTTGTTAGTTTGTTCCTTTCTGTTTGCTGTCCAAGTTAATCGATAAAATAAAAATATTCTCTATAACGTCATTATTAAAATGATATGCTAGTGCACAGGCATAGCACTAATCAAAAACACCTAAATTATTATTTTTGTATTATTTTTATTTCTATTATCATCCTTAAGTAATTTTGTTGTTACTAAGGCCTATACATGATTGGCTCCATTAATGATAAACAAAGAGTAATTTATGTATACTTTTTGTGTAAATAATAAAATCCTTTAAATCACCAGTTGATGGTTTATGGAAAAACTTACCGTAAAAGTTAGTCTTTCTAAGATCAGTGTTTATTTTTCGTATATTAGCAAGCATTATTTCATTTATTATTATTTTTATTATAGGTAAATTTAGTGGGAATAAGGACACTGTTGTTCTGGTAAATATACGCTGAAGGCAAAAACCATTGTCGAAACGTTACCGATGGATTAAAGCGTATATTTACCAAAACAACAGTGTCCTTATTCCCACTAAATTTACCTATAGTTGCATTGCAAGGACGTGATAAGTTTACCAGAACAACAGTGTCCTTATTCCCACTAAATTTACCTATAGTTGCATTGCAAGGACGTGATAAGTTTACCAAATTATTTTTATTGTTATTTTTTTAAAATATTTGCTCATTTTAAGTCTTGCGTTATCTAAAGAACCTTATCGTTTAAGATACCTTTTGTTTTTTTTTGTTAACTTATTAAATTGAAAAAACAAACTAAAATATTTTAAAGTATTTTTTTTTAATTATTTTTTTTACATATTTTCGAAGCAAGCCCTTGCCTGCTTGGAGTCTAAATAGTTCTTATTTAGCAGTTTTGGAAAAATAAGAAATGACTTCATCACCCAAGAGAGTTTTTTCTTTTTATAACACCAAAAAGAGTCGATTGAAGCAACCATCAACTGTCATTTTTGTTTATTTTTTTTTGTCATTCGCTTCAATTGGAATAAAATAAGACATAATTTTATATAAAATTTTATTATCAACTAAGATTATTTTATTTTGTTTGTTTTGATTCGTGCACTTTAAAATCGTCTATCGCCACCTGTGTATGTGTGTATGAAATTCGATAAAAACCTAAATTGGTCAAATTCTAAAACATTTGCTTACATTAGGTCAAGTATTTTGAAGCAAAGATGTCTAATTTTCAAACAACGACATCAATAATAACCTACTTTGTTTTGCTGCTGTTCTTAGTTTTTCAAAATTGTATAAAACCAGCTTACAATTAATTGGAAAATAAAATAAAATGCAAATTAGTTAGAGAATGAAAACCCAACTTATCATTCTCAAACATACTAAAATCACACCGAAAATCAATTTGAAAGGAAAAATATTTTTCATGTTTAAAGAAAAATTATTTAGCAAGATCTATGGAAAAGATAGTTTACATTGAAAAAGATAATGTTTCAGGAAAAAAAAAATTTAGAAGGAAAATTCGGAAAAACTGTGAAAAATTCTAGGAGGAGCTCTATTCTAAGTGATTTTGAAAATGTGTATATTCATCTGGCTGGATTTGTTCTATTTTCATTTGTTCATGAATTTTTTTTTTATTGATTGGTTCTATATTGAGTCATTGTATTTGATTTGTTCTAATAAAAAATATTATATTTGGATTTGTTCTACTTAAAAAAAAATCTATGTGGATTTGTTTCATTTGAGATTATTCTGTTCTATTTGATTTTCTTTATAAAATTTAAAATTTTTTGAATCATTAAAATCTTAACTATGATAAAAACTTGTATTTCAGTTTTTGTATCATTTTGTGTTTGTTTTTGCTAACTTGTATTTATTTTCAGTTATTCTTTCGATCACATGAGTTATTTTTATATGATTTGTTTTTGCTTCGATAGAGTATTCCATGTTTGTTTTAAAGTTTATTGTGTTAACCCGGTAGGGTTGTTTTTTTTTATTACACTGAAAGCAATAAACCAACTTAAATTTTTTCAAATATTGCCAACTAAACGTTTTTTTTTTCGTTATTGTAAATTAATTTTGTCTTAAGATATTTGAATTTTTTTAAAAATTATTGTCAATTAAACGTATTTTTTTATTTGGTATAAATATATTTTAAAGTCTTAAAGTAATTAATTTTAATATTTCAGATAGTGTTTGTAATTTCTTACTTGTATCTTTGTTTTAAAATTTGTTTTTTATGCAAACACGTTTTTGGGTTAGACAACCTTTTGTGGGTTCTTTACCGTCTAACTAGTTTTAGTTCACCTAAAACTTATTTATGAGATATAATCATAAAAACAAAAAATTTTTAATTTTTTTTTATCTAAATAATATATTTTTTAACCAATTAATTTTGTTTTACATAAGGTTGGTTTATGGTTACTAAAAACCAAACAATTTAATGGCTAATCGGGCAAAAAGGAGTTTTTTGTTTCCCTTATATTTTTCCGTGGGTAGCTTGAAAGCTTAACCTCACGGGGGTCCAAGATCTAATGGACACCTAATAAGTGTTGACAGTTAACCGTTTCGTCCTTATGGGACTCCTCAGAACACTGCTGGTCAAGTGACAAATCTTGCGAAGTTAATCAGACGGTTTTGTCTCTAATTAAATGTAATTAGTGAGCGAACTATAGCAAGAGGCGCCATCTAAAAATATAAAGGAAACAAAAAACTTCTTTTTGCCCGATTAGCCATTAAACTTGTTTGATTTTTAAATTCACGGGTACGAAATTTCACGTTTGTTAGTATTATTTGGCTTAAAAATTCCGTTGATTGACGCTCACTGTCTTGATGACGGGTAAAAATGCAAAATGCGTTGATCCGGCCTGAAAAGACAAAGAGCTGTCGTAGGTCACGGACTATAGTGGTTTTCTTTTATTTGCATTCGATCTTTTCATTGATCGATATTGTATAGCAGTGTTTTCCCTGCTTTTGGTTTTTTGTTTCTCTCGTATCTCGGTAGATGGCGCCTCTTGCTATAGTTCGCTCACTAATTACATTTAATTAGAGACAAAACCGTCTGATTAACTTCGCAAGATTTGTCACTTAACCAGCAGTGTTCTGAGGAGTCCCATAAGGACGAAACGGTTAACTGTCAACACTTATTAGGTGTCCATTAGATCTTGGACCCCCGTGAGGTTAAGCTTTCAAGTTACCCACGGAAAAATATAAGGGAAACAAAAAACTCCTTTTTGCCCGATTAGCCATTAAACTTGTTTGATTTTTAAATTCACGGGTACGAAATTTCACGTTTGTTACTAAAAACATTATTTTCCTGTATTAAAATTGTTTTGTTTTTAGGTCAGCTATTGCAAAGTGTTGTCAACCACCCAACAAATTTCCTCCACAAACAGTTTAATCAACCAAGCAGCCATTCCGCCATTAAAGTCATTAGATCTGCCAAGCAGCCATCATCACTACAATCGACGTTTTCTTACCGTCGCTGTGCAAACCTGCAACTGGATACTTCTTTCCAAATTCAATACAGAGTCTGCTGTTCACCCTTAGTTTCAAAGATGGCCAATGTGAAAACTCAGCTCTTGCTGCGTACCTAGTGTTTGTTTAACACTATGGAGGAAATGGTTTGGTTTGGAGACTCCCTTAATTTATTTACGTTAACTTAAATCACTTTTTTTTTGTCTCCACAAATTTCTGCATAAGCGTGTATATAATATATACCTTAATGTAGTAGTTTTCAAACAATGTTTGTTAAAATTATATATTTTTATATATTTTTCGGTTTATTTGTCAATTTTATTTTGCCCTCATTTAGTTTAAGTTATCGTTGTTATTAAGCTGCACTGATATTCTGATTCTTTCAGTACTGTTTGGAGTCTACTGATCGTTCACCATGTTTGTTGCTGACTAGCTGATCTAAGATGTTGTACCTGATCCAGTGTTGCTGTTTTGTTCCAGAATGGAACTTCAAGTTTTTTCCAGCCAGAATGTTTGTTGACCATCATCCACAGAAGAAAAATGGAAACGAAGAGCGTTATAGATTTAGTTTAGATTTGTGTTGTCTGCACTACTTAATGCTTGTTGTTATAAACCATTTTATTTCGACTTGCGTTTAAAAAAAAATGTTTATACTTAATCAGGGGGAGTAATGTAACAAAACGGGATTTGAGCATAAATGGTATTTTTGCCATTTATAAGTTTTTAAAGATTTTTAATTAAATATTGTTTTGACATCAACAAGCATTAATTATATGCAAGACTAGGTTAGGATTAAGTAAAATTTATGGCAACTCGGCGACTTGTTTTTAGGCATATTTTCAGGTTCGCCGTATTTTAATAAAAGTTGTATTCGGCTAATATGTCCTTTGAGCCACTAACATCAAAATAATTCATATTTTGTAACTGGAAACAAATTAGCTAAACTATTTTCAATTAAAAAAAAACACAGTGTAATTTTACTTTCTAACGGGTTTTTAAGTCTGGCTTGCATTGCTATTTTGTCTCTTAGTGGAGCGCTTAAAGCGCAGTCTATCTCTTTCTCGCCAAGGCGAAAGGGAGTAGAATTCTAGCCAATCAACGCCAAGATATTTGTCCCTTCAAGCGCAGGGTCGCTTTAACTGAGACGGGAAACTTTCGAAAGTCGTCAGGGACGTCACTCTTTAGTTGGCCTTTGCTTGGTACGTTACACTTTCATTCACACTTCTTAAGGGGGGTTTTATTTTAACTGGGGAAATTTATCAATTATTTTAACTTTGTATAAGCTATTATCTTTATTATTCATAATTATTTTAGTCTTTTCTTTTGGAGTTTATTGATTTTAAAGTCATTAATTATTACTGTTTCCAGTGTTTTGAAATAATGTGTTTAACTATTTTATGGTTTTTTTAACAACAAAATACAAACCATTCGTTGCCCTAAAATCGGCATTTTTAATTAATAACATCCCAAACCTAAACAGTAATATTAAGTAAGTTAAACAGTTGATTGAATAGTTTCACTCATTCAATCAACGTTTAAGATGTTGATAAATATATATATTTACAACAAATATATAAAAGGTTTATAAAACCTAAAAGTTTAAGAAGTGAAAATATTTGAATACATAAGTTTAATAGTAGTAAAAAGTCGATATTCAACTAATAAATATAAGAAGTGAAAGTCTGAATCTACAAGAAGAAAATTAATAGGGTATGTATGATTATCCTACATTAGTTATACATTTGAGAAAAACGTTTATAGCATACTTTTCCTCCAAGAACCGTCAAATTCCCTTTCGAGATCGTGTAAATTTAATAACATATAGTAACATTTAATCAGTTATAATTTATATAAGTTGTAGCCTAAGTTGGTAGCTTACAACATTTAAGCCTTGGCCACTTGAGGTGACAGTACGACTGTCACACACAGGCCCCTGTTACAGCTTTAAGAAATATTAAGGTCACTTTTATCCGTTGCATTTGTCATGTAAAATACTACCTAATATTAGTTTTTGCCAAACATTTTGCATAATATATAGTCCAAAGAATTAACCTAGGAACTTAAAATTAGACACTGTCTTAAAAATGACATCTGGGGGTCGATTTTTGTAGATTAGACCTCCGATCGTTTTTAGCCAGCTAAAATTTTTAGCCATATAAAATTGGGCTGCATTGAGTTCAACTAGAACTGGCAAAATATCGTGGAAGGTTTCTGCTCAATATTTTGAACCAAAAAGGCAAAACAACCTTAGATATTGTCAGGACTATATTTGTGAAAAGTGGTGTCTCCACCATATATGTCACAGGGTTTTGTATTTAGTGCCCTTGTGACTGAAGGATTTAGGGGAATATGAAAAAGAAGTATAAAGAATCCACATTTATACGTGTATTGTATATACATAAAATAGGTTAACAAGAATAAAATGCCAAACTAAACAATGTAATAAGGGGGATGCTGGTTGGAGAGAGTTGACCTAGGGGCCATAAGGAATAGACCTTATAGGCCGTAGAGAGTCGGCCTTATGGGCCATAAAGCTTAACCACTATAGTGGGGTTTTACTTGGTTATGTTTAGTAGGGACCACATATTTCAGTGGTGTCCTGGGTTAGTAGGGACCACGTATTTCAGTGGTGTACTGGGTGTGGTTAGTACGAACCACGTATTTCAGTGGTGTACTGGGTTGATCACTTGTAAGAGTGATGCCGGTCTATTGTCCAGCATCGGCTTTTATAGATGAAATTTGTGCATACTCAGCAATATTGATTATTGCTACGTTTTTATAGTGGTTTAATTAAATTTTAAACTATTTTATGACAATATTAGTAAACACAACGTTCTAGAGCTAATTTTCTTACGAATTTCATTCTATGAAGGAAACAAAAACCGTTTTCCGACACGAATTGTACGTCGAATTTATTTCTCAGTGTTCATACAAGTCAGTGATTGCGAGCCGCAGTGTTGTCAGTGCAGCTTGGTAGAATTCTTTCACTTATTTCAGAAAATCGAGTTCGCCGTGATTTTTATGACACTTACTTTGACAGACAAGTATGAAGGAATTAAAAATGTTGATTTCTCACACGTGCGGATATGGTGTGTTGATTCCGGGTCCGTACCGTTCTTCAACTGCAGTTGAAGTGCGGATATGGTGTTCTGTGGGGCGGATTATTATCCCAGAGAGAGGCTCCATTTCTTTTAAATACGCCTCTCACAAAAGACAAGAAGATTTGGATAGCTCTACTTGGATAACCTCTGTGGTTCTACACGAAGACTCACCTATAAAATCTCCTGATGATATAAGAAGAGAAACATAGTATACAAAGTTTTCCATCCCAGAGGGGCTCCATTTCTTTTAAATATGCCCCTCACAAAAGACGAGAAGATATGAATAGTCTTACATAGTCTTGAAGCTTCACTCATAAAATCTCCTGATGAAATATAAAAAGAAACGTACCTACCTATAGTTAGTATACAAAGTTAAAATTATCATAAAAATTCAAAATAATGGATATGTATCGGGGAACATCCTTAAATTATGCAACGCAAAAAGTCAGGATTTTTAACTCCCCCTCGTAACGCATTTTCAAGAAAAAACACATTAAAAAAACATTGCGTGTAATCATGACGCAAAGCCAATCTCCCCCTCTTGAGTGTTTATATTCCTTATAAGGAATATAACTGGATCAATTTTTTTGCGGGGCTTAAATCAAATTTGGTAATAAAACATTTAAATAATATTGGTGTTCTTTGGATGGTTATACATCATGGGCGTAGTCAGGCTGGGGCACTTGCCCCACCCTGCCTTGTCACCTGCACCATCCTGGCTTTAGCTCATTTAGTAATACAAGAATTAAAGGGGAGCTATAAAATTTTGTGCTTTTTTGCCCCACCGTGAGTGAGACCCTGACTACGCCCATGTTATACATGGTTAATTTACCAATTTTTAATAGGTGCTTATTTTGTTAATTTAATTTGGCAGGGTTATAGTTACACTATCTGCTTATAGGTACTTACTATAGCTTTTTTAACTATAGACTATAGCAACCCCCACAACTAAAATCATTATTTATTACTACAAGTCTGTGACATAGGTATACCTATATATCCAATTTTTGTATTTTTTTAAATTTAACTTTGCATACCTATACTATCCATGAAGATGAGATGAGATGAGAAGAATCATTGTATCGACAGTGCTAGAATAAATTATTATTTACTTGTATAATATAATTCAATTTTTTTTTGTTAATAAATTATTTAGAAACCTTATGCAGTAGGTACTTTTTTTTCACTTTTATTGGGTCACTGAATAATGACTTTTCAGTCCTTTATTTTAAATCAAAAACTTTGAGTTTTTGGTTACTATGGAGAAAAAAGTTATGTAAAAATTTTACATTTTTTGTAACAAATATGTTCTAATGAAAAATTGTTTGAAATACATTTTCCTTGAACGAAAATTCGTTCAAAAACCTTTTCTTTGAATGGAAATTTGTTTGAACAAACTTCTAATCGAAGAAAATGTTTGTTCGAACAAACTTCTAATCAAAGAAAATGTTTTTGAACAATTTTCTGTATATAGAAAATTTTATTGAATGATTATCCTTTTGAAGAAAATGTTTTTTTAAATTTAATTATTGATTTAGAATCTTAATAAGGTACTTTATTTTTTATGTGTTTTTAGTTATTATAAAAATACTCTGCCAATATATGGGTACCTAAGCTCACAGTAGGTAGGATAGTTATAGTGTACGTGTGAGCTAATATAACTTAAAACTGAAATATATTTTATTCAACTCCATACTCAATTACCTTTCGTTTGATACCACACAAGCCATGTTTTGACTTAAACTCTAATTTTTGAAATCTACCCCCACCCTTTTTTTTAAACTAAAATGTATTTTGTTTAACTCCAGACTCAATTACCTTTCGTTTGAGATCACACACGACATATTTTCACTTAAACTCTCAGAGAAACTTTTTTTTTTCTAAAAAAAAACAAAATAGCGCACACTACTATGGTATAGTAGTAGTGTGAGCTAAAATAAATTTTAAGATTAAGATTTTACAGTTTTTGTAACATTTGAGTAAAAATATGTTCAAATGGAAAATTCTTCTAAATCATATTCTCCTAAAACATTTTCCTTGGATGGAAATTTCTCGAAAAACATTTTCTTTAAATGGAAATTTGTGCAAACAAATTTCTATTTGAAGAAAATGTTTTTGAACAATTTTCTCTTTGAAGGAAATTTTATTGAATAATTATCCTTTTGAACAAAATGTTTTTTAAAATAAAAAGTGAATTAATTATTGAAGAAACTTCATAAGGTACTTTATTTTTTTAAATTAAAATAACGACTATACAGTGCTTACTTAAAATCAACAACTGTTTTTGGTGATTATAGAAAAATAGTTTTTAAAATTTAGATTTTACATTTTTTTAGAACATGGGAACAAAAATTTGTTCAAAAATATTTTCAAGAAAATTTTACTGAATAATTATCCTTTTGAAGAACTGAACAAAAAATGTTATATAAAACATGTACTCAAAGTATGAAGCAGGCATGTAGATAGCTTCTCTTCCTGAGGGGATACTCCCATATAGAAAGTCCTGTGTTGTTTCTCAGGTGCATGATGTTTTGGACAGGGTAGGCAGAAATGCTTGCCGGAGGCAAGTCCACTGAATACAGAACATTTTAGTAGTGAAGTGCCCAACACTAAAATTTCATAATAAAAACTTGTTCAAGGAGGGGGGAAATGTCCCCCCAGTGCCCCCCCTCCTTATATATGTGCCTGGTATCTATTTCTCACAAACTATTATGAAACTGAACTTCACTTCATATTGCTCAACTGTTTTTGTTTGTGGAAATGTAATCACTTTACGCACTTTTCTTATGAATAATATTATTTTTAATAATAATTAAAAAATAATATTTGATAATACATTGTATTCTTTTTCACATTCACATAGTTACATTACTATAATTGAATAAATCACAAAAGAGATTTGGGTGGCGTCTACTGGTCTCGAAGGATGTTTATTTCTCTGCAACAAGTTTTTTATTTGGACCAACATAGCAGATGATAGGTATTGCTTGCAAGCTTAAGAAGTTTGTTGTTGTTGTAGACACATAAGTAACCTGTAACAAAAAAAATCCTATATTAAAAACTAATATTTTTCAAGAAGATGCAAATTTTCCATTACTAATTATTTTTAAAAAGTACTACTTAGGTATGCAAACAAAAGTTTTTTAAATTTTAAGGCCTGAGTCTCAAGACCAACTTAAGCTGAAATTTTCTTGATTCCTACAGTTTTTACTGGTATTTTACGCACAGGAAATAATTTGGCTATGCCTTTAAAAAGATATCCAAGTGAAAAAAATAATATTTTTTTGGCAAAGGGGCTCTTGTTAGCGAAGTTACGAGACAAAACTAGACTAATACTTACGTTTGAACATATCGCACAACAGCTACAAATCCAAAACTATCGAACGTTGAACATAAATATAAATTAGTTGAATATAAATTATAAATTAAAATAAAAATTTCCAGAAAAATGCAATCCTAACCCACTTTTGTCTTTATCAAGCTTATTTTTTATTGTGAAATGCAGAACTGACTGACGGTAGCGTGGCACAGTGGGCCAAATCAGATATCCAAATGCATTTTTTCTTGGTAATACTAAATATTAACAAAACCAACATTTTTTGAAAGAATGGAGTAAATGTATGTTTATACGCCAAGGAAGTAGCTTGGGGAAGGGGGTAAGCCCTCTAATATCAAAATTAGCCCCTTTCAAACGAAATGAACATAATCTATCAGGGGCGCCGACCAAGTTCACAAATAACATGCGGACTAGGCCTTCCTTCTCTGTTTTTTCTAGAATTTTAGTGACATAATTAAGTGATTTATTATAAAAAAAATAAGCTCTCCTAGAAAAAGAAAACATCGTTTTACTTTAATTGCTGTTTTTGTAGTTGAATAATAATATACAAATAGATTCCTACATAAAAAGTATAACTGCCTGTATTTCTATGGGAAGGGGTAAAGTGAGATATTCCCGTCCCCCATAACCAGCCCCCTCACAACAAACCTACAACAATCTGCCCCCCGTCCGATATCATAAGGACTGAAGATTTTTGAAGTGTAAACTTCTTTAGGCGCGTTTAGCAGTTTTTGTGGGTACTGAATTAAACTGAGCCGTCAGGCTCGGCAATGTAACGCTCATTCGGGTGAAGTCGGCTCGAGTCGACTGTGAGAGGAACATTCAGCGAGCGACATGATGATGCAGATGAAGGCCAGTATTATTAATTTCGCCTTGTTGAAGTTTACACTTCTGCCGTGTGGTCTTAAGCACACAAAATAATTTTTTATTTAATGATATGACATAACTTTGTAAAAGTCACTTTTGCATTTGGGTAGGGGAATGTGTCCACGATCAAACATAAGAGGTATTTTCCTAAATAAACCAGATCACGTTTTTATTTTCCATAAGAAAGGCTCAACGAAATCTTTATGGTTAAATATAAAAGATAGATCAGTGTCCTCTTCTAATACAAAAAATATTTTTAAAAAGAAGAAACATTCTGTGCCGTTGTGGAACTTGTGTTCCAAAATAAGACAAGAGTTTTATTTATACAAGGTGTTTAAGTTATTGTAAGTCAAAAAGTTTATATAAAAATAGATACGTAAACGCTTAGTTTTCGAGATACAGGGTGTTAAAATTTCATATATTTTTTAGTTTTTTGTTTATAGCTCGTGCAGTTTTTGAGATATGCAGCTCAAATTTAACACATATATTTAGCTGGTGTCATTACACTATAAGACATATCAAACGATAGTAAAAATCTAGGTTATACTTTTTCAGGGCTCATGTCACTTTTTTCCTGGGATATTTTTTTGTTGTAAGCCACTGGTAGATTCTAAAACAAGAAATAAAATCCTTGTTTCGTTTGCAAATTTTTTTGTCTCTTGCAATTTTTTCGCATCTCTAACCGTTTATAAAAAAGCTTTTGCGCCAAAGACTGCTATCATCAAAATAAAAAATGCTTCGGCATGGCATGGCGGCTATATCAAAATAAACAAAAAATATTATCTCGAAAACTAAGCGTTTGTAGACCTATGTTTATATGAACTTTTTGTCTTAAAATCACTCAAGAAATTTAATACTAAAATTATGTTATTGAACACCCTGTATATATGGGTCTGAGTGGAAGAGCGGGCTAAACAAACGATTTTTTTTCTAATAGTGCCTAATTTTTCTCAAATATTTGTACGTGGCGACATTTTTTTCATTGAATATTTTCTGTCATGTGCACAATAAGGTTAATGGGTGGGTGGGAGGGTAGAAGAAAGAAAATTCTTATTATTTGTATTTTTTTGCAATACTTATTTTAGGTACTAGCAGGTGGAGCCCATCTTCAGTAAACTAATCTAGCCTACCTAAACTATATCACACTCGTCCCCCTTGTACGAGTTTCCTTATATCTTCCATTACTTAAATCTTTTTCCGATCTAAAAATTAAACCTACTAAATGAACGGACAAGTCGCTCCCCTCGGTGGCGCAATAGTCTAGGTACTAATTGTAGGCTAGGCTACAAATGTCCGCCCTTTTTTTGCATTGGTTTGGTTAGGTTTATGACTTCTGACCTAATTAGTCCATTAAACAAGTGTTTACTACTTTAGACATTATTTCATACACATGAAAAATGACCGATCGTTTTAAAAAGTAGACAAGTATTTGTAAACATAAATATTATTTTTCAAATTAAATCAAATCTTTATTATTTTTCCGTACAAATTGTACATAAAGAATGGGGGTTAAGGAATAACTGTACTAAAACATTAATTAAAAGTGGTTTGGTTAGATATTATTAAAAAAAAAACTTTAATTAAGTACATGTTTGCATTTTCACTAATATAACAATATAACCATCAAAATGGAGTTATTTTTATTTTATATTTGGATTGCCTTAAGAGTTTGACTTTGGAGCAGTGATTAAATTTAAAATTAAACCGATTTTAAAGGAAAAAATCAATTATACCCACATCCCAGCCAAAGCTATCAGGTAAAAACTATAAATAATCTAAAAATGCGGAAATATTTTTAAAAAGAGTATCGTTATATAAATCCAAGTATGTGACATTCTCTTTAATTTTGTTTTAATGACTGCCTTTTTAAATTAGTAGTTTTGTAACCGTGTAAATAAATAAGTTGTATAGTTTTAGCGTATAGTAGCCATCCTGAATTTTAAAAAAAGCCATATTAATCTTTATTTGCATTTAAAGCCTTAAGGAAGGTATCGGTTTCTTATTCCAATTGATTAATAACTAACCTAAAAAAATAACAATAGCCGGCTTCGCTGGTTCAGCCTGACTTGCACATGTCATAGCGTAAAAAAATCTCCTTAACAAGGGCTTGTTAGTCTACGGTTAGAAAAACGTTAAATGCAATGGACTGTATAAATTTTAATTAATGATAGCGCGAACAAACATAAATATTGATATGAAATTACGAAATAATCAAAACGGCCATAGGTAAAATATTGGTTGCACACAACGGTAATCAGAACAAATGCACTCACCTCTTTTGCAGCCAAATTCTCCACTTCCAAGGGACCCCTGATGGATCTAATGATGTCACCACGTAGCTGAAGGGTTGAAGTTTCTAGTTCTATGCTTCAGTACACAAAAATCGAGCACTTTCAGGTGTAGATATTTGAAATAGTTGGAGAACGAAATTAACACGCCTTTTTCTCTAGGCGATTGACAAGGATCTCTCTGGTTGTTGGTGCGCATGTCCAAATACGCGGAATGCGCTTTGTCCTTCATACAGTTGTGTGTGTTTAAAAATAGATATAAACAACCGCGAAATTTAGCGGGAGCTAACATAACTGCCCTCCAAAACACACAAATTTAGAATCTCAACCGGACAGATATAGATATAAGAAAAAGAATCGACCGATAAATATAAATGAATGAAAACAGATAAGTATTGTAAGTTTATTTAGATATAACGAAATCCCGAAAAAAGGCAAAACAAGCAAACCAAAAATTCAAAAAAAATTAAAAATAAAAAAAACCTATTGTAATACCCGGTAAAAGGTAGAAAATTAAAATTACTTTTAATTTGGCAAGAGGCACAGTTTTACAACTGGCCGCTTATAAACACCGGTAACCGTTTGTACCGTCGCAACACGCACCTGACGGTCCCCGCCGGGATGCAGTTCGATGACCCGACCAACCGGCCATTTCAAAGGCGATTGAATGTGATCACTTGTTATGATCACCAAATCATTTAACTTGATATTTGGGGACGAATCAGCCCATTTGTGTCGCTGTTGTAGCGTATGCAAATACTCGATAGAATACCGTTTCCAAAAATCATTATGTAGTTTTTGGATTAGTTGCCATCTCGAGAGCCGATTTAGGGGAACCTCGGACAAATCTGACTCAGGAATTTCTGAATTAAGGGGTTCAAGTGTCAAAAAAATGCCCAGGGGTAAGAGGTTGAAGATCGTGTGGGTCTGAAGAGGCAGGAGATAAAGGGCGACTATTAAGTACGGCTTCTATGCGACAGGTAAGGGTGGACATCTCCATGATAGACAACTTCTGGTCGCCGACAACTCGTACAAAGTGAGTTTTAAAACTTTTGACGCCAGCTTCTGCCAGGCCATTGAAATGTGGACTGAGAGGAGGTCCCAGATGCCAACGAATAGAAAGTCTGGTGGCAGCACTTCTTGCGTAATTTAGTAATTGGTTACGAAACCCTATAAAATTACTGCCTTGATCTGACCAGCATTGCGTCACGCTTCCGCGTCTGGAAATGAATCGATGGAATGCGCCTACGAACCCTTCCAATGCAAGGTTAATTCCAAATGCACGCAATGTGTGGCCGTACAGACAAACACACAGACATACGATTTGAAAGCTTTACAACCACGGTAACGATGAGGAATCACAAAGAAAGGTCCACAAAAGTCGATAGCTACACTCGAAAAAGGTTTTAGTTGATTGATTCGATGAGCGGGAAGTGAACTCATTATGGGCGGTCTATAGGGTTTAGGGTTGATTCTAAAACATTGCAAGCAGTTGGATATGGTTCTTTGAATTGCCCGTCTGGCAGATAATATCCAAAATTGCTGTAAAAGCAGATTATGTAATGTTTTAAACCCAGGATGAAGATATTGTCGATGAGCGGACTCGATAAGAAGAGTAGTTAAACGATGGTCACTCGAAAGTAAGACGGGGTGTTTTGCAGAATAAGACAAAAGGTCAGATTTTTGTAATCTGCCACCGACTCTAATGATATTATTCTCATCAAGAAAAGGTGAAAGTTTTCGCAAAGGTTTCGGTATTGGTTTATCCTTAGATAACACGGAAAAAAGCTCAGAAAAACAAGAACCTTGCACGCGTTTGATAAGAAGGTGTAACGCACTTTGCATCTCATCGGTGGTAGGAAAAACAATATTCTCAAAAATAACTTTTTGGTCCGGCGGCTTAGTGGGTTTTTGATAGGAATGGTTTTGAAAAAGGTTAACTATTCGAAGGACATAACAAATGATACGTTGAATTTTTGATATAGAGGAATATTTGATAAGAAGCTGATCTAAGAAGTTGACATCAATTATCGCATTGCAACAGACTTTTGGCTTTTCCTCCAGATTAATATCTTCGAAATCAATCGGCATTTTTGGTTTATGAAAATCGGGCCATTTGTTTTCGAGAGACCACAAAAACGACGGTGCGTTCCACCACATGTCATGTGACATGAGCTGTGAAGGGGTGGCCCCTCGTGACGCAATATCGGCTGCATTCAAAGCAGAAGGAATAAAGCGCCACGAGTTTGAGGGAATGATTTCTTGGATTCTACTGACTCGATTTCCAACAAAGGTTTGCCAGCGATTAGGAGGGGATGAAAGCCAGTGCAATACGACTTGCGAATCGCAGAAAGTAACGATATTTGTAAAAGCTATTTTTCCTTCATAGCTAGATAAAACGAAGTCAATTAATTCGCTTAGAAGAAATGCGCCTAGGAGTTCTAACCTAGCCAAAGTTTGTGACTTTATAGGCGCGACCCTAGATTTTGCAGATATGAGAGAAACAAATATACTGTTTTTCTCTTCTACACGAAAATATACGACGCCTGCGTAGCCTCGAATTGAAGCGTCATAGAAGCCGATGATTTGACAGGTATTGGGTTTTGACAGTTTGATTTGTCGGGGTAATTGAAAATTGGAAAGAAGCGGGAATTCAGAACGAAGTTTGTTCCAAGAGTCGATGATAGAAGAATCTGGTTCTTCGTCCCAGCCTATTTTCGATATCCACAACTGTTGCAAAATAAATTTTGCTTGTAGCAACAAGGGACAAAGAAAACCTAAGGGATCGAAGATTGTCCCTATGATAGATAAAATAGAACGTTTGGTTGGGGGTTTGTCCTTCATTCGGCATTGATAAGAAAAAATGTCGTTTTTTGGATGCCATTGAAGTCCTAAAACTTTGATAAAGTGGGGTTCCTCCTTGTCGAAAGAGAGAGGCATTTGACAATCGGACTCTGGCAATGTTGCCAATAACTCAGGACAATTGCTTGCCCATTTTTTAAGTTCAAATCCTCCCGACTTCAACAAATCATTGAGTTCTGTTTGAAGGGAGAGAGCTTCAGAAAGCGAAGGGCTAGTTCCCAAGATATCGTCGATATAGATTGACGTTTTTAGAACAGTACTAGCCATAGGAAAACGTTCCTTTTCTCTCTCTGCCAGCTCATTTAAGGTACGCATGGCTAGAAAAGGTGAGCATGTCATGCCAAAAGTGACAGTAGAAAGTTCCCACACTGAAAGTGGGTCCTGTGGAGAAAACCTCCAAAATATCCTTTGATAAGGACGGTGATAAGGATTGATAAGGACTTGACGGAACATCAGTTTGATGTCAGCAATGTAGGCAATAGGATTAAGACGAAACGTAAGGAGTAAAGAAGCAATATCCTTTTGAAGTGTCGGTCCAGATAACAATGTGTCATTGAGACTAATATTTTTTGGGGTGAATGCCGAACAATCCCAGACTACCCTTAATTTTGTACTTAAGCTTTCCGGCTTTAGTACGCAATGATGTGCTAAAAAACACGACACGTCGACCTTTGGTTGACTAGATAAAACTAAACTCATATGATTAGAATCGATTGTTAGTCCACGGTTAGAAAAACGTTAAATGGAATGGACTGTATAAATTTTAATTAATGATAGCGCGAACAAACATAAATATTGATATGAAATTACGAAATAATCAAAACGTCCATAGGAAAAATATTGGTGGCACACAACGGTAATCAGAACAAATGCACTCACCTCTTTTGCAGCCAAATTCTCCACTTCCAAGGGGCCCCTGATGGATCTAATGATGTCACCACGTAGCTGAAGGGTTGAAGTTTCTAGTTCTATGCTTCAATACACAAAAATCGAGCACTTTCAGGTGTAGATATTTGAAATAGTTGGAGAACGAAATTAACACGCCTTTTTCTCTAGGCGATTGACAAGGATCTCACTGGTTGTTGGTGCGCATGTCCAAATACGCGGAATGCGCTTTGTCCTTCATACAGTTGAGTGTTTTTAAAAATATATATAAACAACCGCGAAATTTAGCGGGAGCTAACATAACTGCCCTCCAAAACACACAAATTTAGAATCTCAACCGGACAGATATAGATATAAGAAAAAAGAATCGACCGATAAATATAAATGAATGAAAACAGATAAGTATCGTAAGTTAATTTAGATACAACGAAATCCCGAAAAAAGGCAAAACAAACAAACAAAAAATTCAAAAAAAAATTAAAAATAAAAAAACCTATTGTAATACCCGGTAAAAGGTAGAAAATTAAAATTACTTTTAATTTGTCAAGAGGCACAGTTTTACAACTGGCCGCTTATAAACACCGGTAACCGTTTGTACCGTCGCAACACGCAACTGACCGTTCCCGCCGGGATGCAGTTCGATGACCCGACCGACCGGCCATTTCAAAGGCGATTGAATGTGATCACTTGTTATGATAACCAAATCATTTAATTTGATATTTGGGGACGAATCAGCCCATTTGTGTCGCTGTTGTAGCGTATGAAAAATACTCTATAGAATACCGTTTCCAAAAATCATTATGTAGTTTTTGGATTAGTTGCCATCTCGAGAGCCGATTTAGGGGAACCTCGGACAAATCTGACTCAGAAATTTTTGAATTAAGGGGTTCAAGTGTCAAAAAATGCCCAGGGGTAAGAGGTTGAAGATCGTGTGGGTCTGAAGAGGCAGGAGATAAAGGGCGACTATTAAGTACGGCTTCTATGCGACAGGTAAGGGTGGACATCTCCATGATAGACAACTTGTGGTCGCCGACGACTCGTACAAAGTGAGTTTTAAAACTTTTGACGCCAGCTTCTGCCAGGCCATTGAAATGTTGACTGAGAGGAGGTCCCAGATGTCAACGAATAGAAAGTCTGGTGGCAGCACTTCTTGCGTAATCCAGTAATTGGTTACGAAACCCTATAAAATTACTGCCTTGATCTGACCAGCATTGCGTCACGCTTCCGCGTCGGGAAATGAATCGATGGAATGCACCTACGAACCCTTCGGTGGACAGTTCCATGGTTAATTCCAAATGCACGCAATGTGTGGCCGTACAGACAAACACACAGACATACGATTTGAAAGCTTTACAACCACGGTAACGATGAGGAATCACAAAGAAAGGTCCACAAAAGTCGATAGCTACACTCGAAAAAGGTTTTAGTTGATTGATTCGATGAGCGGGAAGTGAACTCATTATGGGCGGTCTATAGGGTTTAGGGTTGATTCTAAAACATTGCAAGCACTTGGATATGGTTCTTTGAATTGCCCGTCTGGCAGATAATATCCAAAATTGCTGTAAAAGCAGATTATGTAATGTTTTAAACCCAGGATGAAGATATTGTCGATAAGCGGACTCGATAAGAAGAGTAGTTAAACGATGGTCACTCGAGAGTAAGACGGGGTGTTTTGCAGAATAAGACAAAAGGTCAGATTTTTGTAATCTGCCACCGACTCTAATGATATTATTCTCATCAAGAAAAGGTGAAAGTTTTCGCAAAGGTTTCGGTATTGGTTTATCCTTAGATAACGCGGAAAAAAGCTCAGAAAAACAAGAACCTTGCACGCGTTTGATAAGAAGGTGTAACGCACTTTGCATCTCACCGGTGGTAGGAAAAACAATATTCTCAAAAATAACTTTTTGGTCCGGCGGCTTAGTGGGTTTTTGATAGGAATGGTTTTGAAAAAGGTTAACTATTCGAAGGACGTAACAAATGATACGTTGAATTTTGGATATAGATGAATATTTGATAAGAAGCTGATCTAAGAAGTTGACATCAATTATCGCATTGCAACAGACTTTTGGCCTTTCCTCCAGATTAATATCTCCGAAATCAATCGGCATTTTTGATTTATGAAAATCGGGCCATTCGTTTTCGGGAGACCACAAAAACGACGGTGCGTTCCACCACATGTCATGTGACATGAGCTGTGAAGGGGTGGCCCCTCGTGACGCAATATCGGCTGCATTCAAAGCAGAAGGAATGTAGCGCCACGAGTTTGAGGGAATGATTTCTTGGATTCTACTGACTCGATTTCCAACAAAGGTTTGCCAGCGATTAGGAGGGGATGAAAGCCAGTGCAATACGACTTGCGAATCGCAGAAAGTAACGATATTTGTAAAAGTTATTTTTCCTTCATAGCTAGATAAAACGAAGTCAATTAATTCGCTTAAAAGAAATGCGCCTAGGAGTTCTAGCCTAGCCAAAGTTTGTGACTTTATAGGCGCGACCCTAGATTTTGCAGATATGAGAGAAACAGATATATTGTTTTCCTCTTCTACACGAAAATATACGACGCCTGCGTAGCCTCGAATTGAAGCGTCACAGAAGCCGATGATTTGACAGGTATTGGTTTTTGACAGTTTGATTTGTCGGGGTAATTGAAAATTGGAAAGAAGCGGGAATTCAGAACGAAGTTTGTTCCAAGAGTCGATGATAGAAGAATCTGGTTCTTCATCCCAGCCTATTTTCGATATCCACAACTGTTGCAAAATAAATTTTGCTTGTAGCAACAAGGGACAAAGAAAACCTAAGGGATCGAAGATTGTCCCTATGATAGATAAAATAGAACGTTTGGTTGGGGGTTTGTCCTTCATTCGGCATTGATAAGAAAAAATGTCGTTTTTTGGATGCCATTGAAGTCCTAAAACTTTGATAAAGTGGGGTTCCTCCTTGTCGAAAGAGAGAGGCATTTGACGATCGGACTCTGGCAATGTTGCCAATAACTCAGGACAATTGCTTGCCCATTTTTTAAGTTCAAATCCTCCCGACTTCAACAAATCATTGAGTTCTGTTTGAAGGGAGAGAGCTTCAGAAAGCGAAGGGCTAATTCCCAAGATATCGTCGATATAGATTGACGTTTTTAGAACAGTACTAGCCATGGGAAAACGTTCCTTTTCTCTCTCTGCCAGCTCATTTAAGGTACGCATGGCTAGAAAAGGTGAGCATGTCATGCCAAAAGTGACAGTAGAAAGTTCCCACACTGAAAGTGGGTCCTGTGGAGAAAACCTCTACAATATCCTTTGATAAGGACGGTGATAAGGATTGATAAGGACTTGACGGAACATCTGTTTGATGTCAGCAATGTAGGCAATAGGATTAAGACGAAACGTAAGGAGTAAAGAAGCAATATCCTTTTGAAGTTTCGGTCCAGATAACAATGTGTCATTTAGACTAATATTTTTTGGGGTGACTGCCGAACAATCCCAGACTACCCTTAATTTTGTACTTAAGCTTTCCGGCTTTAGTACGCAATGATGTGCTAAAAAACACGACACGTCGACCTTTGGTTGACTAGATAAAACTAAACTCATATGATTAGAATCGATATAGTCTTGCATGAAACTTGAATAGGCAGTGTACAGATCAGGATTTTTGATTAATCTATTTTCTAGAAGTAAAAATCTACGATAAGCTTGCGGATAAGTATTTCCTAGGTCAGGGTTTATTTTGTCTTTAAACGGAAGATCTACCATGAATCTACCGCTCGGTTGCCGTACTACACTAGCAGTAAAAATTGATTCTGCTTGTTTTTCTTCCTTTGATAAGATTTGTTTTTTAGGCAAATGTTCGATTTCCCAAAACCTAGGGAGAATGACCTCTAAAGGAGGTGAATGACTCGTTAAAAAACAACTGGTTCGTTCCGTAAGACTACCTACTTCGTCAACCCTTCCCATGACGACCCAGCCAAAGATAGTTTCAAGGGTTGAAGGCTGCCCTACCTGTCCAAGAACCCTGCCCTCCTTGAATATCTGTGCGAATAGCTCGCAACCAATAACCAGGTCCACAGGTCTAGATTTGAAATAAGATGGGTCGGCAAGTTTAAGGTTTTGCAAGTGTTTCCACTGATTATCGTTCAAAGAGAATGTAGGCATATTGGAACATAGTTGTGGAACAACAATTGCTTCGAAATTAAGTAAAGGAGTGACTTGTCCTTGTGGCTTAATGTGACATTGAACGATCCCTTTGGAAGTGAAAGAAGACATCTGATTTAATCCGAATATTTCAGTGGTGTAACTTCGCCTAGGAAGATTAAGACGCTGAATACACTTTTCACTGATGAATCCTGTCTGTGATCCAGAATCAAGCAGTGCCCTTACAGGTTGAAAATTTCCGCAACCGTCCATAAGATCTATTATGGCGGTGCATAAAAGAAAGTTACCTGAAGGTCCTGAGGCATTTAATGACACATGAAGATTATTGACAGGTGGTGTGTGAATGACAGGACTAGTATCTTGGCTTCCAGACTCTTGATTAGTTTCTAAGATATGAATTAAAGTGTGGTGCCTTTTACTATTGCAAGTCCTGCATGAATATTTTGATTTGCACGTATCTACATCATGCAAGGGATGAAAACACGCTAGACATAATTTTTTCTGTTTGACGAAAGATAGGCGATCGATAGGTGAGGGATCAAGAAATGTTTGACATTTCGAAAGCACGTGACCTTGATTACACCGGAAACATTTTTTTCCCGTACTTGAATTAGTTGAGGTGCCAGCCAGTCCTATAAAAGGCGAATTGGATGATTTATAGGTAGGCTTTTGCCCAAACTGATTTCGCATAGAATTTGAATTTTGATAGGTAGGCTTTTGCCCAGACTGATTTTGCATAGAATTTGATTTTTGATATATAGGCACCTTTTTGGGTGCTGTTGATTGAGGAAGTGATTCCAAAACTTTACATCTTTTTTCTAGGAATTGAAAAAGTGATTGAAAAGTGGGAATTTCGGTATTAGTATTGGCGTGACTCATTTCGAAATTTGAACGCGTTGGAATATCCAATTTTTCTAATAAAATGAAAAAAATAATAAAGTCCCACCTGTCAACGTCAAAGCTAAGTGATTTTAAAATTTCTAGGGATTCAGAAAAGGTGTCAATTAAATTACGTAATTCTTTAGCTGACTCGTTTTTTAAGGTGGAGTTCATAATTGAG
This sequence comes from Aspidapion aeneum, assembly GCA_963576565.1. NCBI lineage: Eukaryota > Metazoa > Arthropoda > Insecta > Coleoptera > Brentidae > Aspidapion > Aspidapion aeneum. The sequence goes on along the minus strand of OY755038.1, from coordinate 119,039,501 downwards.
CTTAAAGCATCATTTGCGAGGTCTCGCTTGTTTTGATATCTATTGACTAATTTGTCATAAGCAATTTTATAATTTTGATCAGATAAGCTAATCCCTGATCAATTTTAAAGGCTCATCCTCGAGATATGAAAATAAATATTGAAGTTTTCGAACGTTACTTAGACTTTGATTTTGATCTATAATGTTATTAAAAAGATCGAAAAATCTTGGCCATAATTTTTTATCACCTCGGAATATGGGAATACCTAACTCTTTGAGTTTTGTAGTTTCGTTTTGTCGAACATATGATCCCGAAAAGGATGGGGCCTCAACCGGAAATATTTTAGAGTAAACCCCCTTACACGCATAAAAATATTTACGAGCTTCTGAAAGGATCGCATCCTGCGTTTTAAACTCCTCCTCGTCCGTGTCGTTTATCAACATAATGACGTCATTATGCGCCAGCATGCATTTATCGAATGTTTCATCCAAATCGGAATACCTCACTTGAAACTCGTTTCTCGCTCTTTCATCCTTTTCCGCGGTCTTTGACAACACATAACACTCGGTGATCGCAGATAAAAAACCCTTGCGTTTTTGTACGGCTTTTTTGACAGACATGATTTTACCTTTGAAATGACGAAATTGTCGGTAAATATACAATTAACGCTAAATTAATGCTTCTGAAATAGAAAAATGACGAATTGTCGAAAATATGCACTAATTTATCGCAATTGATGAAAATTGTTTTAAATATCGAAATGATATGAAACACCCTAACACATAAATGAGAAAAGAAATGTTTTTGTTTGTTTTGTTTTGATTCCTTCGCTTGGTTTGTTTATACCACGCGGTACGCGAAAACAGGTACTGCCGACACCACACTGACCTTCGGTGCGAACACGACTTTCTCGACTCGATTCAAGGCCACCTTGTTTGGCTTGGCCACAGATTAGGTAAATAAGTGGCTTGGCATGAAAATAATTATTAATACCGTCGTATGGATTTATTCTAAATAATTCGGCTCGCAAGGAACACTTTATGTTAGTCCACGGTTAGAAAAACGTTAAATGCAATGGACTGTATAAATTTTAATTAATGATAGCGCGAACAAACATAAATATTGATATGAAATTACGAAATAATCAAAACGTCCATAGGTAAAATATTGGTGGCACACAACGGTAATCAGAACAAATGCACTCACCTCTTTTGCAGCCAAATTCTCCACTTCCAAGGAGCTCCTGATGGATCTAATGATGTCACCACGTAGCTGAAGGGTTGAAGTTTCTAGTTCTATATTTCAGTACACAAAAATCGAGCACTTTCAGGTGTAGATATTTGAAATAGTTGGAGAACGAAATTAACACGCCTTTTTCTCTAGGCGATTGACAAGGATCTCTCTGGTTTGTCCTTCATACAGTTGTGTGTTTTTAAAAATATATATAAACAACCGCGAAATTTAGCGGGAGTTAACAAGGGCTTATAAAACATGTATTTTCAATAAAATTGGTTAAGTAGTATCTGAAATAATCTTTATTTTATATTTGCGATCATTTTTGTTTAGTTGGATTGAAAAACTTATTTACTTTACATATATTTAAAAAAATGTTAAATCAGTACCTGGTCAAATATTTAGCTGCATTTTAAATATGAAATGTTTTTATAGGACACCCGGTACATCGGTAGCTAAAATTTTGAGGATTTACTACCCCTTAATCTTTTAATACAAAACTGCTAAATTATAACAATTGGTCCCACTGTGCGACGACCCTCCACGCTATTCATCGCCACTGCCAAGGGGTGCTGTGGAGTCTAGACCGGCGGCGTTGCCGGGCATCAGGTTAAATCTTGAGGCTAAAATTTTTTAGTCGGCCAAAACGATCGGAAGGTTAATTTACAAAAATCGACCCCCTGGTTGCAAATTTTACTCTGCTCTTTAAAATGAATGTATACTATACTATAGTTTAATGTGACATTTGCCAATTTTTTAATATCTACAAGAAAAGTTTTATTTCTGGTGCGCGCTATATGAAAATGAAAAAACTGTTGACTGATTATTATGTAAAAAGGTCCGAGTAAGCGAATGGTATAACTTACGTCAAAATCCGACGCATGGTTTTGAAGATATTGTAATTTGGTTAAATAACAATACTTGAAATTTATGGAGCTTTTTAAACATTTTGCGTTAAATTTCAAAAACCATAGGTCCCAGATAATGTAACAAATTGTAGCTCCCGCTCCTTTCATACTACAAAAACAGTGCATCAAAAAGAGTTTCAATTTTAACCTTAGAGTAATAATAATATAAAGAGAAGAAGTAAACCGCAGGCCCGTGTAAATTTTCCCTATTCGTGGCGGTCATTCCTGAAAACTGAAATTTGCAGAATCCCCGGCTATGGCAACATAGCTGCGTCACTGGAATCATCTCGAAAAAACGACACTGGGCTGAATTTTCACAATATTTTCAGAAACATAGCACTTCTTGTTTATTTTTACGTCCAACTAAGTTCTTTTTTACAAAAATAAAACTCAGCACACAGAAAAAAACACCAAAGATTCAATATACCGTGTCCGACGGCCAAGACAACACTGCATTTAATACAAACACATGTTACTGTCACTGTCGACCTTAGAGCTTAGGAATATCTGGGCTAACCGTTCACGACTTGAGGACCCACCTAATTAAACTTGTTGCCATTATATAAGTGAAAAAATAATCTTTTGTTTGAAACTCGTAGACAATGATTGAGTAGAAATAAAACTTTGGACTTCCATTGTCTTTATCTGAGGGCACGGCAGTGCCTCGCCAAGTTCGCGCTGCCGTACCATCTTTTCTTGAAACATTTCAGCCCATATTTGACCTATCTAAAACTCTACTTCGGAAAGAGCTACGAATCATACTTTGCACAGTCGTAGACCTTCATAGAGTTAACAACCCCTCCAAGTTTCATGGACTTCTATAAAGTAGTAAAGTAGTTACGAAATTTCAAAAAACGTCGAAATTGCTACTCACTCACTGACTCACTCACTCATGTATAGATCATCAAAATTCTACTGTACTTCCAGATATGCTACAGAGCTGAAATTTGGCAGACTGATGATATGACCAAACCCCTGAAAAAAATCAAAAAGCCCCAAAGTTCTAATTTACTGCCCTCCCCTATACATGTAAAATTATTTAAAAGTAACAGTACCCACTCTTAGAAATGCTGGAGAGCTGAGCTTTGGCAGCCTGATATGAACTATGATAAAACTATAGGAAAAAACACCCCAAAATTCTAATTTACTTCCCTCCCATATAAATGTAAAGTTATTTAAAAGTAACACTGCTCACTTCCAGAAACGCTAGAGAGCTGAGCTTTTTAAGACTGAAAGACACTATGATAAAACTATAGGAAAAAATTTTAAAACACCAATATTTTAATTTATTTCCCTCTCCTATAAATGTAAATTTATATAAAAGTAACATTGCCCACTTCCAGAAACGCTGGAAGGCTGATAGAAACTATGATAAAACCATGGGAAAAAATTTAAAAACCCCAAAAATTTTCATTTCCTCCCCTATAAATGTCAAGTTATGTAAAAGTAATTACCCACTTCCAAAAACGCTAGAGAGCTGAGCATTGGAAGACTGATAGGAACCATGATAAAACTATAGGAAAAAATTTCAAAACACGAAAATTTTAATTTACTTCTCTCCCCTATACATGTAAAGTTATGCAAAAGTAACAATGTCCACTTTCAGAAACGCTAGAGAGCTGAGCTTAGGAAGGCTGATAGCAGCTATGATAAAACCATGGGAAAAAACTAAAAGACCTTAAAATTTTAAGTAAGGCATTGCAAAAGCTTTGAACAATATTCCGCATATTTTACTGTTTAATTAAATATTATCCAATTCCTTCAAAAAAGAAGTGAAATCATAACAAAAACATTTCATGTAAACATAACCAAGTACGCGGCATTCCGTAAAAAGAATTGAGATAAAAGTAAAGTCAAGTTCTCCAATGCAAATTTTAAAATGAAAGTAAGAAACTAGTTTGGAAATATTTTTCTAAACTTGGCTATTACGGCTGTAAATGACTCAGGCACAGTGCTAAATTGAACATAAAGAAGTTTGGCTGTAATAGCAAAGTTTAGAAAAACATTTCCAACTAGTAAAAATCTTTCATTATGAAATTTGTATTGGAGAACTTGGCCTTACTTTTATCTCAATTCTTTTTAGGGAATGCCATTTTCGCGTACTTGGCTCTTTTTTACAAGAAATGTTTTTGTGTTGGTTTATTTTAAATAGGACGTTTCAGTAAGTAAGTATATCTAACCGTTTTCAAGTTTAAACTAAACAATTCAGTCTAAAGGCTACGACTTATACTACTTGGTGTGCAGTCGACCCGCCCCCTTTTTACCTTCCTAGCCCGCACAGCAACGGCTAGAGAAGGTATTGTTTTCACCGAATATGTGTTATTTGGGTGTATTTTGACCTACCCTAGCAATATCGTCGTGATGTCTGTCTGTGTTGTGTGTGTATGTATGTATATCTGTCCGTAACGCGATAGCTCCTAAACCGCTTAACCGATTTACATGAAATTTTCAGGTGAAATAGTACTCTATACTGCAACAAGCTGATTAGATTTTAGTAAAAATTCGTGAATGCTAATAACAGTTTTTTGACAGTTAAAAAGTTTAAAAAATGCTAACTTTTTAATGGAACGTCGCATCAATATGCGGTTTTCGGAATATAGTAGCGCGCGTTTTTTGAAAAAAATTATGTTATAACCGAAAAGTTTAGGAGCTTTTATTTCGGAGATATTTACAAAAAACTGTTTTCAAGGTTGATATTGGTTGGAGTGTGCTAATGGGCTAGAAAGGTATCAGATCCGTCATGGATCCATTTATTTAATTCCAAGACGTTTGTTTTCCTTAAGGTGTGGTTTCACACAGAAAAACTACAAAATTACTAAATACTTAGAGAAAATTAAAACAATCCTATGAAATTTTCGTTTGAATCGTTAATAGTGCTTCAACTCTCCAAACAGATAAGCCGCATTTTAAAATAATAAAATAGAATATCCTTAATACCGGTTAAAACTGTTGAAACAATGACTAATTTAATTTTTTTAAATTTAATCGTACTCGACAATAGGAATAAGGATTCCCTTTTTACCTGGGGTTATAGTCCAAGTAGCTCAAAACGAAACCCGGTCCTGCTAACACGAAATCCGTAATATGATGTCATACACCGATTGCCACGTCCTGAAAAAATTGTGGGAAAAGGGGCCGTTCATAAATTATGTTGTCTAAATGAGTTTTTATCGCAGATTGTAATAAGAAATACACAGCATAAAACGGCGCGACGCGGGCTAATAAGCGCATGACAAATTATCGCACGGTTTGAATAGCCTAACCAACTCAAAGCACTATATATTTTGGTAAGGTAAGAAGTTGAACCTTACTTATTATTTATAAAAATTTACAGAGGCAGAGGAGGCGGCAATAGCGGAAAAGCTACATTGTTTACCAACAAATGAATGAATGACCGCCAAAACCGGGGCTACTACTTCTCTTTATATGTTATTACTCTGAGATTTTAACCAATTTGTCTATAATATTGTATTTCGTTAACTCTTTACCAATATTTCTCGCGGTATATAATTTAAAAATAAACCTACGGACATAAAATTTGCCATAACTTAAAAATGACACATGCCATTTTATAAATTTTTCTCTGCTCTTTAACATGAAATTAATCCTATTATTCTTGCAATTATATTTCAAAAAATATTTGCAAATTCCTTTAATTTTATAAGATTTTTATTAATTTTGGACCGTTTTGATAAATGTTAAGTGCCCTACACCAGCGCCCTCTACATTGACGTTAAAACTATAAATAAAGTTTTATGTAGAAAGGTTCGGCGAAGTGAGTAGTGTAATTTTTGTCCAATTCGGACTCACTGTTTTAAAGAAATCGCGATTTTTGTAAAAATGCGTGTTATTTCCGTTGAGATTTTTGCGTGTTTTTTAATATTTATTTTTCAAACTGAAAAACGGTACAACTTAGAAAAGTCCAACTTTTTTAAAAAATATTTTGGTATTTTCTTAAAAAGATAACAGCTCGAGAACTGTCAAAAAGTGTAAGAGCAAAAAAATTTCTCGATTCAGTATTTTTGACTACAAAAACTTTGCATAGTTTTTGAAAAATCCTCAAAACGCAAAAACCAAAAACTAATTTTAAAAACCACCTATACGGCACTCCCTTAGGTCCGCAAATGTTCAAAATTTGGTTCCAATTGGTTAAACTGTTTTGGAGTAATGGCCAGATATATTTTAAAAAACGGCAAATAAACAGTGAAATTCTGACCAATTTTATTGTATAGTGAAAATGCGTCACTGCAGGGATTCAGAAGAGCCCCAAAATGGGGCACTT